>CM071860.1:67473600-67602006 GCA_036759665.1 Gynandropsis gynandra | reverse complement strand
AACTTTATATTGTTATATATATCGGTATTTTCTTTTCCCTCATGAAATATATATCAGTCGATTTTTTTACCTCATGAAAACCCGTCCCTCGGTCAAATTCCCGTCCCTTGGTCCCGTCCCTCGGTCGAAACCCGTCCCTCGGTCGAAACCCGTCCCTCGTCAAAAACCCATCCCTTGGTCCCGTCCCACGGTCGAAACCCGTACATCGGTTGAAACCCGTCCCTCAGTCAAAAACCCGTTCCTAAGTCCAGTCCCACGGTCGAAATTTCCGGACGCCGTCTAGAGCCGTCTGGAATTTCCGGACGGCGTCTAGTTCCGTCCGCAAATGGGACATGGGGCACCAAAACCGTCCCTAATTGGTCGGCAATTTGCGAACGGCTTACGTCTCCCGTCCGCAAACCGTGTGCAAATTCCGGACGGGAAGCGACATCCGTCCGGAATTTGCGGACGGGTCGCGTGATTCCGTCCGGAACTTTTTATAAATTGCCGGTTCTTCGATTTCATCTCGTCGCCGAAAATTGATTGAGTGATTTTCTCGCCGTTCGTTCGCCTGCCGTTCGCCTGTCGTCCGCCTGCCGTTCGCCGTTCGCCGTTCGTTCTCCGTCCGCCGTCCGTCCTCTCTCCGTCGGTAAGTTTGCCCCGTCCGCCGGCCGTCTTGATTTCGAGTTATTTCATAATTTCGGGTTTTTTTCAGGTTGTCCGCCGCCGTCGACCGTCTGCCTATCCGCCGCCGCCGACCGTTCTCTTGTCCCCGTCGCCGATTTATAGGTATACATATGAAAACTATGCATAAATCTTAGTTTAATATAGTTTTAAAACGATGCATATATATATGAAATATATTTGGAACAACCATAATGATTCTCAGAATGTGTAAAACTAGAAGAGGTATGTTTGTTAAAGATATTTTTCTACAAATTAGAAGTTAAGATGTTAAGTTCAAATATTGATATGAAGTTAAGATGTTAAGTTCAAGATGTGTAAAACTAGAAGTTAAGATGTTAAGTTCAAATATTGATATGAAGAACATCATTTAAGCTAAAAAGATTCTAGGAATGTGTAGCAGGCGAGACAAGACAAGATGAGTTTTTACTGTCATAAAGAAACTATCTTTAGAAAGTAGTGAACGTTTTCATAATGGGGATGCTAAAGCATTATATATGCCTTTAGGATCACATTTTATGCTTATATCAACGGAAAATGCCGGTACAGAGACATAGTCATCAAATTTACCTTATTTCGATGATGTCGGCAGTATTATGTATGTAATGTATGAAAATATGAATATATATTAAGATTTGATACAACTATTATTTAGACGTTTTCTATATTAACACAATTGAATTAATGAGAGTTTGCAAAGATATTTGTATTTTTTTAAGTATTAATTTCATTATAAATTTTAATCTTAAAATAATATTAAACCAAATAATTAAGTCATTATTTTGCAGCAAAGATTTTATTGGGATCCTGCAATAACCGGACGAGTGAAGTCCGAATTTCAGAAGCATGGGGCAAAACGATTGAAAAATCTTATGTACGAAATGCATACTGATTGGGAAGTAAAGAATGTCAAACCCGTTTGGGTCCCTGATAATGTCTGGGAACAGCTGCTTGCTTATTGGGACACTCCTAAATTTAAGGAGAAAAGCGAGCGCGCTAGTCGATCCCGTCGTTCTGATAGAGCGGGATATGGGATAAGTGTGCATACTGTTGGTTCCCGCTCATTCGCGGAGGTTTATAATGATATGGTAAGATTTAAAATTTTTAAAATTTTTATTATGAATTAAATCTTATAAATATGTATAAAATGATTTGTAACTTTGTTCTAGGCGAAAGAGATGGGTTGTGAGCCGTCGTACGTTGATTTGTTGGAACGTACACATAAGAAAAAATCCGACGGTTCGTGGGTAGATGCCAGAGCAAAACAGATTCACGACGATGTTGTGAACATGGCATCACAACGAGTGTCCCAAATCCCGCCTAGAGAAGATGGGACGCAACCCACTCTTACACAAGAGGAATACAACGAGATGTATTTCGAGGTAAATTTAATATAATAATTTTTAGGTTTGGTCGGAAGCAACTTAATCGGCATATCACCAGAATAATGAAAGCCGATTATCACCACATGCGAGTTCTTCCAAAGGTAAAGAAAAAGTCGCGACCCAAGAATTTCGGAATACGATCTCGCAGATGCAAGAGAAAATTGTACAATTAGAACAACAAAATGCATCATTTAACGCTCTGCGAACAGAAGCTGAAAGGGCAGCTGAACGGGCAACAAGAGAAGCTGAACATTCATTTCCGGACGGGTAACAGTGCCGTCCGGAAATGTTTGGCACGGGTCGCGACCCGACTTCCTTTACCGTCCGAAATTGCGGACGAATTGCGAACTCTTTTTACCGTCTGCATTTGCGGACGGATTGCAGACGGAACCTTGTTTGCGACGCTCATTTCCGGACGGGGGACGACGGTCCCTAATCCGTCCCGAATTCCGTTTCCGGACGGATTAGGGACTGAATTTTCAGTCCCTAATTATCAAATTTCTTGTAGTGTACCTATAATTGTCATTTTATTGTGTAAACCCTAGTTATTCTTGTATAAATACATTGTAAAGCTAATGCCTTTTAATTAATATATGAAAACCCTTCTCCTCCTATTATGGTTTCAGAGCAAGCCATCAATAGCTTTTTGATCCATCAAAACCCTTAGTTTCACAAATTCTCACAGTGCAACTTCCTTCAATCCTCAAACACCACGTAGCGTGCTCATCACCGTGAAATTCACCAACATCATCAAACTCACGACCCTTAATTATCTCACGTGGAGTGTCCAAGTTCGCACCCTTCTCGAGGTTTACAACCTGATTTGCTTCATTGATGACGACGATGTTGTTCCTGATGCTATCATCGTCGTTAACAATGAAATCAAACCAAATCCAGACTTTGCCCTTGGCATCCACAAGATCGTTTGCTTTACAGCGCTCTCTTAGGCACCGTCTCGGCCTTGCTTCAACACATGCTTGCCAAAGCAAACTCGTTTCGTGAGGCATGGCAGATGCTAACCACCACATACGGAAAAGCCTCTAGCAGACATATCAAACAACTCTGTGAACAACTCAAACATTGTGTCAAAAGGTGTCCACACTATCAATGAATACATGAGGAACATTACCAATAAGACGAACGCTTTTGCTCTTCTTGAAAAGCCATTGGACATTGAAGATCTCATTGATCATGTATTTGATGGCCTTGGTGATGAATATCGTCCCATCAAAGATTTTGTCAATGCACGAGACACACCAATTCAAATTGAAAAGCTTCACGAGAAGCTTATCAACCATGAGGCCAAGCTCTTTGCTCAACCAGATCCATCACCTCATGTTTCGGTGACAGCACTCAACACATTTGTCTCTCAGATACCGCCTATGGCTCATCCCACTGCTACTCGTCCCCGTTACAATCCACGATCATCGACTCAGCCTTGTCCCCCATAAACTTATAAAGGAAAATGTCAGGCTTGCGATGTTCAAGGACACAAAGCCAAAAGGTGTCCCCAATTTCGCCTTGTCTCTGCCTCGGGAGCTCACGACCCTCCTTCCTCGTCTCCTCATTACCCACAATGGGCCCACCACCGACAACGTGGAAACCACGTGCCTATCACACTATCGTTGCGCCTTATGACACCGATGGGTGGCTTCTTGACAGCGGTGCATCGCACCATATTACTTCTGACCTTCATAACTTGTCCCTGCATTCACCATACAAAGGAGAAGACAACGTAGTAATTGGCGGTGGCTCGGGTCTACAAATCACTCATACGGGTTCCACTTCTCTTCCTTGCTCCTCTCGTGACCTTAAACTTACAAATGTTCTTTGTGTTCCCACGATCCGTAAAAACCTCATCTCTATACAACAACAATGTGCCATTAACAATATTTCGGTTGAATTCTTTCCCTTTATGTTTCAGGTGAAGGATCTAAACACGGGGCACCTCTGATGAAAGGAAACTCTAAACATGATGTCTACGAGTTGTCGGTTCAGCCATCTATTTATTTTTTTTCTTGTGTTAAGTCCACTTTATCCGAGTGACATCATCGTTTAGGTCATCCCGCTAGTTCGGTTTTAAAAAGCCATTATTTTTAAGTTTTTCTTACCGCCGTCTTCACGTTCTTTTGAGTCTTTGTCATGCACTGCTTGTTTAATGAATAAAAGCCACAAACTCCCTTTTTCGGCTTTTACTCTATCTTCCTCTTGGTCGCTTGAGCTTTTGTTTTCCGATGTATGGACACCGCATTACTCAATTGATGGATTCAAATATTATGTCATTTTTGTCGATCACTTCACTCGATACATTTAGTTTTACCCCTTACGAAAGAAATCTGATGTTCTTGTAACACTTTTATCAAGTTTACAAATATCATTGAGAACAGATTTCAATCTATAATTGTGACTTTGTATACGGACAATGGCGGCAAATTTCTTGCTCCTCGACACTTCCTTAGTGTGCGAGCCATCTCTCAATTAACCACTCTGCCCCATACTCCCGAACATAATGGGATTGCGGAACGTCGCCATCGTCACATCGTTGAAACTGGTTTATCTTTGATGTCCCATGCATCCATTCCCATTGAGTTTTTGGTCATATGCCTTTTGCAACTGCAGTGTACTTAATCATTCGCCTTCCTTCCTCTGTGACTTTCAAAACATCCGCTTTTGAACTTTTTTTCACGCGCCTCCAAACTACAATAAGCTTCGTGTCTTCGATTGCTTGTGAGTTCCGTGGCTACACCCTTATGGTTCAAACAAACTCGATTCTCGCTCTCCCCATGTATTTGTCTTGGCTATTTCATCACCCAAAGTGCACATTTCTATTTTGAACCAATTTTAAAAAGGCTTTATACATCTCGTCACGTTGTGTTTTATGAGAACCAATTTCCATTTTCTTGTTCAACAATCAAACTGTCTCAATCCTTATCCAATTTGACCACATTGTCATAGGTCTCTCCTATCTCTTCTATCTTTCGGCCAGATCAACAACTCGAACAGAAAGCCACGGTCATTGCCCCCAGCTCTGATTCTTCGCACTCCCAAGTATGCACAACAACCTCTGTGCCTCTACCTTCTCTAGCCGAAACACCAAATGACTTTACACGTGCTCCAGCACCTCCCCAACCAACCAACATTAATCATATGACTACTAGATCCAAAACAACATATACAAACCCAAAGAAAAAGATTCCTTTGCAACCTCTTTGTCCAAAGACCTCGAACCAAACACTTATACCCAAGCCCTGAAGGATGAGAGGTGGCGACATGCCATGAGTGAGGAGTTTGATGCCTTGCTTCGTAATGATACTTGGACGTTGGTACCAGCAGAAGAAGCTTCTAATGTGGTCGGTTGTCGCTGGGTCTTTCGCACTAAACGTTTACCTGATGGCTCTTTTGGCAGGTATAAAAGCTTGTCTCATCGCTAAAGGCTTCCACCAACGATCCGGTGTTGATTTTCGTGATACATTCAGCCATGTTATGAAGCCTACTACTGTACGAGTTGTGCTTAGTCTTGCGATAAACTCCGGCTGGTGTCTTCGCCAACTTGATGTCAACAATCCTTTTTTGCAAGGCAATCTCACTGAGGAAGTATATATGGTACGACCTCCTAGCTTTGTTGACAAGGACAATGCGATCTATGTGTGCAAGTTGCGTAAGGTAATTTATGGACTCAAGCAAACCCCACATGCATGGTATTCTGAGCTGAAAAGTTTTCTACTCAGTCAAGGATTTGTGAATTCAGTTGCCAATGCATCCCTATTCATTCTTCGCGACAAAAACATGTGAATCTTTGTTCTTTTCTATGTGGACGATCTCATTGTCATGGGAAGCAACAAGGCGCAGGTTAATTAGGTCATTGCCTCTCTATCTCACCGCTTCTCGCTAAAGGATCTTAAAGACTTATCTTATTTTCTTGGCATATAAGCTACTAGATCATCGGCAAGGTTACTTCTCACTCAAACCAAGCATATAAGGGACATCTTAAGCAGAACAAATGTGCAAGACGCCATGCCTGTAGCTACACCACTTGCCACCACGACGACCTTAACTCTCACCTCCGGCATACCGCTCGATGATCCAACCGAATACCAAAGAGTAGTTGGCAACCTACAATTTTTGTCTTTCACAATACCGGACATTGCCTTTGCTGTCAACAAACTCTCTCAATTCATGCACTCACCTCGATCTGATCATTGGCTTGCAGCGAAGCGGGTTCTGCGATATCTTGCTGGCATACTCACCATTGGTATCTTCTTTTCCGCAAAGAACACCTTCTCCTTGCACGCCTTTTCCGACGCAGACTGGGCAGGGAACAAAGACAACTTCTCGTTCACAAGCGCCTACATCGTCTATCTCGGTAGTCATCTTATATCATGGTCATCAAAGAAGCAGCGCACAAGTGCAACGTCCTCTACCGAATCTGAATATAGATCGATTGCTTCCACGTCCACTGAGGTTCGATGGGTATGCTCTTTACTTCACGAACTTGGCTATACATTCTTGCCTCCACCGGTGATGTACTGCGACAATATTGGAGCGACCTATCTCTGCTCTAATACAGTCTTTCACTCACGCATGAAACATGTCGCATTGGACTATCATTTCGTTCGATAACAAGTTAAAGTTGGTCTTCTTCGGGTGGCTCACGTAAGCTCGTCTGATTATCTCGTCGATGCTCTCACAAAGCCTTTATCTCGATTTCGACTTCGTGATCTCTGTTCCAAGATTGGAGTCTTCTCCGACCCTCCATCTTGCGGGGGCGTATAAGACTATATAAGGATATTATGTCTATAGTTGTCATTTTACCATTATGTAAACCCTAATTATTCTTGTATAAATACATTGTAAAGCCTAATGATCAATATATGAAAACCCTTCTCCTATTGCTATGTACGTGAATTACATAGCAATGTAAACAACTAATATTATTTCACAAGGTAATTGGAATAATAAATAAATTAAGCATAATCACATTAACATGTATCAATATTTTTTTTTTGGTAAAATTTATTAAGTTTAAATCACAATTAACTTGGCTTAATAATAACTAACGATGTTATGACTCAAGTTCCAACTATCTTGGTTGCAAGTTAATTCATACATCAAAAATCTTGAGTCATTAAAATACACTTACTTGCAATTGTTCATAAAAAAAGTTGTTCTTCTTTGTTACTACATCCATGGAAGTAGGTTTTGGTTGGAGTCCATGGCGACAATTCCTTCGACCTCCCTCATGGCTGAAACCGCGGCCTCTAAGAATCCGGCAGCTTTGTTGATCTTCCCTTGCTGCAACATTCATGGACCAAATCCCATCATTAGATCCTTTAGCCAATCTTTCTTTTAATTGGTTTGCCTAATATCAAATTCATATATAAAAATTAATAATTCATGAGAAACAACACAATATAATAAAAAAATGAATCATAAGGATACACAAGAATCTATCTTTGTTCACACTAAACACATACAATGAGTAACCAAAGATCAAATAAGATATTGAAATAGCAACAAATTGTGTGATTAGACTTACCAAAAATTTGTGTTTTATGTTGAGTAAATTGCGCCTAGGCACTCCCGTTGTAATCGCAAGAGAAACATCCTTTCCACATGAACATAAGAGAATTCAACTTCTATTATACACAAATTGAATAATTGTGTTTATGTGAAAATCAAATTACCATATCTTATTTTACAATTTACAACAAATATAAGGTGGATATTTCGGGTTAACCGAACCGACCCCAAATAACCATCCATGAGAAATATGGTTTTACAAAAATCCATATGGGTTCAATATCAAAAAATCAAATGGATTCGGGTTGTTCCGAGTTCAAGATAAACCGAGGAACCCGAACAATCCGGAAAAGAAAAGAAACCTGAATAAACGCTAATCCTCCCTTTCATTCACACGTTTAAAAACCGAATTACCCATAATTAAATGACCCAAAAATCCGAATAACTTGAATTATCTGAAATATCTAATAAACTAAATAGAATTTGGTTTTTTTATTCAATTTTTTGAAAACCGAGAAACCCGTCCCAAAAACCAGCTTTTTTTTTTGCAATTTTTTATAACCCAAGTAACCGAATCCAGAACGAACCCGTCCGAAAACCGGATTGACCCCAGGTAAACAAAAAATCTAAATTCATGTAACATTGCATATGTATAAAGCTAAATAAATCAAAGATTCCAACTTTTACCTTTCCGGCACCCTTCGGAGGACGGCCCCGCCTCTTTTTCGGAGCATCGGCCACCGAAGTCACCGGAAAATCCTTTCGAGGACGACCACGGGGTCTCTTAGCCATCATCAGGGTATCCTCAATTACACCTGAACCAGAAACGTTATTTTTATCCGTTGAGGGCTTGATGTTGAAACTGGACTTGGGTTTTGGCGTCCGGAAACAGCCGCGTTTCCTAGACGCAGAAGCAGAGACGTTAATGGCGTCGGAATCAGCGGTCGCGGTTGCTGAAGGAGGAACAGAGGAGCCGACAGATCTAGGAGGGATTGGGAGTTGATTATCATGGACTGTTCTTGTTGGGTTAAAATCCAAATGTAGCTGGAAGGAGAGGAAGAGCGAGCCATGCATACGCATTGCGTCAGTTCCGCCGTTGGACTTCGCCGCCGGATGAGCAGCTTCCCCGGGTCCTGTCCGGCCGATCTCCTCACATTGGTCGATTCTAATGATACCGGTTCCTTCATTGGACTCACAAAGCCGGAGCTTTCTCCGGTGACGCTTCATGAGATGGGTCAAGACGCAACAGTGAAAGAGAGAGATGCAAAACCAGAAGAAGCAATCTAACTGTTCATGTTACTGTCGAACTCGAACGAGAGAAAACCAAAATAATATTAATTAATTAATTAATTAAACTTCAAGCATCGAGATGTTAGGCCCATTAGGCCCAATATAAAAATCATATTTATAATGTTGTCTGTCACAAGATGTTCGAACGCATCAATTAACTAATCACAAGATTAATCACTCATTTAATAAAAATTACAAGACAAATATGAATAATTAGTTTCAGTTTTGTTTGTAATCCATGGGGTAAATGTATTGAACGCATTTACCACCTCCATCATCGTGGATGTCCATCGTTACAGGGCTATGATACCCGAAGAGCAAGCTCGAGTTGGCGAGATCCTGTGGCTGGGGATGCGCCACGTGGCTCAAACCCATGTCGAGATTTGTCTGATGATGATATCTTTGCGATGCCACTGACAGAAGAGTGTGAGCAGTTTCGTCGAAGCATCGTGTGAATGTGAAGTGCTGCGTCTCGAGGCTTCGTCCTCCTCCAATCGAAAACTCTACAACCTTCGGATCTTGTGATGTTGCTGTTGTGCCAAAACTCACTTCTCTAGAATCTTCGGATCTTGTCGGATTACTGATCGAAAATGGCTGTGGACCGCCGAATTCCAAGAGGCATGGACCTGATGTCACAAAATATACGGTCCTAACATTATGCTATATGATAGTGTGATATAATAATATCATCCCGCTTCTAGATTATAAATTGAAATGATTAACCACTAAAACTTTAAGGGAGGATAAATGAACGTTCTTGAAATTATAGGAAGAACGGTGGACTGCCTCTTCCTCCGGCGACGGTTATGGCCGTCGAGCCTTTTCCGGCAACTTCGTTTCTCGTCGTCGAACTCCACCAAAGATTGAAACCTCCAAATAGACATGCAAGTATATGAATCAATGCCACAAAGTAACAATTCTTCAAGAAAAAAAGAAAGAGAGTAAAGAAGAAGATACCGGCTACATTGTTGGCAAAACCGCATGGTCCGACCATTGATGGTAACGATGGGAGATTTAGAGTGAAACTCACAAACTCTATGACGACGGTGATAATCTCTGCAGCCGCTGAGATTAGCGGTGCAACCGTCCACCAAACAGCTCGGAGGGAGCTGCGTCGCAACATGAGGTCTAAGACCGCGTTTGCGACGGGAAGATGAGGAGAATGGCTGCATGTTAGAGAGCTTTAGGTTGTACGGAAACTTAAAAAAAAGGAGGATGAGGAGAGACAAACTAGTTTGAAGTGGTTATGTTATATTATGTTATGTTCCACACTTGCATTTATTACCTTTCTACTTTGGGTCATGTGGGGTTTTGGCGGTTTCTCTTTTTAAAAGAAAAATAGTTGGATTAGTTGTAGGCTCGTAGGGTCTATGAGAATAGAGTGTGAAGTTCAATAATGTAGGTGTTGTCATAAGGGAAATTATTGGAGCTACTTCATTATTTTTCTCATCTTTTTGCAGGTTTCAATTCAACGGATAAGGATCCATCACTGCTTCATATATCATTTGCTTGGAAAACATAACCCTTTGTTGTCCAAACACCAAACGTTACATTCTTCAAATGTTTCCACTGGATCGCATTGCTTTCCGATTGCATCAAAACTATTCTGAAGACAACTTCCTTGTGTTAATAATATCCATTTAGAATTAAGGATAACTCAATATAGTGCTTTGTTTTGTAGATTGTTGTAATGTAGGTTTAGAAAATTGATCTAATATCCATTTAGAAAATAACAATCGCTGATTCGAACGTTTGCCTTCATTTCATTTGTCATCATTCATGAAACATCTTTCAAAAGATTTGCAGAGCTCATCATTTCAGTAGTAAACGACAAAGCTTCGAAGATTTGCACAAAAGAAGAAGAAAAATAAAGGAAAGAGATATGACGAGTTTTGTCAGCTCGACACGACATTGAAACTTGAAAGAGAAAGTGGTCCAAACCCAAATTCGTAGGGACAAAAGCAAAGATATAATTGGTAGGAAAAAAACAATATTAAATGGTTAAGCCCAAAAAAACCTAAAACAATTTAAGAAGTGAGTCATCATAGAGTGACCAATGGGATTCATAAGGTATAGAAGTGGGCGGTGAACCACCCACCCACGTTAGCTTTCATCACCTCTACTTACTATATTCTGACAAAACACCAAATTCAATTTGATACACCAAACCAAACCATTCACACACACACTTCAACACTTTAGAGCCTACCAAATTATATTTTAATTAAATGGTTACAAGCAACAATGACACTTCACTTCCTTCATCTTAGACTTCATATTTTGCACCTAAAACATGGTCGTAGTGAGGAGCAGTAAGAGATCATACCGAAGGAGCTGCTTTGGATTTCAAGATCTTCTGGCTCTCATCGAAGTACTGATTGGGATGGTTGATCCCGGCATCACACGACGTGCCATAAACAGCTTCGAACGTCAATGTGCACGCCAGCTGAGTTCGCATGAGTATGAACAAGAACAACCCATGTTACTTTTTCTCCCCACAAAGCAGGACAGATAAAGCTAGTTTTTTAGATATGGTTATTTTAGGAAACTATTGATCACCTGATAGTGTCTGTTTCGCACTTTCTCCATCACGTCTTCTGTTGCGCGAGAACTCAATCCCATTCTACCAAGCGCAGCTCTCAGGTTTTCCTCGCTGTCATCAAAAGGAGTAAGCAGATTCTGTGTGAAACATCACTTGTATTCATCTAAAGGATGCACACATTGAATTATATATATCATGTTTGATATTGGAACAAGGCTTAAGGCATTTGCAGCAGCTACACTACCAAAGTTTAAAAGGAAAACTAGAAATCCTGCAACTTTTTCAGCCTTTCTATGTTTCAGCATTCTAGCATATCCCCCTATGTCCCCATTGCAAAACCTAATCCACAAGTTAGATGCGAAGCCTCTAAAAAGTTGCAGTTGGTACAAATATGCTTAATCCATAGAACAGTTGGACAAGTTTCTTAATGCCATATTCGTGTAAGGTACCGAGAGAGTGCAAGCATACTGACCTAAAATGCCGATAAGGACAGCCATGATGATCCCCAATGCCAGGAGCAGATGAAATGATCTTTTGACAAGCATACGGGGTATAATCCTGCAATGGCAATTTGATTTTGGTTTCAGATCCTTGCATATTCATATGAGTGGAGACTAGGGTCTTGAAGGTCGCTTCAAGAAAAACTTTTGTTTTTATCAACAAAGAGTGATGGCCGACACATTACCGTTCTCTTGCCTTCTTTCCCGTAGTTATGACGAATGGAATACGCATATTCTTTCTCAAACTTCTCAGCACCAACCTAACAGCAAAAGGGTAACAATAAACAAGAGTCCAAAAATTCTGTATTAAGTAGCTACCATTTGCCTCAGATATCAATCTACTCAAAATCTCCGTGGAGTCAATTTGCTAGAGAACCCAAACATGGACATGAACAACAGGACAACCTAGCTTCTTTATTGGGAAATGATCAAGATGCATCAATCTTCAGGAAAGTAATTAGATTGAAGGGGGTGGTTAACATGACAAAACAGTTGCAAAGCAATATAACCTTTTGTGTGAACTCCGCCCTCCAAAATGCTAAGGCATCATCCAGCTTCAAACCCACACCCTGCATAACAACAGCGACTTAAACAGACTATAAAGTTATTGAAAGCATACAAAGAGAACATGCACACAACTACTGAGATGTCTGGCTAATATTAAAATGAACATAGATCTGGCTTCAATTCTCGTATCGGTTCAACTGCATCCTGTCACTTTCACGATACTAGACAGATAGTAAAGGGAGTATGTGAAACCTTAAGAAAGAGGCCCAGTTGCATCCTTCCTCCATGTTTTAGATGGTGATCTTCTCGAAGCTGTCATGGGGACCTCAAATGTTACAGCATGATGGAGGAAGGAGAATATAGAGAGTAGATGATCAGTCACGACATGAAGCAGCATACCTTTTCAAATAAATGACGCATACACAGCGGAAAAGAACTTTTGGCAACTTGATCAATGTCCTTAAGTGTTATGTCAGCGTACTCATTTGACTGTGGAGGCAAAACAACATCATTAATTTGATACCAGAGAATGTATAGATAACTGATAAGAACCTATCTCATACTGGGATTGCACACTCCCACTAATGAACAATGTGTGACTCTTAAAAATAACCAATTTAAAAGGATTACACCCCCACCTGAGAATAGTCAGGGCCCAAGTAGCTCGTGGACAAAGCTTCTACTATCTGAATGATACCAGGAGAAGAACCCCAATTCGAAGTAAGAAAAGGAATAGCCAAATAATAAATAATAAAGAGAGAAGGAAAAGGCAGAGAATGAAACACAGGCAGTTGAGCTTGATATAGTCATCTATGTGAAAGTAGAAACCACAGAACCCTGAACTTACAGGAGTTAGCCGGTCTTTTTCTCGCTCTTTGATGGTAGACATCCATTTTCTGAGATAGAAAGCAAACATTCTTTTGTTAAATCCCAGGAAAAGTATGATGCGAAATCATAAATGCATAATCTGGAAATCTATGGTGATGTATAGTAAACATTTCCTACATAAATATCATATATGAGCGATAATATATGGAGAGGTGATTGTGGAACCAGAATAACCTGTTTGTTAGAATGAGTGCCTTCGATAAACGAGAGCGGAATTGTGTGACTACAAGGGAAACCAACTGCCAGAAGAGAACAGAAAAAACGGTCAGTAATGGAGATAATATATCGACGAGGGTCATGTTCGGAAGTTGAAAGCGAAAATATGACTTACCTGACTCCCAGCTACAAAGGCAAACCCTTTATGTATATATACTCTTCGACTTGCAACAAGGTCGGGGACCTCTTCAAAAGGAACCTTTATTCAAATTCAGCCACATGATTTCTTAGCTTGAATATTGTCTAGTAAAAACTGAAAAATAACCATGGCACTGCAGATCTACCTTGTAGTATATGGTCTCAACTGCAAAGCACAATAAACAAGAAAAAAAAGGTGTCAAATAGGGTACAAGAATCAAGATAGACTAGAAATGGGGACATGGGAAGTTGTAGAACTGGATAAAACTATCATCACCTCTACACACCACATAATAAATTCATATAAGACCGTTCATTTTGTGCCTCTCCAATAACTATGAGAAATCTAGAAGGTGCTAAGCATAGTGCGAATAAGTTATACGAAGATTAAACATATTGCAACTGTCGTCAGCAGAAAAGACAAGCCCAAGAATCAATTCAACAGAAAATGGAACCAATAGAACAAATGGGGCCATACCATTAGGTGACATTTGACCTAGTGAACGTACGACTTGCCCCAACCTCTCCTTCACACTCTGCGAAATTGACGGATCATTGATAAGGCTGATAAATAAAAATGAAAAGATCCCAGTATCCACAAATTCACATTGATCCATCTGTAATGATAATCAAAGCTCTACTGCTAACATTACCTCGAGTTCTGTACCAGTGACTGCCTTATATTGTAATCCAAATTCTGCCACAATAGCCCTCTGGGAACACAAAGACAAAATTTACAGGGCAATTCACATATACACATAAAAAGGTTCATGATCTTAGAGAGAATCAGTACCTGTGCTTCGAAGTTAAGTAGTCGGAAACGATGGCGGAAAAGTGCAGTCTCTGTGCTAAGAAACCATTTCTTCAACTCCTCTCTAAACAAAATCACAACATAAGAAAAGCTCAGAACATAACTACTACAACAAAATCGTAAAACCCAAATGAAACACAAAGCATGAGCTTACGTTCTGCAATAAACGAGACGCAGAACAAAATGGGAGATTATATCTTTGTTGATCATCTGTGAAGCATCCGGGTGTCTCATGTTTGCTTTCCACAGAGTTTCGACCTACAACGACATCATAGCTGAAAACTTAAGACCAGAACCTAGAATTTAATCAGAAACAAGTCAATAGAATTTACCAGATCGTCCATTTCCGTATGGTTTCTCCCACGAGCCAATCCATCAGAAACCGCTTTCAAAACTGACACGAGGAATAACCAATTGACACAAATTCAAAACCCTAGAATATATTATTCCAACAAAATCCACCGGAATTCAAAGAATTACTCCATATCGATAAAAGTGATGAAATCGATATCAGAGAACCTCGGAGGCGATCCATGGCGAAAAGCTCGAACTCTTCGAGGCGAACTTCCAGTGAAGGACTTGTAAGATAAAGCGGAATTGAGGAAACGGTGTCACTGGAAAACGAACGCTTCTGACGCACGACTTCCATCTCTTTCCCTTCTTTCTTTCTTCTTCTTCTTTGTCCAATTCGGGCAGTTCAGATTTCTGAGAAGTTCCTGGGAAATTAGGGTTCTTCGGTAATTCGAGTTATTTTCGTTTTAAAACGCTTCTTCTACTCCATCTCCATGGTGAACTTCAAAATCTATTTCGAGAACCCGCTGCCAATGAAAATTACATGAAGCTTACAGATTCAAGATATGAGAAAATCATACATAGTTGAACAAATTGCAAAGTCAAACCATTCATATGATGCCTATCAGAATACAAAGATGAATCAAATAATGACCATTTATGCGAACAATTTCATTCTTCAAAATAATCATCCAATAAATTCCAAAGGCATACTACTCAACAAATTGAATAACTAAACCAAAACGAGTAAGAAAAAACATTTACACGAAAGATCTTGAGCAACTTGAGAATCCCGAGGACGATGTCGTTGACGAAGCAAAACCCAGAGGTCTCTCTCTTCTTGGCGTCCTATGGACAATACGGTATTCCGCCGACCACAATGGCGCGCCAAAAATGAGGGTTTTGTTCGAGAAAGCGCGGGAAAAGCAAAACACAGCAGAGGAATGGGCCTCAATGGGCTTAACCAGGTCTTAACAATGGGCTTTCCACGAACAACGTTAATTTCCAATTCAATAATTACTTTATCCATTCTTTATAAATTTTATAGATTAATTATTCAAAATAATATAGTTTTATTTTTTTAAAAAAAATCGAGTCACAAGAATACCATTGATATATACACTATTATATGTATACACGCATAAAAGTGTGTATATATATGGATATATACATTAGTGTGTACATTATTATTTATATACACTATATATTCAATTGTTCTCTACTTTATAATTATTATAGAGAAAAACCAATGAAAGAGTTTTAACATTACTATAAAGAAAAACCAAGGATAGAATTTAAACAATGTTTAATTAGATTCATCGCAACGGAGATAATAAATATTGTATTTAAAGTTTTTTAATAATATGAATTGTACATTACAGAGATAATATACAAAGGAGGTCTGATTTTGTTGACAATATTAATAATAAAAAGAAAATATAAGTTTTATTTAATAATATGAGCAACATCCCTAACAAAATTCTGCACCAGGTTGCGAATTATTCCAATAATAATCAAAGGACAATGCAGAGACGAGACAAAACCCTAATTCTTTAATCTCCACTACATAAACATATACCAACTTTTGTGTTTTTACTTCATTCATCTATAATAATAATAATAATAATACTTGTGTATAAAAGAACTCTCTCACCGGCAACCATTGAGTCCTAGCTGGTGCCCCGAGACTCCACTCTTGCTATTGCGGCTTAATCGAATGAGCAGGCTGTTGCACCACCGCACTGATGGCACTTCTCGTCCTCACGATTCTCGGTGCTGAGAATATCCCGAACAGTCCAGAACTCGTGGCTGATGACCCGTCATTACTGGCTTCCGCGGGTACGGATCCTCCATTCACGTCCTGAGGCAAATGTTTGAAGGACAGATTGGTTTAGGGTTTAGTGGGAAACAAATGTTTTAAGAGAATAAAAAGCAAAACCTGTACCTTTAGACCAGACAAGGATTGAGCGTGCTGAATCTGACGATGTGACTGTCCAAATGAACCATGACAGTGAGAAATTTCAGCTTTGGATCATTAGAAATCAGATTCAGATGCAGTTCTAGTTGATATATGAACCAACCTTGTGCGAACCATTAGAAGTCGAAGACGATGACTGGGAATGAGATTCACGGGGAGAAACAGGAGGTAACGAGGCCGACTGCTCGTATCGAAAAAAGGAAAACAAAACATGGTAAGCATCAGAATTCAACTCAGGATGAATCCAGACGAAGAATTTGATCATTTACCCTTGATGATGGTGTCATGGGAGGAGCTGCCTCAAGAGCGGGTCTTGATGAATTCGACGGCAAAGCCTGAAATTTGAAACAATCCAAGCCAATTAGAAGAACAAATTTATGAAACATTCTTTAGACATAACCAATGCTCAACACCGAACGGTTCATGCCTGAGTGGATTCTTGGATTTTTATGTTCTCTCGATACTGAGCGTACAATGTCCCGACTCCTTTAAGTGTGATATCCTTTACATGCGGCCAAAACGATCAACACAATGAGGAAAAAAAACAATTTCCAGTTGCAACTAAAGGCATGCTATTGAAATAAAAGCCACCTGCTTTCCTTCGATGCGGTTGATTTTACTTTCCTGAGAACATTGAAAAGAAGATTATAACGATCACTTGTACCCGATTAGGAAGCAAGAAGTATAAAAATATTTGAAATTACACAATTTGCTCACCAGAGTTTCGACAATGTAACGAACGGACCTAACATCATCGTTAATTATTGCAGCACCTTCACGTAATTCAGTCACCTAAATATTTCAGTAACATTATCAACCACAGAATTAGAACCATCAAGCGGCATTGATGATAAAGTGAGTTTATAATCTTCAGCAAATATCTCACTGAAATCTACCTCTTTTCCTGTTTCTCTAGTAATCCCCTCAATTTCGTCCAAACTCGAGTCCACTCTATCGATTCTTGAAGATAATTGCTTCTTTGTAGCCTGTCATGATGTAATTGGGAATATAAATAACAAAATGAGGCAACAAGCAGATTTTCTATCAATAAATGTCATTGTGGAAAAAAGAAAACAAATCATAAAAGCAGAGTTCATTGGCCACAAAAGAAAAATTAGTCAATGTTTCAGTACTTGAGAGGCTAGAGAAGAACTGGAGTGTGAAGAACTTACTGAGACCGAGGAGTAGACATCCTCAAGCTGTTTGGCTATAGTATTACACGCGTCGGATAAGCTACGCCTAGTTGCAAACATAAAATCTGGAAGTTTCCATCCCTAACAATATTCCAGAAGAAAGATGCGAACGACAGAATCATATTGAGAGGATCAACCAAAAAAGAAATTCGACTTTCAAACTGTTGTTCGGTGACCAACATTACAAGTGAACTTAGATAATGTGACGAGATTACCTTCCACCACACGTATCCATATCCTACCACTGCAATAATAATGATTACACCATACTTTCTACCACCTGCAAATGACGGAAACTGTTGAGATTCTTTTGAGAATAGCAGTCTTCCAAAAAGTATGTTAACAGCACAGCTGAATAAACAGATGCGGTAAGCAGTCATTAATGATGGGAAGAGAATGCCATGGGCAATTAAAAAAAGTACTGTTCAGGCCAAAAAAGAGCCCAAAGGCATTTCATTGAGGAAAGGAAAATTCAAAAGAGGCATCCAAAATCAACAGGGAAAGGAAGTAAACATTATTAAAGGTCAAACTATTAAGATTCCAGTATGTTGCTTCGTATCAGTACTAGGTGCTACAAGACGACAAGTATCATACTCTTTTTTATATCAATAGACTGATATAGGCATATTCAGCACATATGTAGTGGAGAAGAAGAGAGCAGCAGAAGAAAATAAATCTGAAATTAAATTAAAGATACCTGATCCACCCGTAGAAACAATGGTGATAGATCTGTTTGATGCCAACAACTGCAATTCCTGCCTTAGACTGTTCACCTATAGATGAGAAGACCTCATGCAAGTAAGTGAACAGTATTGTTACAACGATCAAAAGCGTGATTCAGAATTCGGAAGGACTAGAGTCGCACAACCATCTTACTCAGCTATAATGAATAGCATATGCTACCAACAATTACATTAGAGTTCAAACTAACCTGGGCCAGAAGGGTATCATCATGAGGCTTCTTAGCTGATTTGGCTGGTTCATCTTGTTTTAGTTGCCTTAAAACAATCTGTCAAGAGAAGGATGCCATTGTGACACTTTGCCAATTGGCATTATACATTCAAGCTTCAAACGATGCATGAAATGAAATAAACAGAGAGCCGGAAAGATGAACAAACACTAAAACAAAGTTACTGTCATATTTACACCCAACAACAATCAAAAGCTTGACATTTGATCTACATTCACCAATAGTTCGTGATTCACACTCAATCATGTGTATACAACTACAGTGATTTCAGCAGAATACCTTGAATGTACCCGAGACTAAACTTGAAACATCTGGCAAACCTTCTTTTGCGATAACAGAGCCAACAAGACCTGACCAAAAATACGAACAACATACTTCAGTAACATATCAAAACAAACAACTAGTAGAAGCAATTAGGTACGAACAGGGTTGATAGTAATTGTAAACACATCACTATATACCCTGTATGATTTGTATAGAACTTGCAATGGAAGAAATCAAAGCTTCTACTAGTTGATACCCAGATTCTTCAAAGCTTCTAATAGCAATCATAAACACATACAGAAATCAGAAAATAATATATTGCATCTAGTCAAAGCTCTTCAGGAAGCTAATCAAAGATTTTTCCATTGCAAGTTCTATACGAATCATACAGGGTACATAATGAACAAGCACAAACGAGCCATTTATGCAAACTATAATTATCTTTAGGATACGTTTACGCATATATTTAATACCCAAATGCTTTACAACTAAGATAAAAGCAAATCCGCGATGATCTAGTCAGAATCAAATGCACTGCATGATAAAAAAAACCCTACCCAATTTTCAGACTGAAACATCAAACACCCCGAAAGTCCAGCTTATGAACAGTCAATGACAGAGACCCAATCAAATACACTATTTTTCCACATTAATCGAGGGTTTATCAAAAACCCTAATTCCTTTCCCACTTATTACGACGCCCAATAAAAGAAACACTCGAACCGAAAACGATAAAAATTCGAACCAAGCTCAGCCACAGCAACTAATACAAGAGGAAACCCCATGAATACACGGACCTGCACCGACGAGTAGTGTCAGTTTCCCGAGAGGAAGAGCCATGGTAAGCGAATGAGACAATGAGCCAAGTCTTGACCCGAGAGAGATTAATACAAAGAAAAACGCCGCATTAGAAGATCGGAGAAGGGATCGGAAAATACGACGGCGAAACAGAGACGAACGGCGCGCAAGAGGACCAAGAGGAGAAAGAGGATGATAAACAAACGGCGTCGGCGAGAAGAACGGCGTCGGCGAGTAAGCAGGAGAGTGACAGTCGACGGTGACGGTCGCACGCGGGTGAAGGGAGTGAGAGATTGAGAGAATTCTCTTAGGTCTTGCGGGTACTGTGCCCACCCCTAATGGGGGAGAGAGAAGGAGCGAGTTGTTGCCTTCTGTAATCTGTAGCGACTTTGAGAAATTATAATATATATTTTTCATTTTTTAATACTTTTTTTTCTTTTGGGCTTCTAAAAACATCTTTACATAATTATTAGGTATGGTTTTTTATGGAATATGCTATTGGGCCTTATTTTTCTCTATATATTATACCTTTGGAAAAGAATTCACATTTAATTGAACTTTCAAAAAACTTAGAATCTATAAATTATATTATAATTGTCAATCCATTCATTTGATATTTTTTCATAATACCTAAACTTTTATAAAAAAATCATTTGTATTCTGTTTCTCAATCTGACATTACGAACATATTATAAATAAATAAATTTATACGTCTTTGGACAAATTGTGATATATATATGTACTTTTAACCTGAAAAAGTCGAACCTAAATTTTGAAAATATTTTGATACAAAACCTTAATACCAGCTACAGTTATGTAATTATCGTATCATTAACGAATTTTAAAATCCTAAATCATACATAAACAAACTTAAATCGATCTATTATCTCCGTATAATTATAAAAAAAATTGAAAACAGTATATTATTTGTTAATTCATTAATTCAGTATATATAGTTTGTCGAACATCTAAAAATTGTTCAATAAGTCAAAATTATTTGAAATCGAATATTTCATATTCTAATAGACACATTTAAGATGAAATTTATTAAATTATATATATATATAATTAATGGATAAAACATGTGAATTGAAATTGATGATTCCGAATATATATCAATAAAAAATACAATGATTGAATAAAATTGAACAAGAGATATGAATAAAATTAGAAATAATGAAATTTGTAAAAAAGGGAAAAAGTATAAAGGGGAAGAAAGAAAGATCAAACCGAATAAAAAGATAAGAAATGATGGAGGTGATGGTGGTAATTTGATGGCATGCGATGAATTTCAAAATCCATGAGTGATTTTTTGAAATTACGTCACAAAAATTGACCGCAAAAGAAATGCAATCTTCAAGCTAGTCATCGTAATAACAATTTGTCGAAATACGGATCTTGAAAGATAAATAAAATAAACAATAAGGAAAAGATTTTGTGGTCTAATATCTAAATACTATATATATATTTATATATGTATATTATGTGTAAAGTTATATTTGATTTTTTTAACCATCCATTTCATAATCGATTTATTCGATCTATTAAAAATATTAACACGATATGCTACAGATCGTCGTAATATTCTCAGAATATATATATATAACTAAGTTTGTTAGTTTCCCTTGTTCAACTATTCTGTTATAGGAAGATTCCAAATCACTGTAATGTGAATCGAGTATATATTGGAAATGATAATGAAAGAGAAGCGTTCAATTTGTTATGTAAATCCTTATTATGATATCAGAGCATTGTGGCGACTAAGATCCTCATTATGGTTTAGACCTTCTGTTTTTCCTCTGCATCTCGACACGAGGACAAGAGATAACAGACCCGACTTGATAGGAACCCCAGATGGGTCTGTGACCACCGGATGAACCAGTGACAAAGGTAAGGAGATCATGGCCGTATCTCCATTTTTGCTCCATCCTGCTAACCACCCAGGTATGATGCTGACAAATCTCCAAGTTAAATGATAAGTATGAGTGTTGGGTAGACTCAATGCGGAACGCATTGAGGGCAAAGAAGTTGATGTTCATCAATGGAGAAGTCCCGAAACCTCTCGTGGATTCTCCCGTTTTGCAAACTGGAAACAATAGCCGGGTCAAGCTGTTGTCGACTATTATGGAAAGCTCCAGTCCATGTGGCAAGAGTTGGCGAATTACAAACCGTTAAAGACGTGTTGTTGTGGTTCGTCTGCACTCACTGCAGAACTAGCAGCTGAGCGAGAGGAATAACGTCTGAGTCAATTTCTGATGGGCTTGGACAACACCAAATTTAGAAGTGTTCGTACAAACATAACGAGCATGAAGAACCCTCCGGATACAGACAAAGCTTATTCCATCGTGGTTGAGACTGAGAGACAACTTTAGCACCTTGCGCAAGAGCAGTGTGCCAATCCGATGGGATTTTCAACATATACCACGAGTCCATCCATCATTGGTTGCAACAGTTCATACAAGAGACGCGTACTGTAGAAAAATAGTACATACGAAGGAGGATTGTTACAAACTGAACGGATATCCCGAGTGGTAGGGAGAACGTTCAAAATCGAATCGTGGTAGAGGTCGCGATGGTGAAGGACGTGGTCGTGGTTCCACTAATGTTGTGCAAAGCTTGGCTTTAGCACATCACATTGGGGCCTCGAGTGCACAATTTGGATAAGATAACAACGTCATACCAGGTCCGAATGCTGCACAATATCAAGCTTTAAAGACCTTTCTGAACAACCAAAAACAAGAGAATTCTGATCGCCTATCTGGTATGATTTTTACCGACTTTATTATTGATTCTAGAGCATCTCATCATATGATTGGACAATATATCTCTTCTAACTAATCTGCAAGATATTATGGCTCATCCGATTGATCTTCCTGATGGGTCGTGTATTGAAGCAACATGAATTGGAGATATGCGGATTAACAAGAAACTTGTTATCTACGATGTTCTCTATGTTGCAACTCTCACCTGCAATCTGATATCTGTTTCTAAGCTATTACAACAACACGCCTGCAATCTCACATTCTCTTATTGGATTTGTATTATTTAGGAGCGTTTCACGAGGATCCTGATAGGGGTGGGTGAAGAGCTTGATGGTGTGTTCAAAATACAGTGCAAAAAAGGGGTTTCGGCACACATGGTTTCGACACACAAGAATAAATGAGAACTCTAGCACCGACGTTTTGGACACCCCTCTGACAAGATTAGAAGAGTTTGTCTATTGTTTTGGATTTTCTTTATGTTTCTCCCCATTCTCCATGTGATGTTTGCTTTTGAGCTAAACAAACACGAAGTGTTTTTTCGGAAAGTGATAATAAAGCGGATGTTGCTTTTGCTCTTATTCATTGTGATGTTTGGGGTCTATATCCATTACCCACTAAATCAGGAGAACGATATTTTTTTTACTATCGTAGATGATTACTCAAGAGCTACCTGGATTTATTTGCTTACTGCGAAAGCGAAGTTGCGCATAACATTCGTAATTTTTGAAATATGACAGAAAGACAATTTGGAAAACAAGTGAAAGTCTTGCGTAGTGACAATGGCGGCGAGTTCACGGGTCTGTGTTCTTTCTTCAACTCGGCGGGGATTATCCATCAGACATCTTGTGTGGACACTCCCCAACAGAACGGAAGGGTTGAAAGAAAACACCGATATATCTTGAATGTGGCTCGCTCTCTGCGATTTCAAGCAAATCTTCCAATTGAATTCTGGGAAGATTGTGTCATGATGACTATATATCTTATTAATCGAACGCCTTCCATTTTATTGGATGTTAAGACTCCTTACAATATGTTTTTTTTTCCTGAAATCACCACCATATGAAACTTACTTCTCTCAGTCCCCTCGGGTCACACATCAATCGCCATCGTCACAGACAATCTTTTCGCATCCATATCTCGAACGTGTGGGTGATTTCTTTGGTTTTTACTCAGAACCAGAGTTTGATAACATGGGGGGAATTGTCGAACCTGCTATTTTGTACGAAACAGACACATGTGAGCATACTACTCAGATTTTGGGATCGGAGGAGAGTGTAGTACGAGATACACCTGCAGATACAGTTCTAGTTATAGCTCCTTGCACAAAACTGGTAGAGACCGAACCGACAGACCAGAATGAACTTCTTGGACTAGGACATCGGATCAAACAACCATATGTGCTTCTGCGTCCCTATATCACATACACGATGGTTGTCTCAGGTAAACCGACTATTATGTCCCTCTCTTCCGGTGATATACCTTACCCAATCAGTTATTATGATTCGTGTGCTCTGTTTTCAAACAAACACAAAGGTTTTCTCGTAGCAATCTTAGAGACATCTGAACCCCGACTTATAATGAATCCATTAAGGATCCGAAATGGTGTGAAGTAATGCAAGAAGAGATTGACGATTTACAAAAGAATGACACTTGGATTCTTCAACCGTTACCCCTGGAAAAGAAGCCTATTGGGTTTACAAGATCAAACACAAATATGACTAGAACGCTATATAGCATAGAACGCTATAAAGCATGCTTAGTGGTTCTTGGAAATCTTCAAAAGGAGGGGATAGATTACAGCGAAACCTTTGTACCAGTGGCTAAAATGACTACGGTACGTAGATTCTTGGTCATCGCAACGATTCAGAAGTGGGAAGTACACAAGATGGATGTCCACAACGCCTTCCTTCACGGCAAACTACACGAGGAGGTATACATGCACATTCCTTCTGGTTTCAATGCACCAAATCCTAGTACGGTTTGTAGATTAAGAAAATCATTATACGGTCTTCGTCAGGCGTCGTGTTGTTTTAAGAAATTGACTATGGCTTATGTTGATTACTCTCTTTTCACCTATGTCCGTGATGGTGTTTGTCTTCATGTGATCATTTATGTTGACGACTTGCTCATCGGAGGAAATAATTCGTTATTTCTCGTTGATTTCAAAGGATACTTGCGTAAGTGTTCTCACATGAAGGATTTAGGGCCTTTGAAGTACTTTCTTGGGATCTAGGTGGCACGACATAACGACGGGATCATCCTCTCTCAAAGAAAGTATACATTGGATATTGTTTCCGAGTGTGGGCTCCTTGCAGCTAAACCTGCACATACTCCGATGGAACAAAATCACAGATTGGGTTCTTCGAAGTCAGCTTTCATTCCGGAACCTGAAACATATCGACGACTAGTTGGGCAATTGGTTTATCTCTCGATAACTCGACCTGACCTAGCTTATGCAGTTCATACATTTGCATAGTTTATGCAGTCCCCAACACATGATCATTGGGAGACAACAATTCGAGTGGTGAAGTATCTTAAGGGGAGTCCGGGCCAGGGTATAATGTTTTGATCTGACAGTGAGCTTCAGCTTTCTGCATACTGCGATTCGGATTGGGGGTCAGACCAGAATTGGCGACACTCCATTTCTGGTTACATCATCAAACTAGGCAGGTCACCAATTTCATGGCGAACAAAGAAATAACCGACATTTTCTTCATTTTCGGCGGAGGCAGAACACGGAGCAATGGCTTTCACATGTCGTGAACTCAAATTGCTCTGTGAAATCATTGTAACCTTTGGGATCAAGCTACCATCTGCACATTTATCTTGTGTAGTCAAGTGTCATTATACATTTTGGTGAATCTGATCTTTCATGAACGAACTAAACACATCGAGATCGACTGTCATTTCGTACGGGACGAGATCAAATCTAGGGGGTTTACACGTCTCATTTGCGAACGACAGAACAATTGGCGGATATTTTTACTAAGGCGCTTGGCAGACTACAATTCTCTTATCTTCTTTCCAAGTTGGGAATTCGGAATCTTCATTCACCAACTTGAGGGGGAGTATTGGAGATATTGACACGATATGCTATAGATCTTCATAATATTCTCAGAATATATATATAACTAAGTTTGTTAGTTTCCGTTATTTAGTTATTCTAAGTTTGTTAGTTTTCTTTATTCAGCTATTCTGTTATAGGAAGATTCCAAATCTTTGTAATGTGAATCGTGTATATATTGGCAATGATAATGAAATAAGAGCACACAGTTTGTTCTAAAAATCCTTATTACGACCATATTTTGGCTTTACTTTTTTTCTTTGAAAAGGAAATATGTTTTCTTCCAAAAATTATATTTTTTTCTTGAGCTTCTACTTTGTTTTTGGCCAAAATTTTGAACAAAACCAAAAATAAAATATCGATCGGACTGTAAAATAATCCACGATTGAGTTTTTGATGACTCAACATCTGGATATATAGATGCAATGCGACCCATAAGAAGGGTTATTAATGACCTATATATATATGGACAAGCTAACCCCCCCCCAAATTAGGTCACTGATGATCTTACATCAAGATATATAGAGGCAAGATGACTCAGAGTCAAATATATAGCTCTAACGGTTGAATATATAAATATTTTATTAATTTTGAAGTGCATTAATGTATGATGGAGCTTGCTTCTCGTTTATCCTTGTATTCGTCTATGTTAACCACACAATCCAACTCCAACTGAGACAAAAATCCACCAATAAAACCAACTTTACCGCGAAAAATGTTGAGTTATTGAAGTTTTTCTTCTGTTTTATTGGTGATTCACACCAAATCTAGGCGTGGAAAAAAGTGTTATATTGTATTGTCTCACATCATGAACTATGATATGACCTATGAATTTCTATATATGGTATTAAGCAATCACAAACTCTTTCCAAACTCATATTTGACAATAAATAAAAAAATTAATCTCTAATTAATATAGAGTTTGTGAAATGAATATTAGGATGATATTTGAATATGAAATTTAAATATTAGAAATAAAGAAAAACCTTAAAATTGGAACTAAATCCTTAAAATTGGAATTATAATGATATTTGAATATGAAATTTAAATATTAGAAATACAAAAATTTAATTTGAAGACGGAAAGGATAACATTTTGAATAAAGAAAAACCTAAGAATTATAGAAAAAAATAGATGTATACAAAAAATAAAAAGATAATACACGTGTCTTTACCACCAGATTGCAATAGTAACGTTTAGTTAGAGAAAATATTTCTGAGTGAGATTACCATCGCATTTGGAGAATGAACAGAACTTTCGTATTTTCGCCTTCCATATACTCTACCAAAAGCCCCCGGTTATGAGATTATCATTGCATTTAGAGAATGAAGAGAACTTGACATTTGAGGACTCAACAGATCTAGATAGAGTCATTGCACGACCATGCGTTCAAGAAACCATGTTTACAGAATAGATGAAGATGAATAGAATATCAGAGGATGCTAGAAGATTGACTTACGTTGAATTCCCAACCATATTTGTCTGGCATACCTCAAATAAGTTTTGGTTTTGCAGGAAAAAAGGTTTCTCACTTGGTAGAATTGTCATCATCCATCCAACATATGGAGAATTATACTATCTGAGGATGTTGTTGAACATTATAAAAGGACCTACCAGTTATGAAGACTCAAAGACGGTTGATGATATTAGGTCTAATAGCTATAAAGAGGCATGTATTGCTAGGGGTCTGTTAGATGGATATAACGAGTGGCGACAGATGATGAATGAGGCAGCTAAATAGGTAATGCCAACACAGCTACGACGTCTGTTTGTTACTCTATTGCTATAATCTGAAGTCAGTAAGCCACCTGAAATTTGGCAAGGTTATTGAAAATTTCTTGCTGATGAGATACTTTCTATGAAAAAAATGGAGTTTAGGTTCAACAATATTTAATTGTCGGATAATCAAATTCACCAATACACTCTTATAGAGTTTATAGAAACTTTAGAGGGGAAATGAAAAGTCATTGTCTAATTATCCAACAATGCCTACACCTGATAAAAGTATTCTTGATAACATTGCAAATACCCTTTTAAGGCAAGTAATGCAGTTCAATCAGGAATCATAAAAGGAAGAGCATAAAAAATTATTTGGATCCATTACTAATGAACAAAGATTGATTTATGCTTCAGTTATGAAATTAGTGGAGCTACAAGAAGGAAGCTTTTTTTTGTTTAAGGACCAGGAGGCACGAGACAAACATATCTATATAGAACGATTATTTCTAAGATTCACTCGGAAGGACGAGTTGTACTCCCAAGGTATAGCAGCTTTACTTCTTTCAGGAGGTAGAATTGCACATTCTCGCTTTAAAATTCCTATAAATGTCCATGAAAGGTCCACGTGTGACATCAAACAAGGAAGCATGTGAGTTGATCTATTAAAAAACATATTTGATTATATGGGATGGAGCGCCAATGGCGCATCGTCTCACGTTTGAAGCGTTGGATCGATCGTTAAAAGATATTATGGCTATGACTAATGAGGACGCATGTGAAAAGCCCTTTGGTGGTAAAACTATTCTTCTAGGTGGTGACTTCCGTCAAATCTTATCCGTAACTCGAGCTGGTTGCACCGATACTATGCAAGCATCCATTAGTCGTTCACATCTTTGGCAGTCATGCCATGTATTTACATTAACACATAACATGCGTCTACAACCACATGAAACTACTTTTTCAAAATGGTTACCGGATGCTGGTAACGCAACGGCCAGCCAAAATATTGTGGGATTTGCTGAGTATAGTGATGGACACAAAATTCTCATCGACGATAACTTAATGCTTTCCACCACCAGAAACCCCTTGTAAACACTTACAAATGCGAATATCCACGGGTTATTTTTTTAAGGATCGTGTATATTTGACAGAGAGGGCAATTCTGACTCCAAGGAATGAACACGTTGATGAACTTAATGACTTTTTTCTTGCACAACTCTCTGGTAATGCCACATAATACTTAAATTCTGATCTCATCGGAATTGATAGTTAACCAACTACAGATTGGCATTCCTTCTATCCGATCGAGTACCTCAACTCTCTTGATTTCTCTGGTTTTCCAAAACATGTCATCTCTTTGAAGGTTGGTGTCCCGATAATGATGCTAAGAAATATCAATAAAAAAGAAGGTCTTTGTAATGACACACATTTGGTTGTCACTCAACTAGCATCAAGAGTCTTGGAAACAGAGATTATCACAGGCACCCATGTTGGCAACAAGGTTCTCATACCACGAATTATCCTATCTCCAAATAAAACTGGTCTTTCGTTTACTCTACGTAGGCGACAATTTCCAGTTCGATTATGTTATGCAATGACGATTAATACAAGTCAAGGACAAAGTTTGAAACATGTTGGTTTATATCTTCCCAAAACCTGTATTCAGCCATGGACAGTTGTATGTGGCGTTTTCACTTGTAACTTCATCTAACGGACTTAGAATTTTGGATCTAAATGGAGAAGGCACAAGAGATTCATCCATAACAAATGTTGTTTACAAGAAAATATTTAATGACCTACCACATCCGTCCGACAACATAGGAAATATGTAAGTAGTTATTATATCTGATGCTCTTATCATATATATGTAATTAATTTACTAATATTTGCTAAATTTTAAAGATCGACGTTACATTGACATCAACATTTTCGAAAATTTATATCGACAATTGGATCATATGAATCATCAAGGTAAACGATACATTTGCTAAAGATCCTTCATATTGCATTTCAATTACTATATCTTTATATTTTTTCTATTTCTTTTACTTAATCATTCAAACGTCATTTATTTACCATATAATTTTATTTTATTGTCCTAAATTTATATATTATAGATTTCTATAATATTTTTCTAATAAAACTAAAAAAAGTATATCCCACTTTGCGTGGTTACCACCCTAGTTCACAATGAAATAAAGAAATATTTATGAGTCGCACAAACAAAGGTTCATTTGGATGTCTTATCCAATAAGTCTTCATCGGAAACTAAGGGAAGAGATAGTCATTATTGTCATAATTAGCTTTGATTTATCAATATGTGATCCTATCTTGCGATGAATGGGGATGATGATCAAATCAAATAATCTTTTTTAATCCATAAATAATATTCCCATCATTCTACGTTATTCGCATTCGTTAATTTAAAACACATATATGCGTCGCATATATAATATACAAGAGAAGAGAGAGTATTAATTTCTACTTCATTTAATATATATATATATATATAATCTTCCTCTTCAATAAGAAGTATAAATTTGCATTTGGCTCAAAATATGCTCAAAATTGTCGGTTGATTTTTCAATGGGGTGTGAATGAACACCTTCGTAGGTTGTCACAACCACTCCTTCATCTATTGTTAGTCTTTGAACTTGCTTCTTCACGTTGCATCCTTGGTACGTGCATCTATAGTAACTCCTGCATATGTATATATGCATTTTATTATATACTCTGAAACCATATCCATATACATATCATACAAACTATACTTAAATTATAATGGACAACACAAAGTAACATTTCTTTATGTCTATGATCGTTTTCATGTAATAATGACATACAATTCTGAACTTTTTATATAAATTTTGGTTCGAGTTATGTTTGAACCTATATATATATATATATATTATGTTAATTTGAATATTCTGATATTTGAAATCAATTATCTTAATAGATTAAAATATAAATAATAGATATCTATATATATTATGGAACCACCTAAACTTTTAAAATTAATATTCTAAATTTTTAATTAATTTTTAAATTAAATTTATCAAATATGAATTTGAATCGAACTAATAAAAAAACTGACCCAAAATTTAAAATTTAGAATAATTTAATATTTAATATTCTAAAATAAAATTCATATTTAACATTAATACAATTAAAATATAAATAATGAATCTGTATATATATATATATAATATTGAACCTTACTTATTTTTTACTTGCATCTAATCTATTTTACAAACAGTAGATTAAACTCAGGCTTGACCATTTCTATATTTCATAAAGGGAAAAAAAACCTGTATTAGTTTCAGATTTGCGAAACCCTAATATTATCCTTCACTTAGATTTACAAAACCCTAATGTTATCCTTCACTTGATTTACAAAACCCTAATATTATCCCTCACTGTGGTGTCACTTGATGCGAAAATCTCAATAAGTTTTAAAAAACAACAAAAAAATCCAAAAATGAAAGATAATATATATATATATATATATATATACTGACCTGGGGAACTTGTTGTTCTTGACGGCTTTTTGGCCGTATTTTCTCCATCTATAACCATCATCGAGTATATCCACTTGGCTTCTTGTCTGAAAAGCATATCTCTGTTCCCTCTCCTTCTTCTTCTTCGTCTTCTTCTTCTCCGGTTTCATCGTCGCCTCCGCGAACCTTCTCGAGTCTTCTACATCATCATCATAATCATCATCTCGATCGAGCATCAACGATGGCGGATTCTCAGGTTTCAACGACAAAAACGGAGCATACGAAGAGTTATTATCATATCCCTCCATGACCATTAACGATAAAGAAGGATGATGTTATTTTGTGTCTTTCTTGTTTTGATCGATATAGGCGTAAATTACAAGAATATGTCTTATAGCGTGTAAAGATATTCTCATGTAAATATCATTTTATAACATCATTATATATATACACACACATAGATGCACCCAAAAATTCCATGACTGTGAAGTCAAAGCGAAGAGGCGGCCCGCTGTTTCAATGGTTAAAAGAAGGCTGTACGAGAATGCCCCACCACCAGGTGTCGTGGACGTCACGTAAAGAACTATAATACATATACATTTACGTGTATATATATACATATATAATCATATCTACGCATTCTAGGTGTATCTTTTATGGATATGCATTTATTTATCTATATGTATGTATAGTATTAAAGATAAAAAAAAAGCATTGTGTGTGATGTATTTCAAAGGATGAGACGATCGAGCCAACCAATTAATGTAAATATTTATTATATATAAAGTGAAATTATAAAGGAAGTGTTAAAATCGAAGCACAATTAATGAACATCAAAAGAAAAATAAGAAAAGAAAAGAAAATATCTAAAGAGTCAACAATTAAAGAAACTAAACAAGAAGAAAAAAAAAGTCTATTACAAAAAGATAAAGGAGGTTCTACGGAAGGTTCCGTTTGAGCCAAATACGGTCTCGTTTTTTATTTTACAATTATAAGGTAAATAAATATATGAGGTGATCCTTTTATAATCATAAAGTTTGTTTATATTCAGCCCATTTACTACCTTTTTCTTTAATATTCGGAGTCAATATATGTAAATGAAATTTTTTAATCCGGATCCAAAACAAGTAGGTGGGTTTTTTTTCTTACTATTTTGGAAAATGTTACAATTATTAGAAAATATGGTCGTTCAAAATCTTCTAGAACGTAGGACATTTATTTTAATGAAATGAAACTCACCTAGTTGCCATTATTGTTTTCTTTGGCAGGCTAAGCCAATATTAATTTGTTATATTCATATAAAATGTGATAACAAGTCGAATACAAAATTGAATTTTTTCAAGGATTATTAAATGTTAAGGGTTTCTATTGTTATTATTAGTCTATGTTTTATTGACCATTCAAAGAACGACATATAGAAATTAATTGAGTGGTATGAATAATGGAGTACTGGTCTATATCGGACAGTGCACGTGTTCATTCACGAATGAATGTCTTAATTTCTTCCTCATGTCCCCTTTATTAGCACACGAATTCGGGTAAATATTTTGTATTTATAATTTTGTACCACTAACATTAAATTTTTAATATTGTTTACACAATTATTCAAGTAAACTGAATTCAAACTTATTTTTTTCTTAATATGATTTTGAAAATAACTGATTAAAAAGTATTCATGAAAAAGTTAGTATAATATAATACTAATAATTATATATATATATATTTATTAATTAATATAATACGATAAAACATATCATTTTCTTTACGTCTATATACAATTTTGTAAAATACTTAGGAAAAATTACCTATTTTCGGTTTTAGTCCGATTTATTTCTCCATTCCGGATTTCATATGATTTTAGCATTAATCTTATTCTCATCAATTATCAATAATTTGTCTAAAATACACTTCATCAACTAACAATTATTATTATTTTGTTAATTTCACTATTTTGGATCGAAATTTTAAAAATCCATTGGAATTTAATCTGAATTGGTCCAATTTTAACTAAATTTTGATCCAAATTTTTACCCAATGTTGACACCGCATCAACCCGAGTTTGACTTGGTTTTGAACATGATTTGACCCAATTACATTATGAAATGTTAGCTTGTATGTTATAGGTGAATTTACTACAAATATAAACAAATTGTGTTAATTTTTCTATAATTGCATCAAAATCAAGTTAATCGGATCGAATGAATTAGTTTTGAATTAAAACTGGATTCGATATAGTTAATTCTTAATCGAACCAATTTAATTGATTTATAGTAACAAAAAATGAGGTTGAATTAGTTAATTGTGTATAAATCGAGTCAATTAAATTGATCTGATTAACTCGATTTTGATCTAATTTTGATGCAATTTTGACTCAGTTCTAATCCAATTTGATGTGATCTTGATTCGGTTTTAATCCTATTACATTTCGAAATGTTAAAATTTAGACAATTAGATATACATTTGTAACAAATAAAAACAATGTGTGTTAATGTTTTGGATACAGACGTCGACATCAAGTTAATCGAATCGGTTTATTTGATCGAGCAAAAAATTGGATTTAGTTTTGGTTACGTCAAAATCAGATAAAATATAATAATCGAATCGATTAATTGGCTTTTAATCAAATATTGAGTTTGAATTTGTTAATTGTATCTAAACCAAATCAATTAAATCAACTAGATTAACCTGATTTTTATGCAATTAACTAAACCAAATCCAATATTAACTCAAACTCAATTAATTTGATCCAATTAATTTGATTTTCATGCAATTATTCAAAAAATTTAACACAATTTGTTATTTTTTTGCATAGTAAGTTAACATCTAGTTGTCTAAGAATTAAATTTTAAAATGTATTTGAATCAAAATTGATTCAAAGTCAGATAAAAAAATTTGTCGAAACTTGGTCAATTTTGGATCAAAATTTTTCAAAATCGGGTCAAAATGGAGAAATCATGTTGTTTTTTGATGTTTCGACCTAAAATAGTGAATAAAACAAAATTTTAGTGGTTAAGTGACGGAAGAAATTTTACACAAATTTTTTATAATTTAGAAAAATAAGAATATAACTAAAAATCGATAGGGAATTGGATTAAAATCACTTTTTTCGTGGGGAATATACGTTTGTTTCCAAATATATATGATAAATGGGATGATTGTTCATCGTTTTGATTTTAGTATAATTTGAACAATTAAAAAAATTTAAATCCAAATTTGTGAGATCGATAATCCATCTGCAAATCTATTTACGAAATTAATTAACAATTAAACCTTCAAAATTATATCTTCATATAATCAAATTACGAAGATAATAATTATTATAATACATTTATGGTTTTCCAAATTTTCATATGAATTGTCCATTCATATTCATTTGATCGCATATTCTTCATTATAGAAAACAAAATATATAAATGATGTCCATAATGCATATAATATATAACAACCGATATAAATATAAAGAATAAAGATAAAGCTACATAAAATAATTGTAATTCGTATATATTTTTTGTACTATTTTAAAAAACGATAAGGTTATACATGATGTTGTAATAAATATCATATTAATATTTCAAAATTTTAACAATATTCAATTTTATAAAAAATTAAATATACAATATATAAAAAATGAGAAATATAAACTAACAATTTATATTTATAAAAAAAAATCTAATATAATTTTTTAGTGTTTTAATTGATTTAATTTATATATTTTTATATAATCTTATAATAACATATATTGTTTTATTTAGATTTTTTATATATATATGGTTAGATTTAATAATAATTTTATATATGAGATAATATATTTTTCTTTAATAATATTATTATCATTTATTATTTATTATTAAAATATGTGTAGTGTTATATGAGTCAGCAGGTTTTGTCATATTAAACCATTATTATTCTAATTAAATCTTATAAAATAGTTTTATGATTTATTTTATCTTTAAATCAATTTTAAAAGTTAATTTTAATTATTAAATTTTAAAAATAGATAAAATAATTCTAGAGATAAAATTAATAACACATATATGAATTAATAATTAACTCTAAGGTGATGTATATATATACTTAATAATTATATATATATACATATCGATATGTTTGACAAATAATATATTTTTAGAGTATTAACTGATTTAATTTATATATTATTTTATATTATGTTATAAAAACAAAAAGTTTTTAAATGTTATGTTGTATTATTTCAGATACAATTAATTAAATATTATGAAAAATACAATTACTTTAATAATAAGTATATAAATGCATAATATATATAGATGAAAATAATTGATACATATAATTAATAATAAATATTATAAAAATAATTCAATATTTTAAACAATATTCAATTTTATAATAAATTTTAAATATAAATATATCCAAAAAAGGGATATATAAATTAATAATATATTTCACTTCAATAATAATATCTTATATAATTTAATTTTGAATGCTTTAATTGATTTGATTTATCATAACATTATTTTATGATTTCTTTTATTTTTTTTAATGAAGTTTAAGAGTTACTTTTAATTATTACTTAAAATAATTGTAATACTCTTTTTTGTTTAGTGTTTTGGAAAGTTATAAGGTGCACGTGGTATTATAAATGATTATAGTTAGGGGTGATCAATCCGGATTTCGATCCGGATTCGGGTTCTTCGGGTTTACCAAAATTGGATCCGAATTAAATCCAAATGTTTTTCGGTTTGGGTTCTTTGGGTTTCAGTTAGTGTTCGGGTTATGAAACAGTGAACCCGAAATGAACCAAATTAAATTCGAGTATAATGGGTTTTTTGGGGCTTTAGGGTTATTCAGGTTTTTTGGGTCATTCTAGTTGTTTTGGGGTTTGGATAGATTTTTCGGGTTCTGAAAAAACAAAGTTAACATACAAAAAGGTAAGAAAAAACATAATGGAGGCTTGGGCGGTGCAAAAGATAATGGAGGCTCGGGCGGTGTAGAGGAAGAAAAGAATGGAGGCTCAAGCGATGCAGAAGAGAATGGAGGCTCGGGCGGCGAAGAAAGGATACAGTAGAATGGAGCAGAAATCTCGTCGGGCGATGCACAGGGAGAAGAGAATGGAGGCTCGAGCGGGATGAGGGAGAGAAGAAGAGGATGGAATGGAGACAAAAATCTCGTTGGGCGACGAGATGAGAGAGAAGAGAATGGAGAGGCTCGGGCGGTAGGATGACGGAGAAGCGGCAGTATGAGTGAGGGAGAAGAGAATGGAGAGTCTGTGTAGCGGCAGAAAAAAAAACACAAAACAAAAATAATATCCTATTTTTATTCGGATTGTTCGGGTTTCTCGGGTTTAACCCGAACCCGGATTGACTGACCCGAACCCGAAGAGTTCTAAGATTTGGACCCATATAGATTTTTAGGATAACACGTTTACATAATGATTCGGGTTTTTCGGATCGATCCGGATAATCCGGATTATCTATCCCTAATTATAAATGTTATACATTTATTATTAAAAATAATTGCAAAATGTATATATTTTTTGTTTTTTATTTTTCGTTTTGAAAAGTGGTAAGATTTTATCTGGTGTTATAAACTATATTCAATTTTATAATAAATATCATATTAATATTTCAACTTTTTAACAATAATCAATTTTATAATAAATTTTAAATATAAAATATATAAAAAATGAGAGATATGAACTAATAATATATATTTCTAAAACAAAAATATCATATAATTTCATTAGTTTAAATTGAATTTAATTTATATATTATTTTATAATAACATATATTGTTTTATGTAGAATTTGTTTTATAAGATAATGCATTTTTCTTTAATAATATGATTGTCGTTTATTATTTATCATTAAAATTTGTGGACATTCACATGAACACTTTTGTCATATTAAACCATCATTACTCTAATTAAATATCATAAATCGTTTTATGATTTATTTTATTTTTTAATTAATTTTAAGAATTAATTTAATTATCAAATTTTAAAAAATAGATAAAAATTTTAAACAATATATTAAAATAAAATTAATAACACATATAAGAATTAATAATCAACTCTAAGGTGATATATATATACATAATTTATATACTTATATATATATCTCTTGATATATGTGACAAAACGAATAATATATTATCTCTTATAAGTTAAGACTATTTTTTATATTTAGGTGATTAAAAATCAATATTAAGAATATAAATTATAATAAAGAAGTGTATGATTATTTAATTTATGTGAGCTTTATATAGTGAAATACAATTTATCTATTTACTTTATTATGAAATTCATATAGTTAAATATATAAATTGGATTTTATGATTATTATAAATACTAGGTTATAATTCGCGCAATGCACAGATAAAAATTTACTTTATAAAGATGAATTTAAAAAATATATGTAAATTTAAAATAAGTTATAATATTATCTTTGTTTATTTATATACTTTAAATTTTCATGGATAATTTTCTTTGTAAAAATTTGAAATATGAAATATTATGTATTTATTTGTTTTAATTATAGAGAAAATGTATATTAAATAAGAGATAGATTGACATTAATTAGAGATGGTAAATGATATCATGAACATTTTTTTCATTCCAAATGTTTACTTTCAATAATATATATTTAATTTTAAATACTTGTAATTGTAGTTTTTTAAAATTAAAATTTATTAAAATAAGTTAAATAAAAAAATAAAAAAATTATTTTTATAATGTGAAAGGTTAAGAAAAGAGAATGCATGAAAAATCAATATTTATTAATAATTATTTTGTTGAAGTTTAATAATTTACTAAATTTTAATTCAAATAAATATATAATATGTTTTGTATTTTCATTATTTAGTAAGACTTTGAGTGGTGGAGTCGCAGCGAAATGTAAACGTCTTCTGCATTGTTTATATGCGTTTTTGGCGACTTCGGGTGACATTAAAACCGACCGGTGGAGTCGCGGTCGCTCGAAAACGTGCCGAAATGTAGATTTTAAAAATATGAAATTATATTGCATTACGTTTGCATTTTGGTATGTTATGAATAAAATTACCAAAATACCCTCGTATTTTTCCCTTATCTCCTCTTTTTTACTATAATTTATATTAATCATATATATATATTTATATGTATAACAACTAAAATATCCTCTAAATTTAATATAAATATTTTGTGTTTCCACCAGTCAAACCCTAAATTACTAATTTTTTATTTATTTAGATATATAATACCTAAAATATCCATAAATTAGTATAAATATTTTGTGTTTCTTTAAAATATTAATATTACTAATATAGAATTCATTTAAAGTAATTTATGAATGGTAATTAAAGTAGAATAAAAAATAAAAAAAAGTTTGATGATGTGGAAGCATGAGAGGCCTCCAAATTTATGAACCTTTTATATATTAATTTTTAATCATTTTTTGGATTATATAATAAGACATGTTATATTTAATTATAACTTATTTAAGAACTAACTTTATAAAGTGATATATAACTTAATATTTATGACAAATCTATGACTTTGCTGTATCCCCAGCATTCCCCTTATCACTTTGGTCTATAGCCATTCCCTTATCCATAGGATCTTCTTTCTCGCCCATTCTACCTCTCCATCTTCTCCCCTTTCTTATCTCGCATATGTTGGGGATAGCAGATTACATGAGCGGTGAAAGGAACTATATCCACATTCTGCATATATTACAAAAAGAATTTGCATTTGGCAAGCAAACAACTGATGTGTTGCACGACATCTCTTGGGTATATCAAAATTTGGGCAATTGTCTAAGAGACAAACAAAAAGAGGATAGTAAATCAATGATTCTATGATAAGTACCCATTGACAGCTAGAATATAAGAAACTACTATACCTCAACGGCTATGCTATACTTTGAAGCTGAATGACCACTTAAAACTATGATTTTGAGAGGGGAATTATCGTAAGCTTTACGGTCTGAAAATAAGGGTAGCAATGCTTGCAGAACCAGGGCGTTTTCCAGCTATAAACCTCTTTACAAGAATTGACTTCCCACGATAGCAATGACTATTTCATCTTTTTGAGAATCAAATAAAAGTTCCCAGTATCATACTCTGAGTAAAGAATCTGCAAGGAATAAGAAAAAAATTAGACAATCGAAGAATTGAATGAGAGCAAGCAATTAAACCAGAAAAGATAATTATTCTTTAGTTGAAAGCGTGAATCAATGGAGAAAGTAAAAAGAAAGGATAATTACCGGAAGTAGATAATTGAGTTTCCAACGAACCTTGCTATGTATGTCTTGAACAGCTATGTTAATATAGATGATGACACGTTTATTCAAACCCAATATCTATATTAATAACTACATTTCTGCTACAGAGCATGAAACTTAATCCACCCAAGTCTAGCTAGCATTACCTGTACACTACCAATGCAAAAAAAATATCGTCAACAACACGATAAACCACGACGACATGAAGAAGAAGAGCAAAACCAGAAAAGTAGATGCTGATATGACAAAAATAATAGCACCTTTTGCACAGATAGCTAGGGTTTCCTCGTCCTCATCATCATTGGTAGCATCAGCATTTGTAGCTTCCTGCAAAAAACAATTAGCAAGGAAATTGTTAGTACATAACAAAACAGTTAAATGGTTAAGTAATTGGCTTGAGGTAATCACTTATAGCTGAGACATAAGAAACACTTTCAATTGTATTATTTTATCCGAATTGCAATACTGTCTCAATTTTGAGAAACTCAGGTATATACTACTGCACTAAGTGATTGTAATTCTTAAGTATATATGTAAGACACTTTTTTGTCAACATTTGAATTTCATCTGTTTCTGTTATGAAACAACTCCATGCAATGATCTCAGGTTCAAATACAAACTTGAGTTTCAACCCTCGAGACTTCAAAAGTGATAGATGAAGACATCAGTGTAATAAATCTTTGGTGATAATCCATTGTACCGCTCATTAGTATTGGAAAGTTGTGGCCAAACAAGAGCGAGGAATACTGTTCCGACAGACATGATCCAGAGAAATACGACAGCATAATCTACAACTGGGCGTTTTGGAGCATATAGCAAAAGTTGCACTGCATCAAAGAACCACATAACATATAATGTTATGATACCATGAACATTACTAGGTATATACCCGCGCGATGCGCGGGAAGATATAAAATTGTAATCTTTAGAATATATATATAAATGTTATCACGAAGTGGTAGTATATGACGAAGTATTGAATAAAATGCATCACAATATATAAAAATCAAACAACTTTATTTGCACACACAGTTTGAGTTGTGAACCTTATTATTATGAAGAGAACATAAAACTTTTGGTAAGTAAAATTTCTTACAAAGAAAAAACACACTAACCAGAACTTGGGAGCTTCATGTTTCCGACATGAGTTTCATGTTCTATACATCTTTATCTAAATAGCACTTAAAGCCATATAAATATATATATATATTTCAATATATATATATTGAAATAAAAAATTTAAACAATAAAATAATTATATAAATCATCTCGCGCGTACTAATAATAATACATGGACCACTATTTAGAAACTTCTTTATTTTTAAAGAATTTTTTTATTGGGTTTCCCCTCCAAATATTTGGTTTGAAATTTAGACTAATTTATCAAATATAAATTTAAAATCAAGATATCCAATATCTTGGTGTGTATATGTTAGATGAATACATTTATTGTAAAGAGAGATGATCTAGAAAAATATTTTTTTTCTTGTCCTCTAACAGAGATTATCAATATGTTACGTAATACAAAATCAAATATCTAAAAAATTTCAAGATATAATGAATGTATAAAAAACTTAACTTCTCGTTTCATGCAAGATTACAACTCTACCGTCTTAATTAATAAATATTATTTATGGCTCTTGCGTGTCTGAGTTTCAGATTACAACAGTGACTGTTCTAATTCAAAATAATTTGTTTTAAAGAAAATAGAAAATATATTTTATACTATAATAAATCTCTATAACGTAAATAATGTCAAATTGCATAGATCTCTAGAAAAATGTCGTCGAAAATAAAATGTTCCTTAATTTATTAAAAAGAAAACTATTTTTTCTTTATATAGAATTATATAGTTCCCTTATTTGTCAAATATCTTGTCCAACTTGATCTAATTTCCTTGTTTGTCAAATAGTAAATACCGATAACAAGAACATGAAAAGCAATTATTTATAATCTTGTAACTAAATTAATATAAATTGTTTTATAATGTAGTTTGTGGAAGAAAAATATAGACAATGCCAAACACTAATTCAAAATAAACTAAGAACACATTGACATGGCTATGGAAGAAGCTAAATCAATGGAAAGCTTAAACCTCTACCTAAAAGCTAAGAGTTTCAAAACACACACAAGAGAGAGAGGGTCACCTAGAAACAAACACCATTGCTTCCATCGACCATTGTCAAGAACATCACCATTGTTTCGTGTCTATTTGCTCTCATTCGGTGCCAGCTAACTGTAAAGAGCCCTCCCTCATCAACTTGAGGCTCAAACTGTTGAATCTTTCTCGAGAATATTGTCGTGATGCTTTTCTCCGGTCTGTACCAACTTTCATCATCCCTGCAAACTCTTTGTAGCTTATCCGCCCGTCCTGATAACGGAAAAAGTGGAACCATCGTTCAGAATGACATAGATCCGACGTACCCTTTTGGATACAATATGAGAGATCCATACGTACAATTGACACAATAAAACAAGCATTCAAGGGTTCAAAACTCTCCTAATAAGCCGAAGATTTAAGCACGGGAAACCATTTATTCCTTTAAGGAAACCAATGAAAAAATAAGTCATTAGTCCCGTTATTACTTCCCCATAGGCTTGCAGTAAGAAGTAGGGTTAACATGCATCATTGGTTGGGTCAAGTTCCGAGTTTTAAGAATCTTATTCTTAGGGTTCTAACCTTGTCAATATCCACATATTGCATAATGGCACTGATAACTTCCTCACTGTTAGCATCCACCTCATCATTTAAGGCCTCACGAAGCTCTTCGATCTCAATATAATCGCTCTGGTTCTGATCGAAAAAGTTAAAAGCTTTATGCAAGTGCTCGTCAGTGGCCATCTTTTTGAGGTGTACATAGTCAACTACAAACTCAGCATAGTTCAATGTCCCGTCCCCATCTACATCAGACTGCACAATTTCAAGAACAATTAAACAGTTACAAGACATTTGATGTTTTAAAACCCTAAATGAAAACTTTGGAATTAAAAGAAAAAATAATCCTCACAGCTTCCATCAGTGAGACATTTGGAGCTTTCTCTGCGTTTAATTTCCATGGATGTTCTGAATATACACCAGTTACAGTGCATTGGTCTAACGGCAAAAAAAAAAAAATCCAAAGTAACCCACCAGAAAGGCGTATGTTAAACGGAAACGTACCGAGTACTTCAGAAGCAGAAAACCGCTTCTTTGGGTCAGGGTCAAGCATCTTCCTCACAAGATCTTTACCATTGTCTGAAACTCTTGGATATCATATAAAGATCACTCAACCTATACTTAATGCAGTTGAAGCAACAGAGAAGCTTGCATCTGAATAGCTTCTTTGATAGTCGCTTGGGCTCGGGAATAACATCATCTTTTCCTCCTTCCACGACTCTTGTGGCCTTGTTTGTGACAATTCTTTGAAACTTAGACTGCTCTATGGACAGAAAATACGCAAAGTATAACGTTCAAAAGCTTTTCAACCTCGTCTTCTATAAGTCTCATCCCTAAGCAACATATGTAGACCGCTTCAAGAGCCTTTTCAACGCAAAATTCAAGACCAAAACCTTCAACCTCGTCTTCTTCGACCTTGCCTTTCTCTGCATTCAAGACCAAAACCTTCAAAATTTAAACTTGCTTGTCAAACAAAGCAAAATTTGGAACAAGCTGTAATTGAGAAAACCCTTTCTCACTTCATTCATCAAAGCTATGAAGTTTTTTCTGCAAACTCGAGATCATTTGAAATGTGAAGCCTTACAACGCCTTCAAGGATCTCCTCGGATTTCAGAAATCTGGCACACCAACAACAGTCACCCAACAGCACAAGAAGCACATAATGCTAGATTCCATAATAGAACAAACGAACTCCAGATTTAATCTAAAAGGAGCCAATTCCATAAAAGAAAACTCTTCTATACAATTAACATACCTCACCCCACAAAGACCGTAAACTAAAATGGGAAATTCAAACGCGCTCATCTATTTAGGTAGCCAAGATCAGGAGCAAATGTGCCTAATTCATAAAATAAGAATTTTTTTTTTACATACTACCAAAATGGAAATCGATGAATCACCAGCGGGCTGGGTAAGATTACAAGGTATCCTTGTAAAGTATGAAAACGCAAACACATATGTAAATGACTGAACGACCTAGAAATCCAAGCATAAGAACAGTGCTTTAGATTTAACCGTACCCTAAAGAAGGGAACAACAAAACTACCCACCAAAACAAGACAACGACCGTTCTCAACCTAAATGATAATCCCCAGAAGAACAGAGATGATTGAGTTGCACAAAAGTGATCACTACTCAGAACAAATGAAAATCATATATACGAAAAACTACAAAGCTACATACATATGTTATTAGCACATTAACATGAAAGGGTTAAACGAGAACCACAAAACCCTAAACCCAATTTTGATCCCAACCCCTAAAATTCAAGGCCACGATGTTTCCTCTGAACTCAACATAATGAATCTCATAAGGTAAAGCAACTGCGTAAACCCAACACGACTACATATTCTTCGGACAAAAGCAGAAAATCAGACAAAGAATCTTAAAATCAACAGCGTAGCAGCCAAATCTCAATTCCCACGACATAAAATGCGAACTATCAAGAAACCTAAAAGATGAGTCGAACAAATCCTCAATAGGCAGAGGAAAAACGACAAAAATACAATAGATTTTCTCGGAAACCAAACAGAAATTAACATATGAAATCGATTAAGTAGAAAAGGTAATACAACATACACTCAACTGTGGCGCTAAGAAGGCGATTTCTGACATATGCCCAGCCTAGATACATCCTCACGGCGGCGAGAGTGACGACAAAGAACCCAGTAGAAGCCGCAGTGACGGAGTCCGATTAATCGATAAACGACTCTCCGGCATCCTCCTCTGCGCCGCCAAGGTCTCTATGGCGTCCATGGCTAAGGCAGTCTCCGCTGCGAGGGGCGATTCATATCACGGTTCTTCCCTCCAATCAAAACGATCCAAATGCGAGGAGAAATCACTATGTTTAGAAGCCAAGAGCCGAGTCCGTTTGCGACGGCGAAGAACATAAACGGGACAACGAAAGATGATGAAAGGTCTGCAATGGCTAAATTGCCTTTAATTCTCGCAGGATGGATGTTGAGGTAAAGAGATCGTGGGAGAGAGAAAAGAGATCGTGAGAGAAGTTAAATAAATGCAGGTGGCTGATGTGGAGAGCTGAAAGTCCAAAAACGCTGAGAAAAGCCTTCAAATTTTAAACTTTTAATATATTGATTTTTAATCATTTTTTGGATTATATAATAAGACGTGTTATATTTAATTATAACCTATTTAAGAACTAACTTTATAAAGTGATATATAACTTAATATTTATGACAAATCTATGATATTAATTAAAATGAAAGTGCTATATATAATATAATTTGATGTATGTGACAAATTTATTTAGATATTAAGTGTTATAAATTAATACTAAATTTTTTTATATTATAGATGATTGAATATTAAAATTATAAATATAATTATTATTTGTTATTTAAAACATAATTAATGCAAGAAATAATTTTTTATTTTTATGATATATCATCACTTACCTAAATCATCGCAAATTAAGTAAAAAATACGCGCATGTTTAAACTGATACATGGGTTCCGCGTAATAAAAAATGATACATGCGTTCCTCACTAGTCATAATTTAAAAGAAAACCCGTTGTGCATTTTGGATTTCTTTAATACCGAGAGTAGACGTGGAATCTCTCTCAGCACAGCCAAGAATGGAGGTCGTGTTAGATTCCCGAGAAAACGAGTCTTCCGGTATTCTCTTTTCGTCGCATTATGAAAATTGGATCGATTCAAGATGATTGGTAATTAGGTTTTTTGTTGCTAAATTCATCCATTTATGGCTTTCTTCCTCCGAGAGTGGTATAGCTCCATCTATACAGGGTACGATGGAGTTTTCATTATGAAAAGCTCTTTATGTCTTTGACAATGGCCATTATCTGTCTGGTCGGTTTTGGTATCTTGCAGCTTGTTGGTTTACATTAGGGACAAAATCACAACTGTTGTGTCTTTTATCGCCTCGATCTATTGTATCTGTCATCATAAGTTTGGACCTTCCATCTTTTGTTTGTTCCCTTCTGTCTGTATACGTCATTCTTATTTGTTGTCTTTTTTTGATGATGGGTTGACATTTTCTCTGTCTGATAAACGTAATTTGATAGCTAGTAATATTGAGCATCTCCATAATCCAAGTAGGTGTTTTACATTGGAAATACACGACAGGCCACATGATACTGTCTTATTTGGTACTTGGGTTCTCTTAGACAAGCACACCATGGTTCACATATCAATAAGGGTAATGCTACTAAGTAGGTTTGCTGATAAAGATAGTGCCCCGTACTTGGGACTGAACATGGATGACCATCCAGTAGCTGAGACGGTTGTCCACAACGTTTTCTTCTTCTGTTGCCTTAGAGTTCCAATACCAAATCTGCAGAAACAGTCAAAGATTGATGGGTAATCCATGCCTCTGATCAAGTCAGATGCCATGGGTTTTGTGATATAGAGAATTCAGTTTTACTTTACTTACAGTCTGCATCTGATTTGATCCAGAACTCCCTGTTCCCGTTCGAGTCACTCTTTAGAGTGAACTGAGGGTTGAATTGGCTCTTGTTGAAGTTTCTTGTTCCCTTGTCAGGAATGGCACCCTGAGCAAGTGCAATAGTCTCACCTTTTGGGAAAGTCTGACCTTCATCATTGCTTGCACCATCACAAGAGATGCTCCTATGTTTCTTTTTTTCTTTAGGCACTTTCATTGGCTTTTTACTCGTTGAGCTTTCAGGATGTACTTTTCTGTGAAATATGTGTAGAATCTACACGCCATATATGAAAAAATTATAAGCTTTGGTCAAATATTGTAAAGTAGCAAAAGGTTGCTATGAAGCAAACCCATATCCTTGTATATTCACTGCTTCTTGTCATGTTGATCAAACTGTAACACTGGCTGTCATCAGTAATGTATGTGGTTTAATGGATATGTAGCTTAACTCACCTCGGATGTTCAAAGTTAATCTGTCACAGCCTTGTGAACAAAACTGATAATGGAATTGGGTACAGCAATTTACCTTGTTAAGTTTTGTTTCAGCCGAGGATGAGTTTGCTGCTCGACCATATGCTGCTGTAGAGCTTCTGGACATGTGAGGGACTTTTTTCTTCAGCATCTTTTTCATCATATTGACTGCTGATTTGTCTGCATCCCTCTCTGTTCGCTTCTCATCTCTCTCACACCTTCCTCCATTGTACTCATCTGTGATTTTAGTCTTTTGAAACAGCTCTCTCAGGGATGTTCGATGTTCCTTCTTTGCTGTTGTTTCTGACAATTCAATTGCTGATCCAAAGAGATATCCCTGGAGAGGACAGACATTACTTCCATTGCGGTTGCTTTCTGGAATCTCCAAAGTCTTTCCACTTAGTGTAATGGTACTTCCTTGGCTGCTTCTGCCTGCACTGACATGACTGTTTCTTCCTGAAGATACATCACAAATCTCTTCTTTTACTTCAGCTCCAAGAATCTTTTCCAAATTATCATTCAGAAGTTTCAGTTCTCTTTCAGTTACTTCAGTTTCCTTTGCAGTCTCATTCTCCAGGGAGATGGTGAATGTTGGTGTTGATGGGGCACTGATATTAGGGTCTGAGCCAAGGGTGCCAATTGCTAGAAAGCCATGGAATATCTCAGAAATCGCTGCCGACTCTTCATCTTCATGATCTTCTTCCTCAACTTGTGTTGCTTCAATGCCCGCAAAGGATTTTCTGAAATAATCCGTCGGGTTCTGTCCATAGAATTTGGTTCCATAGATTGGTTTAGCGTAGCAGTATTGCTCATGGTGTTGTGGCTGTCCAGGTATATGTGTGCCAGAATTTTCTGATAAAATAGTATCAAAAGCATAATGGGATGGTGCTAATTTCATATTAAGTAGTGTAAATTTTAACCATACATGATTCGAAATGGAAGCCTCTGTACATACCTAGCAGCATGTGTGCATCATAAGTCTATAATCAACATGTATAGCACGGCCTATGCAGGCCTTCATGAACCTTATGTACTCCGTTTTCAGATTTTGTAGGTCATCTTAATCAATTCAAAATGTAACTTTGGGTCCATATATTACTTTTACCCTTCAGGTGAGAGTGTATGTATGTACCCTTTTTGTTTCATTATTGATTTCACACACTATTCATATACTAATTGCAAGTATTTTGAAGTGAGAATCTGTGGCAGATGAAGACTAACCAATGACAAAATCCTTGAGTGGTTCATTGCTATTTTGACGAAACTTGCGGTGCATCCAGCCCAGTAACTGCATCGGAGAGTCGTGGGAGTTAATGACAACATGGAAGATCATTATTTCTTAATATAATGGATTGGTAATTACCTTCATGATATATTTCCTGCTTGATTCTTTCGCTCTATTGGAACAAGGAGGTTTTTGAGTGATTGCCTTCGTGACTAATCGGGTTCTTTTTGCTGTAATATAAAAGCTTTTCCAAGTCTCTACTAGCCAAAAGTAAGTTGGCTTGAGAGAAACACAGAGATAATTACAAGATTTGTGTTATCAGAATCAAATCATGTGATCACACTGGTGGGTCCTCATATCTTGATGTAGGAAGTGAAACATGAGTTTGCATAGGTGGATCTGCATGGTTTGTCAAACAGTTAGGAATTTGTATTGCATGATCATGCATTGTTCACAACATCTAATGATTTTTCCTTTAGATTCATGTCTATGAAAGGTACAGTTAACCAATGGTCTAAAGATCAATTCGGGTATGGTCCGTTTTGAGAGATGCCTAAGGACCTCAAATGTCTATGCTTTTATTTCGACATTTCAATTCTCATATACTGTTTGTCACCAGTACCCGTGGCCTATAGCAAGTTGGATATTTTGGTTGCTAAAGGTTAGAAGTAGTACCATAAATATAGTAGTGGCCCTCTATAGTGAATCTTTTTACTTAAAATAGTCTATTTGATAGTGTAATCACCACTTCTTCCCTGTTGGAGAAGTTCATGTTCAGTTTTATCATGGTGGTTTTAATCATGCAGGTTATTTACATAGAGCTTGGAAATTGAATGCATCAAAGGTACTACAATTCAATAACCAGGATTGTTATTGATATTGAATTTCTACATACATATTTTCCGAGAAAATATAACCGTGGACATCATGAGGAAGTTTCTAGTTTTTGGAAGATAGAGTAGGTAGGTATTCCTATTCTAACTCGGGCAGTGAGGTGCATGAGACTTGCCTAAGTTTGCTGAAAGTATCTGCTAAGAGAATTGGTTACCAAGTTTATTTTCTCATCGATTGAGATGGCTTTTTTGTCCATAGAAAGATGAAGATAGAAATGTGAACTTCAGACATCTTTTAGTGGAGCTCATATTGGACCTTGCAATGATCATTGAGAGGAGCATGGAAGAGAATATTTCTGCAAAAATAAGCTGAGTGTGGTAAGTTTGGCATTCAATGTTGAATGCTTCATTTTAGGCCTTGATTTACTCCCAATCAATCGCTATGGAGTTTTCCCTTTGGAGGTGCTAGTTTGGTATTATGTCATAAAACGAGTTGATTTTTATAGATTACTGACAAAAGTTGTCATTCCGTTTGAACAAGTCTTCACTGTCCAGTGATGGGGGACCCCAGGAAACCATTTTTTATTTCTGGAAATTAAACCTCTCCTTTAACATTCAGTTTAAAACTTTTGAAGAAATTTAGAAAGGAAAGAAGGAGGAACTGGTTAATGCTCTAAGTTCACTTCCAATGTCTTGAATAAATATGATGTAGTAGAAGGTTGTATTTGTCATATCATAATGGTGGATTCAGTTTCCTGTTTGTGTGAGTGACTGCCACATCAAACAAGAAGCCTATTCATTATGGGATGGGACAGTAATTGCCATTAGTGCTGGATTCAGTGACTCAATACACATCATGCATGATTGAGATTAGTAATTTGATGTTGGTGTGAAGGGTAGACGAGTCCAAGGCATGTCGAAGGTCGCTACTTTTTCAGTCCGGGATAATATCTAATAATCCTAATATAGTGTTTGGAAATGTCTTCATTTTTGTCCACAAAAAGTACGTAATAGGGTCCCGGGGACCGTCTCATGCATATGCTTCTTTCTGACACTTATTGGAACCTTACATTTTCAGGGACATAAAGATACCTACGTGGACTCATCCCTTGCCATGTCGGAAACTAATCCTTCACAGGCATATTGCCATTCAACGTCACCCTTTTCCATATAACCTTTACAGAATCACAATTAGGACATGTTCAGGTAATGCAAATGAAAGCAGGCTTATATTTAATCACTCAATCTAATACTATAAAAAAACAAGTTCCTTAATCACCGCACACACATTTGGCTACCTATGTTTGTTTGGATGCACTTTGCAGATTCTGATGATTGACATGCTTTGCACCATCAATTGATGTCACTTTCAAATTGTCCACAATGATGAACAGAGCATGTTTGCTGGACCATCAACTCACTTACTCTTTGGGTACTCAAAACTTTCCTATTCTCTTTCTCATTTTTTGCTTAATATCTTCATATTTATTGGTTCCTAGTCTGTGTTCGTAGATTCCAAATTCTATCTATTCAATGACTTGTCTCTGAACAGAAGAAGCTTTAGGACATCTGTTTCACACTTCTTAAACCAATAGCTTTCCACTTATGCTTAAAACACAGACATCAACCCCAGAATACTACAGTTTTTAACACTCTTCTTTTGATTCTCACTTTTACTTTGGCTTTGATCAATTCTAATCATTGGGTTTATTTTAGTTAATCCAATCCCAGGATTGGTGTCTCTCTGCAAGTAAACTACACCATTGCTGGTAAGAAGAACACAGTCCTTCATTTTTTTACTGTCGGAAGCTATTTTGTGATATTTTTGCAAGACATCTTCTAAACTCTCCACTATCTAATAAAACCCTAATCTTCTTTATGTCCATCTTATTTAGATTGCAATCTTTTTTTCCGTATATAATGCTATCATTCCTTATATAGTAATGTAATATAAACTAAATATTTTCCTGGATTATCGAGATTTAACGATAAAATCCATAGTAAGAAAGAAAAAAAAAGATGGAACATGTTAACAAGAGATGACACGTCAGTTTGAGAACTCGTTAAACAGATCAATAACCCCTTTCTATTTATATTATTATAGGCCCATTTTTGAAAGTGTCACTACCTAATCCATAAACTTTGTCCCTAAGCAAAATTCAAATAGAAAAATCAAACTAAAAACTTGCACAACTCAAGTGTTATGTTATCACACCACCAACCAAAAGGAGAAAGAAAATGAAAGTAGTATCAAGAAAAGACAAGCCTTTTTCACATAAAATTTCCGGAAAATTTTTGTTATTTTTAGACAAAGAAAAATGTTATGGATGGGAAACATAATAAAAAATAAACCATCAAAATTTCATCATGAACAATAATGAAAATTTCGACAAAGATTATGCCTGCATTTTCAACAAAGAATATACACAACATAACAATACTTAATTCTTGATATTTATATAACAAAAGCAAAAGCATTCACCTTTTTTTTTTCTCTTCGAAGTTGGGTTCCAAAACGGAATTTTTTTTTAAAAAAAAAGAGAAAACAAAAGGAGCTTTAGTTCCGATTATGCCTTACGCGTTCGGATTCCAGAGACTCCATAAACGCGAATTGAATAAACCCAACACGTCCGGTAACACTTTCCTCGCCAAACCCTTGCGCTCAGTTTCCGCCGGCTTCCGTACAACCACTGTCGTCCCTCCGGGGACCTCCTCCTTCTCACGTTCCGTCACGGTAGGACCTCCCTCGATAGCCAATCTGCCTGGCGAGCTCGCTGGGTGGATAGCGGGGACTTCACCAGAAATGGCGGTGACCTCCGGTACCGTGATATCGACGGCAGATTCGTTGGGATGGATCGATGGTTCGGTAGGTCTGGGTTTTTCTGCTCCCCGACGACCCGACTTCTCCTTCTTTTTGCCCCTGCCGTTGTTCCTCTTGGGTTTCTGGGAAGACGCAGAAGCAGAAGCCTCTCCGCTAATCAGATGGTCTTCAAAGGCCTCGATGACTTGATGGATGAGCTCGCGATTCGGCGATGAGTCCCATCGGAACCAGTAGCTGGTGTAACAATCGAAGCACTCACAATCGAACTCCGGTGGTTTATGAGTTTCACCTTTTTTCCCAGGTTTCTTCTTTTTCTTCGTGGAGTCATGAGCCATGGAGGAGGAAGAAGACGGTGACGAAGGAACCGCAGACGAAGGGCTCCTGGATTTTCCGGTAAATGAGACGGTGGTGGTGGTGATCTTGAGGGACCTCGTGATCAAATAAGCAAGAACTTCGCGGTCCTCGACTGAGAGAGCCGAAGCAAGAAGCAGAATAGCAGCGGGAAGAAGCTGCAAGACAGAGAGAAACCCATCTCCGTTGACAGAGTTGGAGGGAGGAAGAGGAGATGGGTAGACTTTACCTTTGTTCTTTATTTTCATGGCGGATTCTTCTTCGATGAACAGTAGAGATAGATAGAGAAAGAATTTGCTTTGTAGAATTTGCTTTGGGTTTTGCAGATAAGGAGAGACAGAGTCAGGAGAGAGAGAGAGAGAGAGAGAGAGGTCGTCCTAGCGTAATTTCTCAGGTTTATTTAATTGTAGTCCATTTTCACATCACATCCCACCTTTAGCGCGTGTTTTTCACGTCCTACAATTATTAATTTGTTGAGTTTAAATATTAAATATTTTTAATATATATAATTTTCAAATGATTAAAAACACGTCATATTAAAACTATTGACATGAAATAATTTTACTCACAATTATCATATATTATAAAGAGAAATGTGTCATTAAATATATCTAAGTGGATGAGAAAATATATAGAACCTAATCTATGTTCTGTTACAATGTCATTTATACTATTAATTATTCTTTACATTTATGTAAAGAAATATAGTATAAAAAATATTAAATTATTTTATTTTAAATTATAAAATATGAATTATTATTTTCAATTTAAAAACTTAAATTTATATTTTTTTATTTTAAAATATTAACTTTAGGATATAATTAATTTGATAAATTTGTATTTTTAAGATAAACTTAAAAATTTAAAGAATTAAAATATGATTTAGTGTTTTTGTTTGTATATAGATATAATTAATTTGATAAGTTTGTTTTTTTAGATAAAATTCAAAATTTTTAGATTTAAATTAATAATTTGTGTTTTATAGATAAAAATTAAAAAGTTTGGTATTTTTTAAACTATATTTCTAAAATTAATGTTTTAAGGTAAAAAAATAAGTTTGAATTTTTTAGATTAAAAATAATAATAATAATTTTTTTATGTTAAAATAAAATAATTTGATATTTTTTTATGTTTCCAAATAGATATATATATAATAATATATACTTTTTATGCCACACCAATCATTATGCCTAATGATCTATGTGTTTACAATATATTGTTGGATAGAGTTATTTTCATTTAAACTTTATCGTGATTTTTTTAATCGACGTGGAGAAAACGGGATATAATATTGATAAATATATTACAAGGAAATAAAATTACACAAATATATTCAATGCGATACAGCATGTAATACAAATACGGGTGAGGCGAGTGAGGAACACGCGAGTAATGTACGCGTGGGAATTTGGGAAAAAATGGACCACAGTGGTCGAATCGAGTGCTGCACGCTGCTCCGTCCGATCGCCTAGGGCACCGGGAAGCCCAAAAAAGGTCACAACGACAGTGGCAATCCTCCGCAATTACCGTCCAGGGTCCCGGGGTAATTTCGTCTTTTACAAAATACGAACCCGAAAAACGACAGCCGACCAAGAAACACCAGAGCGGCGCACGATAACAGGAAAAAAAAATGTGTTTGAGAAAATAAAAACGAAACCCTAAACATCAAAAGAGAGAGACACAGCAAGGGGCCGTCTCCCTTTGTTCTTTTCCCTTTGTTTTTTCTTTTTTTTTTGTTACAATGAAATTTTCTCGATTTTTTAAGTTGTAATCAAAATTATAATATTGTAATAGAAATGAGTTAGTATTGCAATTAACTGAATGCTATATGTACTTACGACTAGAGATTACTATAACCCACAAATACGGAGATTGGTATGATTGTCTTAGTTAACACGTCATTTCCTACTTAATCATTCTTTGAAAACAAAAACTAATTCGACGTAACATTTATTAAATTGCATAAGACTCATAGAGAAGTAAAAACATATATGTTTAATTAGTTGGTATGGCATCTATTTTTTTTTACACTAATGGTAATTAATTTAGTAAATAACCTCTACTTTATTTTATCTTTTATGTATTTTTAATAATCACGTGTAATGATGGTGGGTTTGGTTTGGTTCACTGTCCTCTTTTTACATACTTTTATCATTTTCGCTAAAACCAAAGAGGCCAAGAGCTTTGAATTCTGCTGTAAGATTATTGGGCCTAACGAGCAGAAGGCCCATTATCATTCCTCCAAAGCCAATTACAACGAAATAATTAGTGTCTTAAACCTATATAATTGCGGATTGCCCACTGCCTTTAGCACCTTTTTTTACCTTGAACTAATTTCTTATTATTGTTTTCGTGCATTAAGCTATATAATTGCGGATTAGATTGAATTTTTTTCAATCAATATAAAAAATGGTTTATTGACTGAATCAAAATTTTAGTCGAAAGCCATGGATTAATTAATATAGAATGGATTAAAGTAATATAATTAATTATTATATATAATTTTATACATAATATTAATAACATATAATTATAATTTTTTTAATAAAATTCAAAATAACTTTAATTAATAATTTTTTTAATAAAATTCAAAATATACTTTAATTATTATATATATAATTTTATACTTGATATTAATAACATATAATTGTAATATTTTTTAATAGAATTCAAACTATATTTGTAAATCATTTATAAAAATGAAAATTATATCATTCTTCTTTGAAAAAATTTAAAATATTTACTTAAATGTTATTTTAAAAAAATATACTTTAATTTGGTTTATGTATATTTTTATAAATTATTTTAATGTTTTAAAATTTTAAATTATTTAGATACATAATTTATATACATAATATTAATAATATATAATTATAATATTTTTATAGAATACAAGATATAGATATAAGTCATCCACAAAAATAAAAAATTATATTTTGAAGTTTCAATTTTCAAAATATTTAGTTAAATATTGTTTTTATTTTAGTTTTTATATTTTTATATTTTTATTTGGTTTATCTATATTTCTATAAATTATTTTTATGTTTTGAAGTTTCAAAAGATTTAAATATTTTTATTTAAGTTTTTAACCATTCATGTATATGATTTAGAATTTTTTTTAAAATTTTTATAAATTATTTATTGTTTATTATATGATTATATAAAAAATTAACCACCAATCAACCCATAACACACGAATTATAATGCATTGATTCAAAATATTACAATTCATATAAAATATAGTTTGAATTGAATTAATCTAAAAAATGATTTAACCTATAATAGATTAGGTTGGACTGCATCAATCCAATTAATACTAATATCGTCAAAATAATATTTTGAACCACTACTAAGATATTTTTGTTTGATCTTTACTCATTTCAAACAGTTTAAATAAAAAATGTATGGTATCAATAATAATAATTAATATAAATGGAAATATTCTTTTTTAAAAATATAGTTTGAAATTAGCAATTATAATTAAAGTGGTGATAATATAGTTATAAACATTCATCCAACAAACGATATTTTCAGTCCAAGATCTAGCATGTCGATCAAACCGATTTAAGTGTTAAGATTACAATAAGTTCGTCAAATAGCCGTTACAGTCTAATAATAAGAGTCCACATATGTGGTGGAGGATCTCCGTCACTCCTTTTCCATTGGTGGGACTCCCACTTAAATGCTTACGTGGCGACTTTTGATTGGTTGATATGTCAGACAAAATTCCCCCACAACTCATGGAGGAAGTTAGATAAAATCGCAATATTGTTTTGCGTAGGAGAATTCTAAAAACGACCAATCACGAGGATCGTGCCACGTGTCATATGTCCTTCTACCATATAAATACAACAGTCTCTATCCCTAGCGTTGCCATATCAAGCTGGTGAGCCTGACAGTCTTTCCATCTTGCTCGCAATAACAATGTATAAGTTTTGTTACGATTCTCAGGCTACGATTCAAGCCTCGTCTCCTGTTGTACAGCCACGGCGGAGGCGAAAGCGGAGAAGATGACAACGGCGACCTCCTCTTGGGACGATGTTCCCGGCCTGGAGGAGCGGCAGAAAAAATAGTTGCAGCGGTTGTACACGAGGGGCGTCTTGTGGAAATATCCCAGGAGGAAAGACAACTCCTCAGCGTCCGTCGTGTTCCAGCTCTCACACGGAGGAGAGGTACCTTCCGACGGCAATTGTCTTTTCACTGCATCGCAAAAGTCAATGGTGGTGCATGGGATAGACGCACATGAGCTCCGGCGGCGGACGGTGCGGCGGTTCCTAGGAGAATTCGAATGCACAAAGGAAGAAGAGAAGAAGATGATTGCGGACACCATTAGGCATTTGTATTCTCTGGATCGGAATGCTGAGGTATGATTGGAATGTTGTTCCCTGCTTATGTAAGAGTTTATTATATGCATCATGTTCATTGATTTGGTTCTATGTTTTGGCCATTGAAGAGAAAGAGCGGCGAAATTAGTCTACCAAGAGAGGTGTGTGCAAGTGAAGGATGGTCCGAGTTGGGCCAAGTACATGTCGATCTTAGGTTCAGCTGACGATAAACATGACATCATCATGTTGCTGTACACTGAAGAGGGATTGCTATCAGTGAATGAAAACCGAGGAGAGAATGCTGCAGCTTTTGGAGACGATATAGCAATCGGGTGTCTTACCACTGAATTCCAACGAGAAATATATGTGGTGAGTTCTCAGGCCATTTGAATGTATGCTTCTTCTTTCGTGGTACTGACACTTTCCATTGCATTATAGGTGCAAGCACATTGTTCAGATGGGATGGTAGAAGAGGAGAACTGTGTGTTCTTCCTTCCTTACAGACCGATGAGCGAAATCAGGGAAGTACCCATGTTTCTATTCATGAAAGGAACAGGTAATACACTCACACCATTTCATCCCACAAACGACATTGTCAGTCCAAGATCTAGCGTGTCGATCAAACCGATTTAAGTGTTAAGATGACAATAACCTCGTCAAGTAGCCGTTACAGTCTAACAATAAGAGTCCACATATGTGGCGCAGGATCTCCGTCACTCATTTCCCATTGGTGGGACTCCCACTTAAATGCTTACGTGGCGACTTTTGATTGGTTCATATGACAAACAACAATCCCCAACAACTCGTAGAGGAAGTTAGAGAAAATCGCAATATTGTTTTACGTAGGAGGATTCTCATAACGACCAATGACGAGGATCGTGCCACGTGTTATATGTCCTTCTACCATATAAATACAACAGTCTCTATCCCAAGCGTTGCCACATTGTAATAAAAATGTATAAGTTTTCTTATGATTCTCAGGGTACTATTCAAGCCTCGTTTCATGTTGTACATCCCACGGCGGAGGCGGAAGCGGAGACGAAGACAACGGCAAACTCCTCTTGGGACGATGTTCCCGGCCTAGAGGAGCGGCAGAGAAAGCAATTGCAACGGTTGCACACGAGGGGCGTCTTGTGAAAACATCTCGGGAGGGATGACAACTCCTCGACGTCCGTCGTGTTCCAGCTCTCACACGGAGGAGAGGTACCTTCCGACGGCAACTGTCTCTTCACTGCATCGCAGAAGTCAATGGCGGTGCATGGGATAGACGTACGTGAGCTCCGGTGGCGGACGGTGCCGCGATTCCTAGGATAATTCGAATGCGCAAAGGAAGAAGAGAAGGAGATGATTGCGGACACCATTAGGCATTGCATTCTCCGGATCTGAATAGGGGTGGGAAATTCACGTGGTGCAGGAGGTGAAGTTGTTAGCAAAGAAGGAAGATCGCGAGGATCTTGATTCCGCCATTGAAGAGCTTATTCAGATCGGAATGCTGAGGTATGATTGGAATGTTATTCCCTGTTTATGTAAGAGTTTATTATATGCATCATGTTCACTGATTTGGTTCTATGTTTTGGCCATTGAAGAGAAAGAGCGGCGAAATTAGTCTACCAAGAGAGGTGTGTGCAAGTGAAGGATGGTCCGAGTTGGGCCAAATACATGTCGATCTCAGGTTCAGCTGACGATAAACATGAAATCATCACGTTGTTGTACACTAAAGAGGGTTGCTATCAGTGAATGAAAACCGAGAAGGGAATGCTGCAACTTTTGGAGACGATATAACAATCGAGTGTTTTACCACTGAATTCCAACGAGAAATATATGTGGTGAGTTCTCAGGCCATTTGAATGTATGCTTCTTCTTTCGTGGTGCTGACACTTTCCATTGCATTATAGGTGCAAGCGCATGGTTCAGATGGGATGGTAGAAGAGGAGAACTGTATGTTCTTCCTTCCTTACAGACCGAGGAGCGAAATCAGGGAAGTACCTATTTTTTTTATTCATGAAAGGAACAGGTAATACACTCGCACCATTTCTACTTAATCGAGCCGGACTCTGCCATTTCTGACGGTTCGTTCATGGCAGGTTGGTCCGGTGCAGGTGGAGATCACTACGAGCCCTTGATGGCGCATCAATCTTCGCTGCTGTCCTCTGAGAAAGTTACTTGTGTCCTCTCAGATTGAGTTCATTTTATTTGATCAGCTTTAGCAATTTTTTTTCATCTTCTTTCTTTTATAAAGTGGTGATAATATAGTTATAGATATTCATCCAACAAACGACATTGTCAGTCCAAGATCTAGCGTGTCGATCAAACTAATTTAAGTGTTAAGATGACAATAAGCTCGTCAAGTAGCCGTCACAGTCTAACAATAGGAGTCCACATATGTGGCGCAGGATCTTCGTCACTCCTTTCCCATTGGTGGGACTCCCACTTAAATGCTTACGTGGCGACTTTTGATTGGTTCATATGCCAGAGTACAATCCCCCACAACTCGTGGAGGAAGTTAGATAAAATCGCAATATTGTTTTGCGTATGAGGATTCTCATAACAACCAATGACGTGGATTATGCCACGTGTTATATGTCCTTCTATCATATAAATACAACAGTCTCTATCCTTAGCGTTGCCACATCGTAATAAAAATGTATAAGTTTTCTTATGATTCTAAGGCTACTATTCAAGCCTCGTCTCCTGTTGTAAAGCCCACGGCGGAGGCGGAAGCGGAGAAGAAGACAACGGCAACCTCCTCTTGGGACGATGTTCCCGGCCTGGAGGAGCGGCAGAGAAAGCAGTTGCAACGGTTGCACACGAGGGGCGTCTTGTGAAAACATCTCGAGAGGGATGTCAACTCCTCGACGTTCGTCGTGTTCCATCTCTCACACGGAGGAGAGGTACCTTCCGACGGCAACGGTCTCTTCACTGCATCGCAGAAGTCAATGGCGGTGCATGGAATAGATGCACGTGAGCTCCGGCGGCGGACGGTGCTGCGGTTCCTAGGAGAATTCGAATGGGCAAAGGAAGAAGAGAAGGAGATGATTGCGGACACCATTAGGCATTTGTTTTCTCCGGATCTGAATAGGGGGTGGGGAATTAACATGGTGCAGGAGGTGAAGTTGTTAAGGAAGATCGCGGGGATCTTGATTCTACCATTGAAGAGCTTATTCAGATCGGAATGCTGAGGTATGATTGGAATGTTGTTCCCTGTCTATGTAAGATTTTATTATATGCATCATGTTCACTGATTTGGTTCTATGTTTTGGCCATTGAAGAGAAAGAGCGGCGAAATTAGTCTACCAAGAGAGGTGTGTGCAAGTGAAGGATGGTCCGAGTTGGGCCAAATACATGTCGATCTCAGGTTCAGCTGACGATAAACATGAAATCATCACGTTGTTGTACACTAAAGAGGGGTCGCTATCAGTGAATGAAAACCGAGAAGGGAATGCTGCAGCTTTTGGAGACGATATAACAATCGAGTGTTTTACCACTGAATTCCAACGAGAAATATATGTGGTGAGTTCTCAGGCCATTTGAATGTATGCTTCTTCTTTCGTGGTGCTGACACTTTCCATTGCATTATAGGTGCAAGCGCATGTTTCTATTCATGAAAAGAACAAGTAATACACTCACACCATTTCTACTTAATCGAGCCGAACTCTGCCCTTTCTGATGGTTCATTCATGGCAGGTTGGTGCGGTGCAGGTGGAGATCACTATGAGCCCTTGATGGCGCATCAATCTTCGCTGTTGTCCCCTGAGAAAGTTACTCGTGTCCTCTCAGATTGACTTCATTTTATTTGATCAGCTTTAGCAAATTTTTTTCATCTTCTTTCTTTTATAAAGTGGTGATAATATAGTTATAGACATTTATACAATAAACGACATTGTCAGTCCAAGATCTAGCATGTCGATCAAACCGATTTAAGTGTTAAGATGACAATAAGCTCGTCAAGTAGCCGTTACAGTCTAACAATAAGAGTCCACATATGTGGCGCAAGATCTCCGTCACTCCTTTCCCATTGGTGGGACACCCACTTAAATGCTTACGTGGCGACTTTTGATTGGTTCATATGTCAGACAACAATCCCCCACAACTCGTGGAGGAATTTAGATAAAATCGCAATATTGTTTTGCGTAGGAGGATTCTCATAACGACCAATGACGAGGATCGTGCCACGTGTTATATGTCCTTCTACCATATAAATACAACAGTCTCTATCTCTAGCATTGCCACATCGTAATAAAAATGTATAAGTTTGTTATGATTCTCAGGCTACTATTCAAGCCTCGTCTCCTGTTGTACAGCCCATGACAGAGGCGGAAGCGGAGAAGAAGACAACGACAACCTCCTCTTGGGACGATGTTCCCGGCCTGAAGGAGCGGCAGAGAAAGCAGTTGCAGCGGTTGCACACGAGGGGCGTCTTGTGGAAACATCCCGAGAGGAATGACAACTCCTCGACTTCCGTCGTGTTCCAGCTCTCACACGGAGGAGAGGTACCTTCCGACGGCAATTGTCTCTTCACTGCATCGTAGAAGTCAATGGTGGTGCTGGGATAGACGCACGTGAGCTCCGGCGGCGGACGGTGCGGCGGTTCCTAGGAGAATTCGAATACGCAAAGGAAGAAGAGAAGGAGATGTTTGCGGACACCATTATGCATTTGTATTCTCCGGATCTTAATAGGGGGTGGGAATTCACGTGGTGTAGGAGGTGAAGTTGTTAAAAAAGAAGGAAGATCGCGAGGATCTTGATTCCGCCATTGAAGAGCTTATTCAGATCGGAATGCTGAGGTATGATTGGAATGTTGTTTCTTGTTTATGTGAGAGTTTATTATATGCATCATGTTCACTGATTTGGTTTTATGTTTTTGGCCATTGAAGAGAAAGAGCGGCGGAATTAGTCTACCAAGAGAGGTGTGTGCAAGTGAAGGATAGTCCGAGTTGGGCCAAATACATGTCGATCTCAGGTTCAGCTGACGATAAACATGACATCATCACGTTGCTGTACACTGAAGAGGGATTGCTATCAGTGAATGAAAACCGAGGAGGGAATGCTGCAGCTTTTGGAGACGATATAGCAATCGAGTGTCTTACCACTGAATTCCAACGAGAAATATATGTGGTGAGTTCTCAGGCCATTTGAATGTATGCTTTTTCTTTCGTGGTGCTTACACTTTCCATTGCATTATACGTGCAAGCGCATGGTTCAGATGGGATGGTAGAAGAGGAGAATTGTGTGTTCTTCCTTCCTCACAGACCGAGGAGCGAAATCAGGGAAGTACCCATGTTTCTATTCATGAAAGGAACAAGTAATACACTCGCACCATTTCTACTTAATCGAGCCGGACTCTGCCCTTTCTGACGGTTCGTTCATGGCAGGTTGGTGCGGTGAAGGTGGAGATCACTACGAGCCCTTGATAGCGCATCAATCTTCGGATCTGCCCTCTGAGAAAGTTACTTGTGTCCTCTCAGATTGACTTCATTTTATTTGATCAGCTTTAGCAATTTTTTTTCATCTTCTTTCTTTTATAAAGTGGTGATAATATAGTTATAGATATTCATCCAACAAACGACATTGTCAGTCCAAGATCTAGCGTGTCGATCAAACCGATTTAAGTGTTAAGATGACAATAAGCTCGTCAAGTAGCCGTTACAGTCTAACAATAAGAGTCCACATATGTGGCGCAGGATCTTCGTCACTCCTTTCCCATTAGTGGGACTCGCACTTAAATGCTTACGTGGCGAATTTTGATTGTTCATATGTCAGACAACAATCCCCCACAACTCGTGAAGGAAGTTAGATAAAATCGCAATATTTTTTTGCGTAGGAGGATTCTCATGACGACCAATGAAGAGGATCGTGCCACGTGTTATATGTCCTTCTACCATATAAATACAACAGTCTCTATCCCTAGCGTTGCCACATCGTAATAAAAATGTATAAGTTTTGTTATGATTCTCAGGCTACTATTCAAGCCTCGTCTTCTGTTGTACAGCCCACGGCGGAGGCGGAAGCGGAGAAGAAGACAACGAAAACCTCCTCTTGGGACGATGTTCCCGGCCAAGAGGCACGACAGAGAAAGCAGTTGCAGCAGTTACACACGAGGGGCATCTTGTGGAAACATCCCGGGAGGGATGACAACTCCTCGACGTCCGTCGTGTCCCAGCTCTCACACGAAGGAGAGGTACCTTCCGAAGACAACTGTCTCTTCACTGCATCGCAGAAGTCAATGGCGGTGCATGGGATAGACGCACGTGAGCTCCGGCGGCGGACGGTGCGGCGGTTCCTAGGAGAATTCGAATGCGCAAAGGAAGAAGAGAAGGAGATGATTGCGGACACCATTAGGCATTTGTATTCTCCCGATCTGAATAGGGGGTGGGGAATTCACGAGGTGCAGGAGGTGAAGTTGTTAGCAAAGAAGGAAGATCGCGAGGATTTTAATTCCGCCATTGAAGAGGTTATTCATATCGGAATGCTGAGTATGATTGGAATGTTGTTCCTTGTTTATGTAAGAGTTTATTATATGCATCATGTTCACTGATTTGGTTCTATGTTTTGGCCATTGAAGAGAAAGAACGGCGGAATTAGTCTACCAAGAGAGGTGTGTGCAAGTGAAGGATGGTCCGAGTTGGGCCAAATACATGTCGATCTCAGGTTCAGCTGACGATAAACATGACATCATCACGTTGCTGTACACTGAAGAGGGATTGCTATCAGTGAATGCAAACTGAGGAGGAAATGCTGCAGCTTTTGGAGACGATATAGCAATCGAGTGTCTTACCACCGAATTCCAACGAGAAATATATGTGGTGAGTTCTCAGGCCATTTGAATGTATACTTCTTCTTTCGTGGTGCTGACACTTTCCATTGCATTATAGGTGCAAGCGCATGGTTCAGATGGGATGGTAGAATAGGAGAACTGTGTGTTCTTCCTTCCTCACAGACCGAGGAGCGAAATCAGGGAAGTACCTATTCATGAAAGGAACAGGTAATACACTCACACCATTTCTACTTAATCGAGCCGGACTCTGCCCTTTCTGACGGTTCGTTCATGGCAGGTTGGTGCGGTGCAGGTGGAGATCACTACGAGCCCTTGATGGCGCATCAATCTTCGCTGCTGCCCCTGAGAAAGTTACTCGTGTCCTCTCAGATTGACTTCATTTTATTTGATCAGTCTTAGCAATTTTTATTTCATCTTCTTTCTTTTATAAAGTGGTGATAATATAGTTATAGACATTCATCCAACAAACGACATTGTCAGTCCAAGATCTAGCGTGTCGATCAAACCGATTTAAGTGTTAAGATGACAATAAGCTCGTCAAGTAGCCGTTACAGTCTAACAATAAGAGTCCACATATGTGGCGCATGATCTCCGTCACTCCTTTCCCATTGGTGAGACTCCCACTTAAATGCTTACGTGGCGACTTTTGATTGGTTCATATGTCAGACAACAATCCCCCACAACTCGTGGAGGAAGTTAGATAAAATCGCAATATTGTTTTGCGTAGGAGGATTCTCATAAGGACCAATGATGAGGATTGTGCCACGTGTTATATGTCCTTCTACCCTATAAATACATCAGTCTCTATCCCTAGGTTGTCATATCAAGCTGTTAAGCCTCACAATCTTTCCATCTTGCTCGCAATAACAATGTATAAGTTTTCTTATGATTTGTAGGCTACGAATCAAGCCTCGTCTCCTGTTGTACAACCCACGATGGAGGCGGAAGCGGAGAAGATGAAAACGACGACCTCCTCTTGGGACGATGTTCCCGGCCTGGAGGAGCGGCAGAGAAAGCAGTTGCAGCGGTTGCACACGAGGGGCGTCTTGTGGAAACATCCCGGGAGGGGCTCCTCGACGTCCGTCGTGTTCCAGCTCTCACACGAAGGAGAAGTACCTTCCGACGGGAACTGTCTCTTCACTGTATCGCAGAAGTCGATGGCGGTGCATGGGATTGACGCACGTGAGCTCTAACGGCAGACGGTGCGACGGTTCCTAGGAGAGTTCGAATGCGCAAAGAAAGAAGAGAAGGAGATGATCGCGGACAACATTAGGCATTTGTATTCTTCGGATGTGAATAGGGGGTGGGGAATTCACGTCGTGCAGGAGGTGAAGTTGTTAGCAAAGAAGGAAGATCGCGAGGATCTTGATTCCGCCATTGAAGAGCTTATTCAGATCGGAATGCTGAGGTATGATTGGAATGTTGTTTCTTGTTTATGTGAGAGTTTATTATATGCATCATGTTCCCTGATTCGGTTGAATGTTTTGGCCATTGAAGAGAAAGAGCGGCGGAGTTAGTCTACCAAGAGAGGTGTGTTCAAGTGAAGGATGGTCCGAGTTGGGCCAAGTACATGTCGATTTCAGGGTCAGCTGACGATAAATATGACATCATCACGTTATTGTACACTGAAGAGGGATTGCTATCAGTAAATGAAAACCGAGGGAATGCTGCAGTTTTTGGAGACAACATAGCAATCGAGTGTTGGCCACTGAATTCCAACGAGAGATATATGTGGTGCAAACGCATGGTTCAGACGGGATGGTAGAAGAGGAGAACTATGTGTTCTTCCTTCCGCACAGACCCAGGAGCGAAATCAAGGAAATGCTCGTGTTTCTATTCATGAAAGGAACAGGTAACACACTCATCCTCACGTCATTTCTTTTTTAATCCAGCCGAACACTGCCCTTTTTGATGGTTCGTTCATGGCAGCTTGGTGCGGTGCAGGTGGAGATCACTACGAGCCCTTGATGGCGCATCCATCTTCGCTGCTTCCCTGAAAAAGTTGCTCGTGTCCTCTCAGATTCACTTCATTTAATTTTATCACCTTTAGTAATTTTTTTATTATTAACCGGTACCTTGTGCAGAAAATACCATATTTTGTAATCATTAGTTTTTTATATAAATCTAAAATAAATTATTATATTATGTTTGTTTATTTATATTTTTTAATTTTGTATAGATTATTTTTCTAAAAGTTTAATATATAGATTTTCTATAGTGAGTATCAAAAGTTATTTTTTTGTCTTCTGATTTTTTTTATTTTTTATAAATTTACAGTTTAGTAATACGCAACATCAAATTCTCTTATATGATTCTAAAAAAAAGATTATTGATGTCCCTTTCAAAAAAAAAAAAAACAGTGCCCTTTATTTCATTTTCAAGGTTGAAGCACAATCATTTGAAAAGTGACTCTTCCAAGTTTGAATTTTCTTCCTCAAGAACACAACTTTGCAGTATTGTTTCTCTGATTCATACATATATATGTCAGTCATCGTATATGTTATTGTATTATGACAATATAACCGCAATACGTCTCTAAGGGACGTTTTTTATAATCTTTGAAGTTATTATTATTATTATTATTATTATTATTATTATTATTATTATTATTATTATTATTATTGAGAACATTTGATGAAAGGGAAAAAAAAGGAAGCAAAGTCCACTTGCAATTTGATGTAATTGACAAAGTCCACTTGCAATTTGATGTAATTGAATTGAATAGAATATTCATCCATTAGCTTTTCACGAACGTACCAACGCAGCACACCTCCCACTGTTCTGTTTTGGCGATGACATAACCTTTCAGAGATCTCAAAGGGTCCTTCAGATTACATTGCCCTAACCTCTTCGATGATTCCTAAGTTCTTCTTAAGCTAATCCTTCTCTTGCCCATCTCTCCCCACTTTCTCTTCTTCCAAACCCAATCTTCGATTTCTGTTTCCTTCCCTCAAATTCGTCTCCTTTTCGTTCATCTCTGTGCGGGAACTCGTTAAAGATGGCGTCTTTGACCTCCTCCGCCAGCTGCCGATCCTATCTCTCCGGCAATATGTCTTCGCTTTTGTCGAATTGTTCTTCGCCGATCAGACAACATCGGTGCTTGTCGTTCTCCTCTTTTTTCGGTCAAGGGTTGCCTCTGGATGAGCTCTGTGTTAGTAGATTGCGGGGACCGCCCGGTCGGAGTGCCGTCGTCATGCAAGATGGTAAGTTTCTGATTGGTTTTTAGATTTCCTGAAGCTTAGCCAAAGCTGCTTGTTTTTGTTTGGATTATATGTTCGATGAACTGAAGCTTGGAAATGGAGTTGATCTAAGTATTTGATTGATTTGTATTTGATCGATGTTAATCACTAATTAAAAGTGGACACAATAAGGAATTTCCAGTCGTAGCAATCTCAAATTTATGTATCTGTAATGTATAGTTCATCAGGAGCCAAATAAAGTAGCTGCAATAAGTCTCTAATATAAGAAACTGAATGGATCTTAGGTGCAGTGGTCATGAAAAGAAGCCCGACAGAAACTAAGGCTGATGATCTCAAGGGGTTGAAAGATGGGTTAATAGGTATTCCATCTGAAGAATCAGTAAAGGTTACAGCTGATTCTGATGATAAAAATCTTTCAACTGTGAGCATCACGGTGGTTGGAGCCTCTGGTGATCTTGCCAAGAAGAAGATATTTCCTGCCCTTTTCGCGCTTTATTATGAAGACTGTCTTCCGGAGGTATTTGACTTTGTTAAATTTGCTGCAAAACACTTGAAGATTGAACATTTGATTTGTTGATTCGCAGCATTTTACGATATATGGATATGCTAGGAGTAAGATGACTGATGCAGAACTTAGAAGCATGGTTAGCAAAACCCTTACGTGCAGAATCGATAAGAGGTGAGTAATTGTAGCTTCAATTGCCAAACAAATCGGTCGTTATGATTCGTATCTGTTTTGAGATTAACTGTGTTCATCTGTTGGAACATCAGGGAAAACTGCAGCGAAAAGATGGAAGAGTTTCTCAAGAGATGTTTTTACCATTCGGGTCAATATGATTCTCAGGAGCACTTTGCAGAATTGGACAAGAAGCTCAAAGAACATGAGGTCTCGAGATCGACTGATCTATTATCTCTTTTTATATATATATATATATATATATATATTTATCTGTGGCATAATTATTTGCAGGGTGGGAGAGTTTCGAATCGACTGTTTTATCTATCGATCCCTCCAAATATCTTTGTGAATGCGGTAAAATGCGCAAGCTCTTCTGCTTCATCTGTCAATGGGTGGACTAGGGTCATCGTTGAGAAACCCTTTGGTAGAGATTTTGATACCTCAGCTGCTTTAACAAAATCCCTTAAGCAGTACTTGAAGGAAGATCAAATTTTTAGGTATAGATCTTTGGATTTGTACTTTATTGTTTTGATGGAGATTGTGTTTGACGATATTATCGATTTGGTTTGACAGGATTGACCATTATTTAGGGAAGGAACTCGTTGAGAACTTATCAGTACTCCGATTCTCAAACCTTATATTTGAACCTCTATGGTCAAGGCAGTACATAAGGAATGTACAATTGATATTCTCCGAGGACTTTGGCACTGAAGGACGTGGAGGGTAACCGTGCCTTCCTTCGTGCTGCTGCCATTTCATCTCTCTTCCAAGCTTCTGTTTTTACATTTTCTTCTGTATGATTCAGGTACTTTGACCATTACGGGATCATAAGAGATATAATGCAGAATCATCTGCTTCAGATATTAGCTCTCTTCGCCATGGAAACACCTGTGAGTTTGGATGCGGAAGATATCAGGAACGAAAAGGTCTCAAACTTTCTTCGTTTTCTTTGTATAAAGATTCTAATTTTGGGAGATCCTTATTGATTTCTTGCGTTAATTCAGGTTAAGGTTCTGCGTTCTATGAGACCGATAGGACTTGAAGATGTTGTGATCGGACAATACAAGAGCCACACCAAGGGAGGAGTTACTCATCCAGGCTACACCGATGATAAAACCGTACCAAAAGACAGTCTGACCCCGACTTTTGCAGCCGCTGCTCTCTTCATTGACAATGCAAGATGGGACGGTGTGCCTTTCCTTATGAAAGCTGGTAAAGCACTGCACACGCGCAGGTAAATCTTGCAACTTTCGTATTCAATCTCTCAGATTTACACATTTTTATAAGGAAATATCGCATCATTTATACAGGGCGGAGATAAGAGTGCAATTTAGGCATGTGCCTGGGAATTTATATAACCGGAACTTTGGTACTGATCTTGATCGAGCGACAAATGAACTTGTTATCCGCGTCCAACCTGATGAAGCCATCTATTTGAAAATCAACAACAAGGTCCCTGGTTTGGGAATGAGATTAGATCGCAGTAACCTGAATCTTCTCTATTCTGCAAGGTAAATTTACGAAATAAGATCACTTTTTTACCCTCATTCGATGAAGCTAATGAAAAATCAAATCTTTCTGACTGTAAAGGTATTCTAAGGAGATCCCGGATGCGTATGAGAGACTTCTACTGGATGCGATTGAAGGGGAACGCAGGTTGTTCATCAGAAGCGACGAGCTGGATGCTGCTTGGGCACTTTTCACTCCAGTTCTCAAAGAGTTAGAAGAGAAGAAGACGATCCCTGAATTTTATCCTTATGGGAGCCGTGGACCTGTTAGCGCACATTATCTCGCTGCCAGATACAATGTCCGGTGGGGAGATCTCAGCCTCGACCAGTAGTAAGCTTCAACATGAAAAACTCAGCTCTGTTCATATAATTTTACTGTCTCATTCATCTGTTTTGGTTAAGTATGGTGAAAGAAGGAAGAAGCTTCCTTGTTGGGTTCTCTTTTCTTTTATATGTTTCATAAGAAAGTAGTGGAATTTGGTTCTGTTCCTTTAATAAAATAATAAAATAATAAGAAAAAGACAAGGGTCTTTCATATCAGAAAATATAATAGTTTTATGTGAAAAAAATGGTTCTTTGTTGGATCAGATGTATCTGCAACTGCGTAAATTATTTGGAAATTTTACAAATTACTAATCATAGTTATTTTTCATCTTCTTTCTTTTATAAATCTTGGTATTTTATTTATATATATAATATTTGTCACTCCAAAAAGAGTTCTCAAGAAATACAGACAAGACAGTAGAATTAGTTTGGTAAATGGACCTGTGGAGCTAGTATAATATCTGAAATATTCTTATAGGTTAAAAAATATTTCACACATAATTTCGTAAATTTAATAGAAAAAAATAATTAGAAAAAAGATATATGTATTTTTATATTTTGTTAGTGAAAAACACGTATGATTTTCACATTTTTGTTAGTAAAGAAAACGGAGGAAAACGAAGTTGAGAGCGATTCTTTCAATTTTCGAGCGATTTACTTCTATTTTCGAACGATTTCCAGCAATTTTGAATATTTATTAACAATTTTTGAGCGATTTCCGGCGATTTCGAACGATTTCCGACCATTTTGGGTCGCACTGGGTCGCATAAGATCGCAGGTCGCACTGGATTGCTGGGGTTTCAGAGTCAAACTGGTTAGAAGGGTTATTTTGAAAATATAAGTTAATTTTTAAAAAAATATAAATTTAAAGTCAAAATATTATTTTTGAGGTATTTTTAAAACTACCCCTGTGATTTGTAGTATTCATGAAGAACCGTACGGTTCCAAAGTGTTTGGAGCCTTGTCAGAAAAGTCAAAAACACCTTCTCTTAAAAACAATGATTTTTTTTTTTTTAACAATTGTGGTAATATATAATCAAGTTCAGGGGTTGTTTGTCCTATTCTACAACATCTTCTCAGTTCAGCAAATATAAATGTCAAATTCTTCTTTTGTCAACTTTGCTATTGACTTTGTTGTTCCTATAGAAGACAGGTCAGCATGGAAACATGCTTGTGGCAACAGTGATCTTGTAGAGGAAAAACATTGTAATAACCTGCTGAAAGAGGAGCCTATTCTCTCAGGGAATAGTTTTTAAAGCAAACTTTCCTTTTGTCTCATTTTTGTGTAAAAAAGAGTATCCGTTATTGAGAACAAAATGAAAACATTTTTTTTATTATTGCTCTATGGTTTAAACATCTTTATGGTATAAAAGCTTTTATCCAAAGGAGTTCTCTTGATTCACCATGGACGTCAATGAAGAGTATCTGTTAATGTGAACATATCCCATTTCGTCACCAATCGTCTCACTTATACAAACTACCTCCCAACTTGAATCCCTCTAAAAAAGCCAGCTCCTCCTTAATGGATAAAGAGAGAGAACAACATTATACATGGTAAAGAGTAAGGAATACGATGCTTCAGATTTCCCTATCTCATCATTGATGTTTCGATGTTGTCTCTTTTGTTCTCCACCTTCTCTTTTGAATCTTTTCTAATTGTTTTTCGACCCCTAGGATTATATGTCGCTACTATGTTAATTAGGGCATCATTTTTCAATCTTTTTCTTCGTTTGAACACTTCTAAGGTTTCTGTTACAACACACTGACCCATGCAGGCTCAAGTGGAGGACCCCCTCGGACTCTTGGCTTCTCACGCAGCAAGCACGGGATAAAAGACACCCCAAGTCGGGCTAAAACTTCTGATGGGTACAACTCAAGCGAGGCTTTCTATGGTCACGAACGGACTGGATTAACTTCGTGTTTTAGCTCCTTTGGCTCGATGTTAGGGTATTCCATGCGGTTCTTTGGTCTGAATCTGCTCCCAGTGTTTGTAGCTTCAAGTATGCACAGTTGACTCCAAGAATCAACACCATTAGACTTGATTAGGGCTTGTCACCTTAAAACCTGAAAAGCAACTAAAAGACTGGATAGGGGACTAATTCATCTCTGTTTTGTAACTCGTGGTATGCAAATTACTTAGAGATGATTTAGATATGTAGTCTAAAACTAACCTACACTATGTGGGTGCTTGTAAGAAAACTCGTCGATTCATTACAAGTTATTACACATTTCTTGGCAGTAACCTCAATTCTCGGTCTGCCAAACGTCAACCTATTGTATCAAGATCTTAAACGGAAGTTGAATGCAAAATTATGACGAGCCTTGCAGTAGAATTGCATGGATTTCCAAGCTTAACGAGATGTTATACATTGCAATAACTTGTCAGTAGTCTATTTATCAGTTAGTCCATTATTTCAAAAAAGATCCAAACATATTGAATTAGACAATCATTTCATTGGGAAAAATAGCTCTTGGCTCCATCGTCACCAAGCATGTACTATTGAATTTTTAAATTGCAGACATTTTACTAAATCACTCCAATTTTCATGGTTACGTAGCAAACTTGGTATTGATGAACCATTCAACTCTAGTTTGAGGGGGAAATATTAATGTATCACTTCATCAAGCTTCATGTGACTTTGCGTAAGCAGAAGTCTCTTCTGCTTTGCTAGGCAATGGCGTCAACTCTCCAACATTAAGATCAAAATCTTATTCCCTCAACCTGCTGATACTCTGGAAACACACTTGTGGCAACATTGGTCCTATAGAGAGAAACCATTGTAACAACGTGCAAAAAGAGGAACCTATTCTCACGAGCAATCCTTTTGAAATCCTTTCCTCCCTTCTTTTTGTGTATAAAAGACCTCATATCTTGAATATGAATGTATTGCGAAAAATTGAAAATATTTCATTAATTATTGCTCTTTAATTTAAACGTTTTTAACATATATATATATATATATATTATTTTTTGGTATCTATATAAAACTTTATAATCCATTTAAATCAATTAAAATAACAAATAATGGTAAATTTGAGGCTTTGAATCAATAACTTTTAAGATGAACGGCATCAATTTTAAATTAATCAATTCAATTGGGACAACAATAATGATCTTATACAGTAATTGATGATAATCTGAATGTTAGTTTTAAATTTTTATGCATAGACAACGTTGTTATAATGTCAATGTTGTATATACAATATAAAAAATAAAAGTGAATAAATTGTCTCTTTATTTTAATTTCAATTATTTATCTTTGAGACGTATTCATATTAATTGAAAACTGGATCAAATAGAAATGTAGTAGATGGTAACATTATAATTTTTTAAAAATCATAAAAACCTTATGGATATAATAAAGGTACGATGAATGAAGTATGTTGTTATACTGTTCTTAACTCATTGAATATCTTTTTTCTTTTCTTTTTCAAATTCAGTATATGCTATTTTATTTCGATACGATATTACGTTTTAAATATATTTTTTATTTCAAAATTATTTTTTCTTAAGCGGAGAAAGCAAATAGGTACAATAATATGGGCCTAAGCCCATCTATTTTAAGCGAAGTCCATATTGTAAGGTTTACCAAATTTTGAACATTATCTACAAGTCCACAAATTATTATTATTGTTATGGATAGCAATTTATTAACTGTTTCTAAAATAATTATTAATATTGTTATTTTTTTATTAATATAGTATTTTGTATATAAAGGTTTTATTCAATCTCGTAGATTTTCAATATCATGGTATCAGGGTAAGCATTTCAAGATATTTTCTTTTAATATTCCTCTTGGAATATTTTGTATTTTAGAATAAAGATATATAAAAGTGCGTAAAAGGGAAGAGAATAATTACAGAATGTGGTCCAATAAAAGCATAAATGTAATTGGACCATTTGCAAGATTCATACGAATCGACCCATTATGTGGTTTCAGAGACGTAAAACTTAAAATCTAAATATAATAACAAACATGGGATCCGAATATATTTTAACATTATATAGGGATGAAATAAATCAAGCCCATGTTATGCATTATTTATATTCTATAATAATTCACATCATGATATTTTGGTTGTGAGTTAACGGGGGGTTGTCGCCTACATCTACAAACTCAAGTAAATTTTTTAATACAAAATTCATCGGAATGATTGTAAAAAAATATACAAAAAAGAGTTTGATGTGAATTTATTCGCTATAAATTTTCTAATATATAAGTACTTTTTATAAAAAAAATTATTTTTTTTAATTCACAGAGGATTAACATTTTAATAAATTAAGTCAGTATTTCAACAAAACGGATATGGTCGAAATTATGTATGAAATCGCATTAAAATTAATGGATTTTTAAGATCTGGATAAAAAATTGAAGATTTAACGAAAATTTAGGCACAATGGATAATAGATCGAATTATAAAACATGTTGGTGAAATAAGATTAAGATCAAAACATGAAAGGGAATAAAATGAACGCAATATATGAAAATAATAAACAAAATAAGCAAAATTCGGGTGAGAATATAAGTTTTTCTCATATATATATATATATATAATATTCTATCAGATTTATAGATTCGATTCATAAATTAGATTTAACCTAGTAATTTGTTCACAAATTAAGTTGAATTTTTTGTATCGTTTACAAATTGTTTCGTATACTAGAAAATATGAATCTTTTCATTTTTAATTTATTATTTTATTGTATATATATAATTCATTTAAATGTGAATTTTGAAAGTGATAAATTGTTATTAGAAAAAGAGATACTAAGAATATTAAGAATATCTCCTGTTAAACTAGAAAAGAAGTCATACAATTTAGGGACTATAACATAAAAATATCAAACTATTTTATTTTAGTTTATAAAATATGAATTATTATTTTTAATCTAAAAAATCAAATTTTTTTTTCTTTTAAAAACACTAAAATTTAGGAATATAGTGTAGAAAATACCAAATTTTTTAATTTTTGTCTATAAAACACAAATTATTATTAAAAATTTTGTCTAAAAAACACAAACTTATCAAATTAATCATATTCATACACAAATAACAACACTAAATTATATTTTAACTCTTTGAATTTTTAAGTGTTGTCTACAAAACACAAATTTATCAAATTAATCATATTTTGAAGTTAGTATTTTTAAAACAAAAAATATCAGTTTGAGTTTTTTTAGGTTGAAAATAATAACTCATGTTTTATAAACTAAAACAAAATAGTTGGATATTTTTTTATGCTATATTCTCTACAATTTAATATGTTGAGTTTATTTTGTTTTCGATATAATATTTTATTATTTTATCATTTTATAATCAATTTATTAATTTAATATTTGATAAATTTCATATTAAATTTTATATTTTTATATTTTAATCGTTACATTAAATTTAATAATATGTTTTAAAATTTTTTTATTAAAAAATCATAATTTATTCATTTTTCCATAAATACAAAATAAATCGAAATTAATAATAGATTGAAACTGAACTGAAATTTTTTAGATTGTTTTGAAAATATAATGCACCAAACTAATTTAATTTGTGATAAAACTCACTATGAGTTGGATTAGATTGAATTGAATTAATACTTCTTACGATATCTGAATGAGAGTATGACAATATAAAAATTGGACACGATTGAAAATAGATAGATATGGTAAATATATTTAGATTGGAAAAAAGCCGACAACATATTGTGATTAACCAACAAAATGCCAGCACGAAGAATGGGCATCACGTGAGTGGGGGGCTATCTTATAACAATTCAATAGTAAGCTGGGTAAAATTATGAATAATCAAGAAATATGGGGAGGAAAATGTGAATGTAAAAGTTGTGATTTGGTAAGGTACATGAGGTTTTTTTTTACAACTACCAAATCACATGGCTTTTGTCTGCTCATAGAAGGCGGGAGTTGGAATTCTTTGCTTCCTTCATTCTACCCTAAACCTTTTAATATTAAATCCCCATTTAATTATTTATATTTATCTTTCCTTTATAATTATCATACGATACTTTCATTCATATTAGATTTTTTTTTTACATTCCAATTCAATTTATATTGGTATTCTGATGATATTATAACAAAAAAATGTTATTTGACTAAATATTTCAAATTCTTATTAATTGTTTGCTTATAAACCAGAAGTAAGAAAACCTTTTTTTCACGACGGAACACATGCTAAATACTTTACACGTTTATAGAAAATTATAGGCTTTTTTTATACGCGCAATTAATCAGCTTAATTGTAAATTAAACTATTTATATATTTTATTTTTACGTGTATTGGTGTCTTGTGGTGGGCGCAAAAATCTTGTTTTTTCTTTTTAATGTGTGTCTGCGTGGGAATATTATATAATAATAAATAAATTGAAGAGAATCAAGAGGTGAATAGAAGAAAATCTACAAGGGCCACATAAAAATAAAAAATTGTTTATAAAAAGGCAAATATATTGGAAAGAGTCAAAGAAGAGTGGACAAATGGAATGCCTTCACCCTCCAGCTTTGCAGAATCCCACTAGTTTTGGAAAGCCATTAATAATAACATATTAATACACCTCTTTATTTTTATTTTATATATTAGATGTGTGTCTAATCTGAGTTTTGCAAATTCTCGTCCTTTTGCAATTGGGGAAAAATATGATTCTTTGCAAAAGAATCAGTTCAATAAGTAGCTGAATATGGAGAATGAATTTATAAAAAAATCCCTAATAAAATAATTGAGAAAGAAATAAAGTTGTATTCAGAAAAATTGTTGGAATATTGATTCCGATTTGGGTTAGTGGAAAGTGGTGTAAGTATATATAATCAGCAAAGTGTTTAGTGTTGACCCAAACAAACCAAAACTAAGCCTTTGAGCAACTCGGAGAGAGAGAGAGAGAGAGAGAGACTCCCCACCCTAAACCCACCAAATTATAAAATTCTTTGATTTCATTTTCTCAGGAAACAACCCCAGGAACCCTGGAAAATTCAGAGTTACAAAGGAAAAATCTTTTATTTTCTTCTGTTTTTGGGGGTTAAGCAATGGATTTCTGGTCTTCCTCTGTGTCCACGGATAATGAGTTGGAGAAATTTGTCATCAGAATGAACCCTCCTAAGTAATTCAATCTCTTTTTTTCCGTTTTTTTTAATTGTTTACCTAAAAAGCATGGAAATTTATGGATTTCGTCAGATGGGTTTCTCTTGGAATTCGTTGTTCATGTTGAATTTTCTCGTTCTTTGTTTCTTTTGGTTTCAAACTCAGGGTAACAATTGATAATACATCGAGCAGGAAGGAAACCCTCGTGAAGGTAATCACGATTGGATACTTGGACGATCACAGAAACTTGGATTCGATTGTGTGTAATTTCGATTCGGAGATGTTGAAAAGTCGACTTTTTTTAACAAACTGGAACAGGTTGACAGTGCAAATAAGAGAGGAAGCTTGTTGGAAGTGGTTCAGGTTTTGACAGATTTGGATCTTTTAATTCGTCGAGCTTACGTTTCCTCTGACGGTGAATGGTTCATGGATGGTACGTTTCCTTCAATTTATATACATCGATCCAATTCAATGAGGATTGCATGTTTGTTGTTGTTGAAACTCGATCCCATTTCGAATACGATGCTGTGTTCTTGCAGTGTTTCATGTGACTGATAAGAATGGAAATAAGGTGATGGAGGAGAATATAGGCGAAAGAATCCAGCAGGTAAAATCAAGGGCTGGTTAAAGCTGCGTTGTGCGTTTTGAGTGAGAGTTTAAAGGGTTGCGTTTGTTTGTGGTATCGCAGTCGCTGGGGCCACGGACGTGTAGCTTCAGGGCTCGGAATGGATTGGTGGGTCTTCAAGCCTTTTCAGCAAACACTTCGATAGAATTAACCGGAAGAGACAGACCGGGCTTGTTATCAGATGTCTTTGCTGTCTTGACCGATAACAACTGCAATGTTGTAGCAGCCGAAGTGTGGACGCACAACTCCAGAATGGCCTCCGTTGTTTACATCACAGATGTGACCACAGGGTCTGCCATTGACGACCCTGATCGGATTGCTAAGATTAAGCAGCTTTTACTCTATGTTCTTGAGGGAAACACAGACAGGAGGATTGCGAATTCCGCTGTTTTGATGGGTTCCACTCATAGAGAAAGGAGACTCCATCAAATGATGTATGATAACCGTGATTACGACGTGACATTTGCAGATGGTGGGTCGAGGAACGAAAGGAGGAAACCCGTTGTAACGGTGGAGAATTGCACTGACAAGGCATACACCGTTGTGAACATGCGATGTGTTGATCGGCCTAAACTGTTCTTTGATGCAGTATGTACATTGACAGATATGCAGTATGTGGTATACCATGCCACTGTCATAGCCGAAGGACCAGAGGCTTATCAGGTTCCATTCTCAATCAGTCCTCTTCGTACCCAATTTACTCTCGGATTAAGATTCTCAAAAGGGTTTGGCGTTGTTGTGTAACAGGAGTACTACATCAGGCACGTTGATGGCGGTCCTGTAAGCTCGGATGCGGAGAGACAGAGACTGATACATTGCTTGGAAGCAGCCATAAAGAGACGAACATCGGAGGTATGGCAGATTCGTACATTCTTCAAAATGGTTGACGCGTGATATCCGTTGGTATGATCGTTTTTTTGCGGGTTTCAGGGTGTAAGACTAGAGTTATGCGGGGAAGATCGAATGGGTCTTCTGTCGGACGTGACTCGTATATTCAGAGAAAACGGTCTGTCCGTGACTAGAGCCGAGGTGAAGACAAGGGGTACTCAAGCCGTGAACGCATTTTACGTCACGGATTCATCTGGAAACACAGTAAAGAGCGAAACGATAGAGACGGTGCGTAACGAAATCGGACGAACCATTCTACGAGTGAAAGATGAAGGCTTTAAGACATCCCCAATACCACAGGACACAGGGAAGTTCTCTTTGAGCAATCTCTTCAAGTCACGGTCCGAGAAGTTTCTCTATAACTTGGGCTTGACTAAGTCTTATCCTTGAGAAAGTCAACGCTTTGACTTTCTTTTTTGTAAATAATTGCACTCTTGTTTTATGGTTTAAGTACTTTGGGCTTTAGGTTTCCAGTTGTAAATATTCTTATGTGAATATGATTTATTCATCTTATAACAAAATTTATTTTCTATAAATGTTTGGAGCCCTATATCGAAATCGAATGTAGTAGAGGGTTTGATCTATTTTTTATATATATTAAACTATGCTATACGATTGAGATATAATTATATAATTTTGGATGTATGTATGAAAAAGACAATATATAAATTATATATTATATATGGGTGGGTATATTGAATGGAATGGAACGATGAGTTCGTAAACACGAAGTAGAGTGTTAAATTAATGTGTACGGAATTTGGTCCTTTTGCCGACAGGATCTTGTTGGACAGATTCGTCAATGTGCGCGCCAACCCTTGGAGGCTAAAAACCCAACGACTATTCTAACTCCATCTCCTTACACGTGGCACCATCCTGACCGTTTATATATATATAAACATCAGCATGGTGGTGGGGGATAAACATAAAACGCTGTCTTTTTGAAGTTGACAGTCGCATAATTTGTGAGATGCGTGGGCGGTGAGGGAAATTCTAATAACAAAAATAATAATTGAAGTTTCACGATGTGATATATTTCCTTTTTTTATACATTTTATGAAATGATGTTTTTGTCAAAGTACCTAGCGACCCGAGACGCCTCAACAAAGTACCCAGCGACCCGGGACGCCTTGATGACCTCAACTCCAGTGAACCGAGACACCTCAACCTCAACTCCAGTGACCCGAGACACCTCAACCTCAACTCCAGTGACCCGAGATGTCTGTCTTCAGTGACTCGAGCCACTATCTCAGCGACTCAGGACGCTTCAACGTCTTCAGTGACTCGAGCCGCTACCTCAGCGATCCAGGACGCCTCAACGTATTCAGTGACTCGAGACGCCTCAATCACTTCAGCAAGATACTCTCCTGCGTCCCGAGTTATCCCCAGGCGACCCGAGTCATCTCAACAAGACGATCCAAGGACAAATGTGGTATTCCAGCAACTCAAGGGCAAATGTGAGATTGTGGAGGTTTAACACTCACATGTGCTTAACAAACTTCTCTCTCCTCTCTCTATAACAATTTCGGTTGAGTTGTTACGTCTATACGTATACATATATGAATGTATAGGCGATGATCTATAAATGTGTTAGCTGGAAACATTCTGCGATCATCAAGGATGATTTTACAGAAATGAAAATAGCATTTACAGAAAAGTTCTTCTTCCTCTTTTCAAATTTACATTCATTTCATTTTATTCACATGGTATCAGAGCTTTGATCCTAAGCAAATAATACTTCTGATCATAGTTATGGATGCAAATACGTTTCCATTTCCAATACATGTGAATATTTTCAATTTTGTTACAATCAAGCTTTCTGAAGGAAATTTTCTATTCTGGAAGACTCAAATAGAGTCTCTCCTTAGAAGCCAAAAATTGCTTGGTTTTATTGACGGTTCTATACAAGAGCCTCCACAAAAGATTGTTGAATTAAAAGATGGAATTACAGTAGAAAGCTCAAATCCAGTATATGATGCCTGGTTGCAAACGGACCAGCTCATTAAATCATGGATAATTGGAACACTTACAAAAGAGGTATTTAGTCATGTTGTTGGAATGGATTCAACTATGGAGGTATGGACTTCACTTATTAATCATTACAATCAAAGATCTGTTGCTAGAGAATTTGACTTACGGGCATCACTGCAACTTTTAACTAAAGAAGGCAGAACACTAGCTGAATACTTAAACCAATTTAAAGCTATCTGTGACAAGTTAGATTCAATTGGAAAACCTATTCAAGAACCAATGAAGATTTTTCGTTTATTACATGGATTGGGAAAGGAATATGAAGCTTTTACTACTGTGATTCAAACTTCAATGCATAAACCTCCATTTCCAACATATGAAGATGTTGTTTCTCAATTGAATAGTTTGATTCTAAGTAATTCTTCTGCTAAGATTACTGATATATCACATCATGTGGCATTTCCTGCTCAAAGATCATATGATGCTTATAATGCTCAGAACTCTTCATATAGAAGAGGAGGATCTGGATATAGAGGTGGCAGATCAAATTTCAGAACTAATAGAGGCTACTCAACCAGGGGTAGAGGTTTTTTTTCAGAAAATTTACTCACCATCTCCGTTTGTGTGAAGGATTCTATGTCACAGAAGGTTCTAATCAGAGGAAGCAAGCATGAAGGCATCTATGTGTTGCAGAACTGTGATCTGAAGGCATTCTATTCTAATAGACATCGTGTAACAGATCATAATATATGGCATAGACGCCTAGGACATGCTAATAACAATGTGCTACAAAATCTCAGTAAGACAGGAGCTATTACTATCGGTAAATCTATGAATATTCCCTGTGAATTCTGTCTGTTGAGTAAAAGCAGCAAACTGCCTTTTTCAGAATCTGAATATCATGCTTTAACACCCTTAGAAAGAATTCATTGTGATCTGTGGGGTCCTGTTCCCATCTCTTCTGTACAAGGATTCAAATATTATGTGATTTTGGTTAACAATTACTCCAGATATAGTTGGTTTTATCCACTACAAAATAAATCAGATTTTTATCCAGTGTTCATTTCATTTCAAAGAATGGTTGAAAATCAGTTCTCCTCCAAAATAAAAATGTTTCAGAGTGATGGTGGTGGAGAATTCAATAACAATGTTTTTAAGGAACACTTGGATAAACATGGAATTAAGCATTTGTTGTCATGTCCTAACACCCCTGAACAGAATGGCTTAGCTGAAAGGAAGCATCGCCATCTTATAGAGCTTGGATTAGCTATGATGTTTCAAGCTAAAATCCCTCTGAAATATTGGGTAGAAGCATTTTATACTGCAAACTATGTTATTAATCTTCTACCTTCTACATCATTACACTATGATAGTCCTTTTTCTATCTTGTTCAGAAGAAATGTTGACTACTCAGCACTCAGAGTTTTTGGGTGCTGCTGTTATCCTTGTCTCAAGGATTACAAAAAGCACAAATTTGATCCAAAGTCCCTCAAATGTGTTTTTCTGAGATATAGTGAAAAACACAGGGGATACAGATGCTTACATCCACCTACTGGCAGAGTATATGTTACACGTCATGCAATTTTTGATGAATTGTTGTTCCCATTTCAGGAATGTTACTCCCATTTAATTCCTGCAGCTGAAACTCCTCTATCAAAAGCCTGGCAATCTGAGTTCATATCAGATCAAGCTGTTGCCTCTCCTTCTGTTTCAAGGTATGAAACTCCTCCTTCTGTGTTAGAAAATATATCACTTATTGATTCTAATTCAGGAGGTTCTACTTTTTTTCAAACTTCAGAGGTCTTACCCACATCACCATCACATACACCTTCTACACCTATATTATCAGACACCTTATCTTCTCCCATATCACCATCTCCTTCAGTCACAGAATCTGTTAATACAATTCCTACCATTAACCATCCCACCTTGCCCACAAATAACCATCCCATGATCACTAGACATAAATCTGGTATTGTCAAACCCAACCCTAAATATATTTTCCTCACTAAAATTGATATCCCACCAGAACCAAAAACAGTCAAATCTGCCTTGAAACATGAGGGATGGCATAATGCTATGACATCTGAAATTGATGCACTTAAAGTCAATAATACTTGGTCATTAGTGCCATCAACACCAAATATGAATATTCTCAGCTGTAAATGGGTGTTTAGGACTAAACTTAACTCAGATGGAACTCTTAATACACTGAAAGCAAGGCTTGTAGCAAAGGGATTTGATCAAGAAGAGGGTGTAGATTATGTGGAGACATTCAGTCCAATGATAAAAACTGCTACTATTCGGGTTGTTTTATCTATAGCCACTGTAAATAATTGAAAGATTACTCAATTGGATGTTAAAAATGCTTTTCTGCATGGTGATTTGTCTGAAGTAGTATTTATGAAACAACCACCAGGGTTTGAAGATGCTGATCATCCAGATTATGTTTGCAGATTGCATAAGTCACTCTATGGTTTGAAACAAGCCCCAAGGGCTTGGTTTGACAAATTCAGTACGTTCTTGATTGAATTTGGTTTTAAGTGCAGCAAGGCTGATCCATCATTGTTTGTCTATCATCAGGGAGCTGACCTTTTGTATCTGTTACTTTATGTTGATGATATGATTTTGACAGGCAGTTCACCTATCTTGTTACAAACACTTGTTGCAGCACTTCAGCATAAGTTTGCCATGAAAGACCTTGGTAATCTTCATTGTTTTCTGGGTGTTCAGTGTCAGTTTTACAGTGGAGGTTTGTTTCTTCATCAAGAGAAGTATGCTCTTGATCTTCTTGGTAAGGCGGGTATGCTGGAATGCAAGCCAATAGCAACTCCTTTACCTCTCAAACTGGATTCATCAGCACGGTCTTTAGATAAGTTTTCTGATCCTACATATTTTCGTAGTCTAGCTGGAGGGTTGTAGTACCTTACACTGACTAGACCAGATATCAATTTTGCTGTCAATCTTGTTTGTCAATGGATGCATGATCCAACGAGTTCAGATTTTGCATTACTGAAACGTGTTTTGAGATATATTAAGGGGACTATTTCTCTTGGTCTTCACATTCATGGTTATAGCAGTTTTGATCTCTCTACCTTCAGTGACAGTGATTGGGGTGGTTGTGTCTCTACTCGTCGATCTACAATAGGATTTTGTACGTTTCTTGGTGCTAATCTTGTGTCTTGGTCTGCAAAAAGGCAACCTACGGTCTCAAGGTCCTCCACTGAGGCAGAATATAGAGCCTTGGCATCCACTGCTGCAGAAGTTACATGGTTGAACTTTCTTTTGTGAGATCTTGGGATTTCTCAATCCACTCCATCAGTTCTACATTGTGATAATCTTTCGGCTACATATCTTACCGTCAATCCCAAGTTTCATGGCCGTTCCAAGCACATTGAACTTGACTATCACTTTGTGTGGGAAAAAGTGGCCTTGGGGTTGATAATTGTTAAACACATCTCTAATACTTTACAAGTTGCTGACATTTTCACTAAATCCTTGCCAAGGGATATGTTTATTCAGCTCAGGAGCAAACTGAGTGTCAACGTTCCTCCGGACATCAGTTTGACGGGGGGTGTCAAAGTACCTAGCGACCCGATTGAATGAATGAAATTGGTATCTATCATGTTTTCAGATTTCATGGTTGTTCTTAATGCTTTCCAGTGACCCGGGATGCTTTGACGACTTCAGTGACCCGAGACGCTCAATCACCTTGGCGATCCAGGACGCTTCAACGTCTTCAGTGACTCGAGCCACTATCTCAGCGACTCAGGACGCTTCAACGTCTTCAGTGACTCGAGCCACTATCTCAGCGACTCAGGACGCTTCAACGTCTTCAGTGACTCGAGCAGCTATCTCAGCGATCCAGGACGCCTCAACGTATTCAGTGACTCGAGACGCCTCAATCACTTCAGCAAGACACTCTCCTGCGTCCCGAGTTATCCCCAGGCGACCCGAGTCATCTCAACAAGACGATCCAAGGACAAATGTGGTATTCCAGCAACTTAAGGGCAAATGTGAGAATGTGGAGGTTTAGCACTCACATGTGCTTAACAAACTTCTCTCTCCTCTCTCTATAACAATTTCGGTTGAGTTGTTACGTCTATATGTATACATATATGAATGTATAGGCGATGATCTATAAATGTGTTAGCTGGAAACATTCTGCGATCATCAAGGATGATTTTACAGAAATGAAAATAGCATTTACAGAAAAGTTTTTCTTCCTCTTTTCAAATTTACATTCATTTCATTTTATTCACATGGTATCAGAGCTTTGATCCTAAATAAATAATACTTCTGATCATAGTTATGGATGCAAATACGTTTCCATTTCCAATACATGTGAATATTTCCAATTTTGTTACAATCAATCAAAATTAACGAAATTTTGTTGTTAAGTTTGGCATTTTTTTTAATCTAATATAACGTTTCTTTACACAATTTATTGTATATTTTTTTATAAGCAAAGAATTTAAAAAGAAAATGATTAAAAAAGAAAATATTGTAAATGAATGGCTATATTTCGAAATTGGAGGAAGGAAAAGAGGATAATTAGATGTAAATACAGAAAATTAAAAGAAAAACGTAAGGAGATGATTGAATTTTCAAGGTGGGAGAGTGGATGGACCACGATACGACAGTGATCACGTGAGATGGATAGTACGAAGAGGTGCACCTCACTTACTCACAAATTCTCCCGATTTTAGAGACACGGAAGAAAAAAACAAACATAAAAAAAATATCAAAATTAATTCTAAATTATTTTAAAATTTAAAAATTATTTAATATTATATCTATATCTATAATTTATAACACAACATCACATTAGAATATTTAAATCAAACCAAATTCTAATATGATATGAAATATAGATTTAGAACTAAATGAATCTAAAAACTAAACAAAAATTAAAATTTTCATAAATATATAATTTACATTATTATAGCCTATATAAAATAAAACAAGATAACATAAGAATATCACACTATAATAACAAAAATATCCCTACTAAGAGTAGAAGGGCATTTATGATGTAAAAGAGAAGATAACGCGAATGAAATTAGTGAGGTGAGAGGAGATGAAGAAGAGGAATAAGTTTGTAATATTGGAAGCTGACCACAATTAGCAATTACTATTCTCCGTTGAGAATTAAATTCAAATCTATCAGAATTTTTGGATAGTTTTTATTGGAGATTTAGAAGGTCAAATGGAAATCAAATTCAATGTGTGACCTATAAATTTTGATGTCTGAGAGTTTACTTTCAAATGGTTCAAGTTTCAAGTCTTTGAAAATTTGTGGAAGATTTTATTGCTATTTAGTTTCGAAAGATCAGATTTGACTGCATTAGTTCTTCTATAGAGTTTCTGTCTCATTTATATTTTTCGTTTAATTTTGTTGACTATAGAACTTTCTAGTCTATTGAAAATATATATATATATATAGACATTTGTATGTTTTGGAAAGTATGAGCGGAAAAAATAAAGAAATATATTAAAAAAAGAAAGAAATATTTTTCTTTTCTTCTCAAGAATATTCAAATAATTATATCATCTTTCATCAAATTGGTGTCAGAGTCCCGCTGAATTTGGGGAAGCTCATCCTTAGGCCAGATATCACTGCAACGACTCTTTAAGACGAACTACGACAACTGGAGCATTCAAATGCATGTCTTGCTCAGCGCACACGATGCGTGGGAAGTAGTTGAAACTGGCTATGGTGAGATAGACGTTGTCGGTGCTACAACGAACCAGTTGAAAGCATTGAAAGAAATGCGAATGAAGGATAAGAACACTCTCTTCCTCTTATTCCAAGCTGTAGACGAGTCGGATTTGAGAAGATTTTTGGTGCATCAAACTCGAAGGAAGCATGAGACACTTTGAAAAACGTGTTCAAGGGTGACGAACGAGTTAAGCAAGTGTGTTTTCAAACTCTACGAGGTGAGTTGGAGGCCATGAAGATGAAGGAGCCAGAAGATGTATCTAGCTATATTACTCGTGTGCAAACAGTGGTGAATCAACTCAAACGCAATGGAGAAACTCTCATCGATGCAAGAGTTGTGGAGAAGATTCTTCGATCATTGATAAATGATTTTGAGAATGTCGTATGTGCTATCGAGGAGTCGAAGAATTTGGAAAAGATGACCATCGATGATCTCGCAGGTTCTCTTGAAGCGCATGAACAACGGAATAACAAAAATAAGCAAGAGATATTCGAGGAGGCCTTGCAAACAAAAATGTTCCAGGAGGACAAAACAATGTATGCGCATCATAATCGAGGAAGAGGACGTAGCCATGGAGGTCGCAGTTTTGGTCGCGATGGATGTCATGGTCGTGGAAGTTACAATGAAGAGAGAGGACAACCAAGCCAACAGAATTGGCGTGGGCGAGGCCACAGTCATTGAAAAGTAGGTCGTTCACATCACCCAAGCGTCGAATGTTATAACTGTGGCAAATATGGAAACTATGCAAATATTATTTTTTTTCAAGAAGAAAGTGGAAGAAAATGTTAATCTAGTCGAAGAAGATGGGAGCAAAGATTATAGCGTTCTCATGATGGCTCATGAAGACGACACATCGGATGGTGACTTGGTATGGTATCTCAACACCGGTGCTAGCAACCGTATATGTGGGCACAAACATCTCTTTGTTGATATGCAAGAGATAAAAGATGGTTATGTGTCCTTTAGAGACACATCGAAGGTTAAAGTCAAGGGTCGAGGAAAAATACATTTTCTCTAAAACAATGGAAAAGTGGTTACCATGGAGGATGTGTACTATGTACCTGATGTGAAGAACAATATTCTCAATATGGGTCAATTATTGGAGAAAGGATATTCGGTATTCATGAAAGATCGAATACTGCAATTGAAGGACAAAAATGGTCGACTGCTTACGTACGTGGAGATGGCGAAGAACCGGATGTTCAAATCCAACTTGCAGAATATACAAGATAGGTGTTTGCAAGTCAATATGGAGGATAAATCAATGTTATGGCATTTATGGTTTGAACACTTTCATTATGGTGGACTAAAGGAGTTAGCTAAGAAAGAAATGGTCCATAGGTTACCGAACATGGATGACATCAAAACATTTTTTGAAGATTGTGTCCTTGGTAAGCATGCAAGGAAAAAATTTCAAAAGAAGGCAGAATATCGTCCAAGAATACTTGTCGAGTTGGTACACACCGACATATATGGTCCAATCACTCTAAAATCCGTTAGTGATAAGAGATATTTTATTACTTTCATTGATGATTGTACAAGGAAAACATGGGTTTATTTTCTGAAAGAGAAGTCTGAAATTTTTGAGGTGTTTAAGAAATTCAAGGAGATGGTGAAGAAGATAAATGATCTTTACATCAAGGCTTCACGGTCGGACTGAGGCGGAGAATACACGTCGTCTGCCTTCACAAGCTATTGTGAGGAACAAGGCATCAGAAGATTCTTGACAGCATCATACTCACCTCAACAAAATGATGTCGTTGAAAGGAAGAATCAAACGATCATTGATATGACTCGGTCCATGCTGAAGACAAAAGATATGCCAAAGGAATTTTGGGTAAAAGTAGTGCAATGCACAATGTATATGCAAAACCGATGTCCACACTTCAAGTTTGGAGAGCAAAACACCACAAGAAGCTTGGAGTGGATATAAGCCGATTGTATCACACTTTAAAGTGTTTGGTAGTGTGGCCTATGCACATGTAGCAAATCAAAGAAGAACCAAACTCCATGAAAACAGTAAGAAATATGTGTTCATTGGGTATGACGAGAAGACGAAGGCGTTCAATTCGTTTGATCTAATTGACAGAAAGGTGCTTGTGAGACGAGATGTACACGTAAATGAAGATAATACGTGGGATTGGAAGAATCAAAAGGAGGAAACACAAGGAGAGTCATTGAGTGTTGCACCAATAATCACTTCAACGACTTCTCATGTATATGGCGAAGATGAGTCAATTCAACCGAGGATGCGAAGCCTACAAGATCTATATGAGTCAACTGAAGAAGTGCATTTTGGTTTGTTTATTAGCAGACTTGGAGAACATCCGTCTTGAAGAGGCTGTTAGAGACAAAAAATGGAAAGCTGCAATGGATGAAGAGATAAAAGCAATCGAAAGAAACAAAACTTGGGATTTGGTGGAGTTACCTCAAGGATACAAACCCATTGGTGTCAAATGGGTGTACAAGAAGAAAATGAATGTCCAAGGTGAGATTGAAAGGTACAAGGCGTCTAGTTGCAAAAGTTTGTTCACATAAGGCGGGAATCGATTATGACGAAGTTTTTGCACTTGTTGCAAGAATGGAGACAATTTGTCTCCTCTTATCTCTAGCTGCACAATTCGGGTGGCCAATTCTTCAAATGGATGTAAAATCCGCATTTTAAATGGAGTACTTGAAGAGGAAGTTTACGTAGAATAACCGCCTGGGTACATGAAACCTGGGATTGAGAGAAAAATATTGAAGTTGAAGAAAACACTTTACGGGTTGAAGCAAGCTCCACGAGCTTGGAACACACGAATCAATACTTACTTCAAGAAGAATAGATACATACAATGTCCTTATGAGCATGCATTGTGCGTGAAGAAAGAACAAGATAATCTATTTCTTATTGCTCTCTATGTTGATGATCTTATTTTCATGGGGAGTAATGAGAAGATTGTTGAAGATTTTAAAAAGGTTATGACGCAGGAGTTTGAAATGACGGATTTGGGATTGATGAAGTATTTTCTTGGTCTTGAGATCAAACAAGGAAGTTTTGGAATTTTTGTGTCGCAAGAAGCTTATGCGAAGGATATTTTAAAGAAGAACAAGATGGAAGAATGCAAGCCCATAGCAACACCAATGACGGTCGGTATGAAACTCTCTAGATTTGAGGGAAGAGATCAAGTAAGTGCAAGTGAATACCGCAGTTTGGTGGGGAGTTTACGGTATCTCACATGCACAAGGTCGGACATTGCATACAATGTTGGTATAGTGAGCAGATACATGGAGGATCCAAGACGCTCCCACCTCAAAGCTATTTAAAGAATTTTTCGATATATTCGAGGAACAATGTCACTTGGACTATTATACTCAAAGACAACTGAATTCAAGTTGGTTGGATATTCTGATAGTGATTGGGACAGAGATATCGGAAGAGTACATCAGGATACACATTTTACTTAGGGAATACATCATTCACATGGATTTCGAAGAAGCTTGTAATTGTAACTTTGTCAACATGCGAGGCCGAATATGTTGCAACATCATGGTGTATGTGTCACACAATTTGGCTAAGAAATTTGCTACAAGACCTAAAGCTGCAACAACATGAGGCAACATAAATACGAGTTGACAACAAATCTGCAATTGTGTTGTTTGAAAATTTGAAGGAGAAGCTCAGCATTAAAGATCAGAGAAGTTTGAGTTTAAAGAAGGAATTTGTTGAGAATTAAACTCAAAACTGTCAAAATTTTTGGAAGGTTTTTATCAGAGATTTGGAATGGAAACCAAATTCAACGTATGACCTATGAACTTTGATGCCCCGAGAGTCTACTTTCTGCTGGTTCAAGTTTCAAGTCATTTGGAAATCTGTGGAAGACTTTATTGCTATTTTAGTAACAAAGCGTCAGATTTAACTGCATTAGTTCTTCTATGGAATTTCGGTCTCATTTATATCTTTCTTTTGATTTTGTTGACTATAGAACTTTCTAATCTATTGAGAAGAAAACTATATATAGTATGTTTTGGAAAGTATGAGCGAAAAATAATAAAAATAGATTAAAAAAAAGAAACATTTCTCTTTTCTTCTCAAGAATATTCAAATACTTATATCATATTCCATCACTTTCTTCCTTGGTGCTTCTATCAGTTTCACAGCCCCTATTCCGTCAAGAACTTGTCCAAACACGACATGTCTCCCGTCCAGTCATGTTGTCTGCTCCCAAAATTCACATTACATGTTTTCAAAGTTGTTAGCAATCGTATTATATCCATATCTTGATGATGATATCTCGTGCCATGAAAAGAATTTGGACAATGAGATAGCACATTCAACCCTGCACCAACATCACTTATCTAGAAAACCTAAGAGTTTAAAGTGAATGCCACATTTTTTCTGAAATCACCAATTTCCTACTCAAAGAACAAAGTGATAGAGGGTCGCTAGTTAGCTTATCTATACAAGTAAAAACATAGCAGGTTAGGTGACACATGCCCATTTTTTTATTAATTAACCTAAAAATTAAGTTTAAGTATAAATAAAGAAAAAGAGGAAGAAGAAATTAGTGTCGCATGCACATTTGTTTAGGCCGCACGAGAAGAAAAAGAAGAGAGAAGAAGAGAAAAGAAGGGGAGAAGGAGAAAAAGAGAAGGATTTGCCAATTTTTCGCTGTGTTTTTCGGGGTGAGTTCTAATCGATATTATGGTAAATCTCTAGATATTTTATTGCGATTATTTCATAAATTTGAAGATTTATAGTATGGTCATTGATAAATTGAATGGATTTATAATAGAAGAAAATTGATTTGCTATGTTGTTAATGATATCATCAGAAATCTGTCAAGTATCGTGGAAAATTAAGGTCATGATATTTTCAATCAAAATTTGGTTTTGTGGTTGATTATGGAGAAATTATTACGTTTATTGAACTATGATTACAGTAGAAATTTTAGAAAAATTCATAATGAGGAATTAAGAGGATATAAGTGAAGAATGAATCCAATCCTAAAATCGGCGAATGATGATTGATGGCATATATATGAGTTGGTTTTGGCGAAATTAAAATGGATGGATATGATCTGGAAAATTGACGTTCGACCAAATGTCGAAAAATGTCGAGATCAAAGAATGTGGATATTCTGGATTCAGTGATAGAGTCGAGTGAACATTCTATCTAGTGTGCTCGATCGAGTGATTTCACACTCGAACCTTCAGAAGAAGGCGTGTGCGAGCATGTCGGTGAGAGTTGTCACATGAGTATCGGGTCGACAACATTAGTATTGCGAAACTTGGATCAGAATCGGCGTTGTACCGTGCTGGGGTTGTGGTAACATTTCGAACGACGAACATCGAGTTAATCAGATCAGTGGATCTGTCTGCATTGTACCTTATTGGGGTAGTGGTAACCTTTCGAGCGTGGAGCGTCAAGTTAGTCAGATCAATGGATCTATCGGCGTCGTACCGTGCTTGGGTTAAGGTAACTTTTAGAGTGGCAGAGCTTCGTATTGTACTGCTGGGGTACGTTGTGACTTGCGAGCTCTTCAGTGTGCTAGGGTCCTTTGGAATCTGCGAGCGTATGCCCGAATTAGAGCCGTGTGAACCCTTTGTTATGATCCAGTGTAGTTCTAGTCTTATACTTAAAATATTCAGTCGAGTTGGGCGGAGTATGTCGGTGAGACTTTATACATGAGGAGTATCACATTGACGACGTTAGCATTGTGACACTTGGATCAGGGTCGGCGTCGTACCGTACTGAGGTTGTGGTAACCTTTCAAGCGAAAAAACGATTTATTATACTGATGGCTGGGGTACGTTGTGGTCTTGCGAGATCTTTAGTGTGTTGGGATCCTCTGGACTTTGCGAGCGTATGCCTGAGCTAGAGTCGTGTGACTGTGTGAGTTATGATCCGGTGTGGTATTAGTCTATGACTATAGATACTCAATCGGGTTGAGTAGAGTTATTTATGTATCTATAGTATGACAAATATTTATTTTATGTTATACGCTCGAGCGTGGAAGAATACGTGGTACAAAATACATGCATTTATTGATCTCACTCCTATTCTTTTATATTAAAAATATATTAATTATATTTTACCAATTTGTTTGTTGTTAGAAATCATATTTTTTAAAAATTTCAAAAATTATAAATAAATTAAATATTATACATAAAATCAAATCATATTATTTTAAATAATGTATAATTTTTTATATGTTTATACCTAAAATCATATTATTAAAGTTCAATAATAGTGGGGTAAATCTCCTAATCCTTTTCGTGTTTTGATTATAATCTTATTTTCTCTGTATCTTTTACAGTTTTGCATGTACTCCCTTTGTTTAAATTCGTTCTTCCTATTTTGATCAGATTAGAGTCAATTTTGACACGTTTTATATCTGATTTTAAACCGGTTTATGATCAATTTTGAATAGAATTTAGGTCCAAATTTGATCCGTTTCAGGCTCAATTTTGACCCGGTTTCGACACAATTATGACCATAATTTGTGTTCAATTTTGATTTTCAACAAATCACAATCCGAATCAATATGAAATTCAACAAAATTAAACCGAAATTTAAACAAAAATTTATTCTTATCTTATTTTTAAAATTAAGTTTAGTTGAGTTAAAATTTTTCATTGCTTTGGATTTTAATCGGGTAAAAATCAAAATTAGATAAAAAAATTTAATTTAATATCAAATTATGGTCAAAATTGAGTCTAAATCGGATAAAAATTGAATCTAAATCGGTCAAAATTACACATAAATCGAGTCAACATTGAGTATGAACCGAGTCAAAATTATTTCTAGATCAGATCGGGTCGGAATTGGACAAAAAATAGATTAAAATTGATGGAATTTAAGATTTTGAATTGAAATTGAAAGATTTAATAAAATTTTAAACGGAAAGATATATACAAAAAATAGAATATTGACCGAAATATAAAAAACATAAGATTAAAGTAAAACATAAACAGACAAAATAGATAAACAAGAAAATAAAATTTTACCAATAATAGAAGTACATAATAAATCTATAACACAAATAAGATAATAATGTACATATAAAAATAAATAAATATATAAAAATCTAATTATTTAGTTAACAAAGAATTATTTAGCCAATACTTGTATTTTTCCCAAGAACTTCACCATTAATTGCTTAGATAGAAGAGAAGAAACGGCAGGGCCTTGAGGGGAATCAGAAGCTTTACATAATAATAATAATAAAATAAAAAAAGAAACTGTACATCATATCATATTACAAGGAACAAAAAAAAGGGTTAGAAATCGTCAATGCGCTGGATTTCGCCCATCATGATGCGATTACTTGTGACCTTAAACCCCAGCAGTGCAGGATCTATCTGCCTTCCTTTCTTCCCTTTCTTCTTCCCACCTTTGCCCCCTTGTGCCCCTGCCTCCGGACATATCTCCGACGACGACGACGCTGGCAGCTCCGGTCCACCACCTCACGACGCTGTTCTATGGAACCTCACGTCTTTCTTTCCCGTTTCCAGACCTTGGTTTCCGGCTCCTACCAAATCACGTTTCGCCCCTGCGGAAACAATACGTTGTGAATTAGACATTCCGGGAAAGAGACTGGCATTAGAAGATTAAGGCTGAGGGACGCGTAATAAGTGAGGCTAAAAGGCAACCTTAGAGATTACCTTCGATACCAGTAGAAGATAAGGCTGTCCTGTTAGGTGTATCAGATGTCAGATCGAACAATCCTTCATGCGAAGATGAAGAATGGGATGACGGAGGCCTTTTCAGCAAAACTGCTTCTTGACCATGCGATTGAATTACCACCCTACAAATACATTTCCAAATTCACCCTTCATTTACCTTCTATCTCAACCAAATGAAGATATAGTTGATCCTAAAACCTATATGATAACCCGAAATGCAGCAGGAGAAGATATAAATGCAATCGCAGGAATTCAAACTTACCGATCCTTTCTTCTCTCGTCTCCCATCATGTTATGTAAACTGGGTTTGTCTCCGTATGGGCCTACACCAGGAAAATATCACTGTATAAGACTTACATCAACAGTGCAGACCATTGAGATTCACGGCTAAAAAGAAAACTTGTAACACAATCACCAGAAATATTGAGTGAAGACTGCTGGCCAAGGGTGCCAACGGGAGGATCCCCTACCAAAGCATTGGATCCCGATTGTTTGCCCATACCGTCTTGAGTCTCAAAACCCATCCGTCCCATTCCCTCGTTTCTAGATGCATTCCAGCCTTTCATTTCGTTTGAATCTTTGCTCATACCAAACATACCAAAACCTCGAGGATCATTATGATTTGACTGACTACCATCCATATTTCCAGAAAGCAATGAATTACTACGGTGCAGTGATCCCAGTTCAGACCTCGACAGATAATCCCCATCCGTCTGTAGCCTATTTAACCGTTCATCAGAAAAAGCATGATTTCCCATAGCAGATGAGAGGTTTAGTGTAGCTTCATGGTCTGATAGACCACCAAAGGGATGGACCAATGAGCTTGATCCCGTGACAAGGCTTGAAGGAGCCATTCTGTCATAGGGGTCTCTGCGATTCATGTCTGGCAAATCAGTAGACTGATGGCCTGGTCTCTGGTGGAGCAAGTCCATCAAAAGACGTTTTGACTTGTCCTCTGTAGATTCACCTGCCATCCACGAGTTAAGGTCTTCACTCGCTCGCATAACTTCTGACCTCATTTTATACTGTTCTGCATCAATATGCAATCTCTGAAATTGAGATTCAGCCCAATCGCCAGCTAGCTGTGTGTCAGCTCTAGACCAGTGCCCTTCCATTGATTCCAATTGTGATACATGAGATTGAACTGAATGATTATGCGAATTCTGGAGGTGGAAACCTGGAGTAAATTTTTCCAATCCACCTGCAGATTGCAAGTGGGAAGTAGGGTCCTGCATCTCCAAACCCTGTGCAAGCCTAAGGGCATTTACAGCATCTAGATTCAAACTTGTGTTTACAGGTAGAGATGCCGATCGCTCAAATGGAAGAGAACCCTGCTCGAATAACCCTTGTCGAAGTTTGTCCTGAAATGGCAGATTTCGCTCAAACTGACCCAAATGCTCCTCAAAAGGTGGCCTTTGTTGCTGCTGATGAAAATCTAATGGTCTTACCCCAGAAGAGTGCAATCGCTGAACCCCGGAATGAGTTCTCAAAAGCTGATCACTTTGGCCAGATGGCCATAGAGGATCGATATGTCTTTGTTCCTCCAAAAATGTATTGTGCCTCATTCCTTTCGATGATTGCAACAATTGCTCCTGCTGAATCATCCTCTCGTTATCTTCCATCATCCTCTCCAGCATCTCCTTGCTCTTCTCCTTCTCCCCGCCTCCGATTTCATCTTCCTTTGTTCGTTGCTTCTCTGCGTTCTTTTCCCTGCTGCTGAAGCATCTGGTACTCCAAAGCCTGCAGTTGATCATGTTGATGGGACTGCAGTTGTGTTGAGAGGAGATGTTCAAGCAGCTCCCTTTGATGATCTTCTTGTGGCAACTGTCCAAAGTTTCCTGCAGCGAGTTGCTCAATGGATGGCTTAAAATGCCGTGAAGAATGGCTATGACCTTGCTGCATATCATGCAGGATTTGCTGCTCTAACAAAATCTGATCAACAACATTGTTGGATCGGGGGAAGTCGACATGTGACTGCCCAAACCTTGAATCAGGAGTTTGTCCTTGCATAAACTGCTGGAAAAGAAGTTGTCTAGCATGTGATTGTTGTTGCTCCTGTAACAATTTCTGGTGTAACTCATGCTCCTGTTGCAGCAGCTGCTGCTGCTGCTGCTGCATCTGAATCTTCTGCTGCTGCTGCTGCATCTGGATCTTCTGCTGCTGCTGCATCTGAATCTTTTGCTGCTGCTGCTGCTGTAACTGGAGAGTTAATAAATGCTCCAAGTCCTGGACAGGATGTTCAGGAAACTGTTGATGATGTACTGAATTCTGGCCAAGAATACGATCCAAAACCGGTTCACTAAGTTGAGCCTGTGACAATACATTCCGATTTTGGAATGCATGTTGGCGGTGTTGCCTTGACGTAAGCGAATCCACAAGATCAAAATGATTTGATTCCTGTTCCAACCGTGACATATGGCCAGCAGTGGCATCCAAGGACATATTCGGCGGTAGTTGAGTGTTTTTCCAGGAAGTGTTTGGCCAAGACTCAATTATACCGGCAGGCTCAGCCATTGCATCATAGGGCCTGTTAGGTAACTGGTTAACTGAAGCACTAGTCCCCTCTAGTTCAGACCACAACACACCAAAAGGGTGCAACTTATTCTCATTCTGATTCTGTGCACCGGCCTCAGTTGATTCAATTGGAATGGTAGGATGACTGACAGAATCAGCCGAATTATCATGAATACTTCCAGACATTTTTATAGATGCATAACTAGCACTTCCGGCTCTTCCTGGGATCACAATTTCTGTCAAAAAGATAAAAAAAAGGAACCTTCAGTCATAACACACAAAGACACAACGAATGAAGTACAAAAGCTTAAAGTACGCAAATACCACATCCGTGACAACAAACACATGGGCACTCACAGGATATATACTAACAAACGCAGGTACATACAAACAATACACAATATACACACATAAACACAAGGGAATACTAGCATCGCTACAAAAATATATACGCACGCACACGCTCACCCAGAGTAGGCATTGGTTAGTAGCATAACAAACCTTCATCTTGGGCAGAGAAGTCAATGTAACTATGGTCCTCAGCTTGCAGTGGTTTTCCATAACCTTTTGACTCAGACTTTCTCTGGAATATATTCTGAGTGGAGGCATCGTTAAACCCAGAAAATGAATGAGACAGGTTGTTTACTGAGGGTGAGTCAGTAGTTTGCGCTGCAGTTGCAGCGGATAAACCGGACCCTAAATTTACTTCCAGACCAATCTCTTCCACCTTATTCTCTGTATCAATCATATTGGCATGAGCACTCTTTACCTTCAAATATGGCATGACCTCACCTAAATCTTGGAACGGACTTCCTTCTGGAGCATGTGCTAAGCGGACTCTTAGATCTGTCCCGAAAAAGCCTTGTTCAAACCATGAAATAATGTCAGAACCGATGAATGGTCCCTGAATTTCCCCTTGAGGATCAATATAGCACAATGTTATCTCCTCAGGTAGAGTAGCCTTTTCCAAGCTTCTGACCTCTGTACCATTGCCTAGTTTCTGCATCTCGCTTGTATAACCTTGCTCAACAGAAACAGGAATGAAAAGGGAGCTTGAATCATCTGAAAGCTTGCATCTGGCATCAAAAGAAGTACTGTATTCCCGTCCATCCAACATGGAAGATCTGGCGAAAGCAGAGCTAACCACTTCAGGACCTCCTCCAGAAACTTGGGAAAAGGAAACTGTGCCAATAGATCCATTAGTTTCAGATGCCAAGGAAACACCCCTGTGACTTCCATTGACGAGTAGACCTGCAATATTAGTCGTTTGAATTTGGATCATTATACAAAGGGCATAAATCACTGAAAACTCAAAACAACCTTTTCTGAAGATGCTTGATAGTAAAGACTCGAGCTAGCATATATATGCGCCTACCTGAAACGCTATTCTGCACAGCTCCATTGTTGTCATTCACAAACCCTGCTGACACATCCTTAGTCTCTTTTGCCTCACCTGAAGGAGGGATGCAAAGTTTCATTAGAGTAACATCCAAAAGTCCAAGATCAAAGAAACATCTTCCAAATTTTGGAAGGTCTGAACGGTGTAAGTAAAACAACCAAAATCCAAGATCGAAGTAAAGACACTAAAAGCTTGGATAACATACCTGAATTACTTTCACCTAATGATTCTTGGCCAAAAGAAGCGTGAACTTCACTACTGATGATCTTCCCTTTCCATATGCCATTGAGGCTTGCCTAGTAGACACGATTTTCATCAACACACAAAGAGAAAGCCAGATACCAAAAAAAAACAACAACCAAGAATATGAAGCAATAGTAGATGGGAGTAAATCTCAGTCGAGATGGAATGTGTACCTCCTCCTCAGCATCAGGTGCAATAAAAGCAAGTGGTTCAATCAAACCTACTTGAGTTATAGGGACAACTTGTTCCATATCAAGAGGCACTCTCTCAAATGATGGATCAAGCTTCTCTCTCCTATACATGTCAAGTAGCTTACCCCTAGGGTACCGGAACAATGAAGCTGAGAGAAAGGGCTTCCCAGGGACATTTTCATTTCTAAACAACGCAGAAGCACCAATTGAGGTAGTTGAATAACCTCTACCAATTGCAGATGCCCTTCCACGGCCAGCAGTGAATCCCAAATTTGGGCCATCTGCTCGTCCTCTATCGAGTCCAAATCCAGGTGCAGCCCGAAAAGAAGCTGGCCCACCAGATTGGGACTCCATTCTATGACGTGGCCTCCATTTGTCACGAGAATCAGGGTCGCGTTCAGAAGTTGCACGGATGCCGTTGACTAGCGAGTGGCTTTCATTCTGGATTTCTTCCTTGTCTGTATCTATCTTCTTCTCACTACGTGATTCCTTCTCTTTGTCTTCAGGACCCCACCTGGATGACCATTTTCCATCACGGCGAGATTCGTGTACAGCAGCACGAGAAGCAACCTCATGCCACCTATCAGATGAAGCAGTGTTCTTGGTGTCATTGACTTCTCTGTTTGAGACATTATCAATACGACGCTCAGCTTTCCTCCGGTCCCTCCTAACACCAAGTAAGCCAGTTTCTCTTTCCTCTTCGCGCCATCTCCGAGTTGTTTCACTCTCAGGCACAGTCTTCCTCCAATCCCTTTTTTCCTCAGTTCCCTCCAAGCGCCATGCCTCCTTCACATTTGGATCACTTGGGTTTCCTGTGGGCACAGGAGTTGGAGACCGCACATCCTGTCATGTATAAAGAGTATCAGAAAAGGCAGAAAAAAGGAATCAGATGCTAACACGGACAGAATACTTATCCAAAATCTAGTAAAATTCAATATTCCAACTCCAGGAAGTGTGTTCTGCTACACCTAGAGCATATTTCAAACAGTATAATCTAATGAAGACAAGGAAAAAAATAAGAGATAATAGTATTACCATCCTGCTCTCGCTTGGTTTAGAGTAAAGCCACTGAGGAGACAAGGGCATGCTGTTTTCAGAAACCAGTTGATCTGCATACATATAAAAGAGCATACATAAGCATAACTTAGAGAACATGAAAGACAATCGGAACCACGATACAGATTCCAAGCTGACAAACTCGATATCCCAAATCGGAAGCACAAACACAGATCACCGTTGCCCCACCATTGAAGTTCTTATGGGATTTCAAATCCAACATATACCAAACAACTCATGCGAAAGAATAATTGCATCAGGACAGGCAAGGATGCTCTAGAATCCAGGTAAATGAAGCTTGAGAAACCAATAACACCATATAGGTTAAGATTTCAACAAATCTGGAAGATGTTCGCCTCGAACTATGAATTTCAGATCTAAAAATAACCAGATTACATCAATACATCACCCATTCAAATCGAGTAACAAGAACGAGATATCAAACCCCGAGAGAAATCGAAAAGACAAGGTAGAGCTGAAAAGCTACCTTTCAACTGATCGGACGGTTTCGATAGAATCATATCGTCTGGCAGATCGAACTTCCCTTCGGCCATGGCAGGATCCAGTCAAAGGACTTCGAACACAAGAAGAATAACAGAAGGGTTTTGGGGAGATTTGGCGGAGATCTTCGTGATGATGCTTCGATTCGGCTATGGAAATTTTCGCGTAGAGAGAGAGTGAGTGAAAGGGCGATGAAGAGAGATGAAAAGGCTAAGGAGGGCTTGCGTGGTCACAACAGCGAACCGGGCTCGCCCAGGTTTCTAATTCTCGTTTTTATTTTTTTTTAATTTAATTTATTATCATAATTATCAAATTTCATATATTATTATATCATTATCATTATATTATTAACTCGTCATTCTAAGTTTTTTTCTCTTAGGTGTAAACAACAGAAATAACACTTTTTAGGTTTTGATTTTAGAAACAAACCAAATCCAATCGATTTCCCTCCTAATTATTTTGTCTACTTTATTATAATATTATATTTTTCAAATTGAATTTTTTCATTTATTAAAATTTCCTATAAATAATCCGAAAAAGAGTAATATGTTAACAAAAAATAACTCAGGGAAAAAGACGATTAGCCACGTGATTACAATGCTAGTGAGATTTGGAGTTCGACTACAACTTAAACTTGAACAATATTTGGAAGTTAAGTTGTAGTTTAGTGAACTACTTGCTTTCTAATTCCTGTTTATGTTATATAATTGAATGTTTTTTTCATGCAACACAATCACAATCAATATCTTATCTATATATGAACATTCAAGAGATAATGGCTAATATTATAATTGCAATAACAATATGTCATATCTGAAACCTAAAGTGTATTACCATGTGGAATTAGATTTTTGTAACAAATAAATAAAATAAAAAATTAGCATCAGAAAAAGGTTTCAAATTATACATATTGAAAGATTTATAGCATTTTCCAATGCATAATTATTATGGAATAGCCCAATATGAAACCCAATAACAACATGACCTACAGCCCAGCCCATCGGAATATAATAAATACACATAAGTTATCTCTATCCTCGTCCAGATTTCTTTCCCTCAGGCGTCTCGGCCTTCTCGAGCTGCTCCACTCGTTGCGACAGCGAACTTAGTAACCGAGTCTGTAAGTCGTTCCGCTCGAATAGCTCCTCCATCATCTCCATCATCCTCTCGTTATCTTCCATCATCCTCTCCAGCATCTCCTTGCTCTTCTCCTTCTCCCCGCCTCCGATTTCATCTTCCTTTGTTCGTTGCTTCTCTGCGTTCTTTTCCTCAGGGATATCTGGATTTGCAGACGAATCTGTTTGGCTCTCTGTTCGTTCAAGCTCCTCCATTTTATCTCCCTCGGCCTCTTTTCTTTCATTTTCGTGCGTGATTTCTGGATGATTATCAGCTGAAGATTCGGTTTGGACTTTAGGAACTTCGATTTCATTTTGGTGTTCGAATTGAGTCCCAGGACATGAATCCGAGGGTTTTTCTTCTTCCAACGGAATTTCCACCGCCTCGACGTTATCCACCGTTGCTTCACCGGTGGTCTCAGCGGCGGGGCTTTCGTCGATGGCAACAATGGCGTCCAAAGCTTCCTGCAACGCGATCACTTTCTTGATCACCGTCTTCCTGCAATCCCTAACACCGGAATCCAGTCCTCTCACCGAATCCAACCTCAACAGCAAACTCATCAACATTTCGCTCATTCTCAAACGCTCTTTCGAATTCCTCCGCATCAAATCCACTGTCTCTTTCTCTGCAATCCTCTTCTCTACCTCATCCACTTCCCTTTTCACCTCCATTATCTTTTTAACGCTCTTCGACCTCCTCCGATCCGAGTCCACAAACCGAACCGGGATTGTAACCACCTTCGACGGCTCCGCTGATCGAATCACCTGATTCGGATGAACGGCGACCACTCTCGGAGACGCCGCCATTCTAACATCATGAACCGGAATTCCTCTCGCACCCGGCATGTTACGCACCGGATAAAATGGAGTATTCCAGTGGCTTCTGAAGAATGAATCATCCATGGCTCTCTTTTCTGTCGCTTTCTTGGGAAATTCAGATAATATTTATGGATATGTCTTCGACCTGTGAGAAAACCAGGAAGATTTATATGGAACGAAAATGGAAGCTCGAGAAGAATATGTAAACTTCTAGAAGATTCAGGGAGGCGATATTTTTTCGCGGGATACTAAAGGAAGTTGTAAAACACGCGCTTGATATGAGTCTCTCTCTCTCTCTCGTTCTAGACCACTGCCGAATCTTCCGTTGTGGTCTTGTGCTTCGCAGTTTCGTTGTTTACGTGCGCCTTAGTCTGTATGTTTGACACGTGTCCCTTTTTTGTGCTTTGGGATGAAAATGCGCTGCGTTTGACGACGCGGAAAACAAGGCGTTTTTCACTCCCCCTAAAATATCAACTGCTTTGGGGCTGGGCCCATCTTGACGCCCCACTTAATAAATCATAATCTATGCAATTTGCCAGAATTTGTCGAGTTTGTTAATAGAACTTACAGAATAATAATAATAACGTTATTCTATAGTTTTAGTTCTATAAGAGATTTGAGATATAATATATAATATACAAACTTTAATTTTTATTACAAAAAATTGAAATGTTTTTTACGACAATGAGATGTTGTGTAGCAATGTTTTGAGATTGAAAAAAAAAATATTTCATTATAACTTCAATTGATATAATGAGAATTATAAAAGATAAATATATAGGATGATGATCGAGAAGTCAATGTCGACAAAAAAATATAAAAAATGATTAGTTCTTATGTATATCCATAAAAAAAGGGAATAATAAAAATAGAGATAAACGTACAGTAAATAGTAAAAAATGCATAATAATGATAATGATGGATGTGATTATCAGTCTATAAAAAAATGATTTTATCATAAAAAGTGGAAAAATGCGTATAATAACCAATATATGTAGAATAAAGGCTAAAACATAGATCATGTTGGAGTGTGTTATTCATACAAAACATTATTATTAGGATAATATTATTTTTTTATATTATTATATATAGCAATCTCTATATATTTTCGTGTTTATTAGGAGAATATTATCTTTTTATATTATTCTAGACAATAATCACTATAATATCTTCGTGTTTATTATATTTCTCGTTATTATAACAATACATTCTTATATTATATAAGCGTTTGAATAATGATTATTAATAGAATGAAAATCTTCCGAACTCTTTTGCTTATATATATTAGAGCGATAAGTTGCAACAACCCTATTTTTTTTACTCTTCCTTTTTTTTCTTCATAGCCACCGACAACGATAATACTTTTTCGGTGTTCCCCAAGTCAGTGACATTGTCACTCCTTACAACTCCTCGAATCCTGTCTCGACCCTCATCCATGTTAACATCTCCAATATCACCAAACTCACGTGACAAATTACCTTACGTGGAGCATTTAGATTTGAGCCATCCTTCAAGGATACAATTTGATAGTTTTCTTGACCTGGCCCTCGCGACGGCAGCGACAGTTCATGCCAACAACATCGTGGTTCTAAACCTAGTATATGAACTATGGTTCCGTCAAGGCTGAATGATCTTTTCAACCATCCTCGAATCGATTTCGACCTCTTGTCAGACTATCATTGCCTCTGTTGCCACATTTGGTGATGCTTGGATCATCTTGGCGTCCACTTATGGTCGCTCCAGTAATGGTCACATCAAACAAATCAAAGACTAAGTGAAGCGTTATATCAAAGGCACAAAGATGATCGATGATGATATGAATTTCTTCAAAACTAAAGGGGACAAATTGTCTCTTGTTGAGAAACCCATGGATCTCGAAGACCTTCTTGAACTTATTCTTGCTGGTCTCGGAGACGATTATAAATCCATCACAGATGTGGTGATGCAAATGACACAACCATCTCATTTATCAAATTGCACGAGAAACTCCTCAACTACAAACCGGATATTCTCATTGCGGAAACAATCACCTATGTTTTGCCTATCATGGATAATCATGTCCAAAACAAATATAACATGGTTTTATCCTATGCAACGAAAATCTCAAGTCGTTGACATTTTTCCACGGTTTAAAACTCTTTCCGAAAATCGTTTTCTTCTCGTATTATATCGATTTACTCAGATAATGACGAAGATTTTATCACCCTTCAACCTCTCCTATCTAAACATGGCATCTCCCATTTCACAACACCACCACATACTCTTGAACACAATGGGATTTCAGAACATAAACATCGATACATTGTAGAAACGAATCTTGCTCTCTTATCTCATGCATCCATACCACTCATATATTGGACTTTTGCCTTCCACGCAACGTTTTATCTCATAAACTGCCTTCCATCTTCGTATCTCGCATTCAAAACTTCGTTTGAATCTCTGTCCCAAACTGTTTTCAACTATCTCAAACTTAAACATTGGTTGTTTTTTATATCCATGGGTGCGACCCTACACACAACATAAACTCGAGTCTCGGCCCATTCCTTATATTTTTGTCGGTTACTCTCTCACATAAAGTGCATTTCTCTGCCTTCATCTCCCTACCTCTCGTATCTATGTCTCCTGCCACATTGCATTTGTAGAACATCAATTCCCCTTTCCACACCATAAGCCCTCGCTTGATTCAGTTCATGATGAGTTGCCCATCTCTTCTTCACCACCTTTCGCAATTGTATCATAGCTCCCCACTTGTACATCATCATCAACATCTCCTACATCAACAAGTTTATCTTCACATAACGAGATCCCAAGATCAGATCCTTCACCACCGATGACATTATCGCCTTTGCCATTATCTTCCTCACCCGGACCACCAACTATCCAACATCACCCCATGATCACTAGAGCCAAAAACAACATCTCTAAACCACAAACAAATTCTCCCTTACCGCCACAATCTCCACCGATATTGAACCCACATGTGTATCTCAAGCTCTTAAACATCCCAAATGAAGAACTGCGATGAATGAAGAATTTGATGCTTTGGTTCGCAATGGCATTTGACACCTTATCTCGTCGGATCCCTCTTACAATATTGTTGGATGTAAGTGATTTTTCAAAATTAAACATCTTTCTGATGGCTCGATTGACATGTATATAAGGTGTGGCTCATGTCAAAGGGATTTCATCAACGGTCTGGTGTTAAATACAATGACACCTTCAGCCCGGTTGTCAAACATGTGACAATACATCTTGTGTTTAGTCTTGCCGTCACATGTGGCTAGAGATTAAGATAACTAGATGTCAACAATGCTTTTCTATGAGGCTTTCTTTTGAAGGATATTTATATGATTCAATTGTCGGGATTCATTAATCGTGACCGACTTTTGTATGTTTGCAAATTACACGAGGCTCTCTATAGTCTCAAACAGGCACCTCGCACATGGTACAATGAACTTTGCATCCGGGTTCGTCAAATCATTGGTCGATACCTCCATCTTCATTTTTCATCAACGTGATGTCACCATCTACCTTCTTATGTACGTTTATGACATCATTATCACCGACAGCCATCCACAACATGTCAGATGGTCGATACCTCCATCTTCATTTTTATCAAGGCGATGTCACCATCTATCGTCTCCTTTCGGACAGGTTTCCCCTCAAAGATATGAGGGATCTTTCCTACTTTATTGGGGTTGAAGTGACATGCAACTCTCATGGTCTTCTTATCTTACAACAACGGTATATTACAGATATTATTATACGTACGCACATGTTGAACGCTACACTAGTACATACTCCCATGGCTTCAGCCACTTGTCTCTCCTCAGGCTCACGTACATTTGTTGGACGATCCAATAGAGTATCGGAATGTTATTAGGAACTTACAATACCTCATGTTTACATGATCAGATATCACTTTTGTATAATAATCTATCTCAATTAATGCATCGCCCCACGATCAAGCATTCGCAGACCGTTAAATGTATTCTTAGGTATCTCGGAGGTACGCGGTCTCTTGGTATTTTTCTCCATCGTAACAGCGTATTCTCACTTCATGCTTTTCCAGACGTGGATTGGGGTGGTAACTGCGATGATTTTTCTTTGACCGGAGCACACATTCTATACCTTGGATTCACCCTATTTCTCAGTCTTCCAAGAAGAACCGCTTTTCGGAAAAGTCCTCAACAGAGACCGAGTATAAATCTATGTCCTCCATAGCTTCAGAGGTTCAGTGGCTCGCCTATCTTCTCAATGAACTTGGAGTTTCGTTACATCCTGGTGATCGACTGTGACAATGTAGGAGTAACATATCTATATATTATGAAGCATGTGGTGCGATTATCACTTTATCAAAAGCTTGTCACTGATGGCCTTCTTAGAGTTGATCATGTTTCCTCTTCGGATCAATTGGCATATGCTTTTACAAAATCGCTACCACGGACACACTTTGATCTTCTTCGTCTCAAGATTGGTATACATCTTTTAGGGGCATATTAGGAGAATATTATCTTTCTATGTTATTCTAGATAGCAATCCCTATAATATTTTTGTGTTTATTAGAAGAATATTATTATTCCATATTATCCTAGATAGCAATCCCTATAATATCTTCGTGTTTATTATAGTTCACATAATTTTAGCAATTTATTCTTGTATATAAACGTTTATATAATGGTTATTAATAGAATAAAAATCTTATGAACTCTTTTGCCTATAATTATAATTATAATATAAAATAATAGAGTATTAAAGAAGTAACAAATCATTTTGATAACATGTAATTTGTCTTAGGATTTTCATCCCTTTCTTGGATTAGTTTTACTATGATTTTGGATTTTACCGATATATTAAACAGAATTGAGGGTTTTTCTATCATTTTCTCGTATTTTGCAGGAAACGAAGATATCGGGATGCAAAGACAAGCAAATACCGCAAAACACCCTCTAGGTTCAGAAGTGCCCGACCGTGTACCTTAGATAGCCCGATCGGGCTCATTAAACAGAAACGCCCGAAGAGAACGCACGGCCCAGGCAACTTCATTGTCGGGCAATCGCCCCTTTTGAAGAAGTGCTCGAACGAGCGATTTGTTGTGCTCGGTCGAGTGTAGAGAAATCTAAAACGCGTGAAAGAAAAGGAAGCTTGGGCAGCGCACCATTTGCACAAAAAGGAAACCAGGACGCGGTTTTACACAAAAAAGGAAAGACAAACCGTTTAAACAAGAAGGCAGTTTGCAGAAAAAAAAAAGACGGAGAACTTGATTTAAGGCTTGTTTGACAATATAAAAGATTGAAACTTTATCTCTTTGCTATTCTCTATGATTTGTTTTGTATTTTTATCTATGATTTGTGAGTAGACCTCTTTGTCATGGGTTAGGGGTGCTTTTGTAATAGATTTGTTTGGATTTTAATGCTTGATTTCAGATTGTTCTCTCAATCGGTTTGATGGGTTGTTCTTAATGCTTTCATCCTTATTAATCACTTGATTGAATGAATTTAGAGGTTTGTCTTGGCTGAGAAGTCATATTTGAATTCTTAGAATTAAAATCCACTTTAAGTATAGTTATATGTTAAAATGAACTAGTCATAGAAGATTTTATAACTCATTGGCATTCTACAATTTTCTATTACAACTCATTGGCATGTTAAAATATATTTATATATTTAGGCATGTGGGGTCAAATCAAGTCATAGAAAATTGTAGAATGCCAATGAGTTGTAAAATCTTTTTTAATAAAATGTTTGCATAGTCTTATGTATAGAAAATTGTATGAGATATCATGTGATAAAATAGATGAAATTGTAAATTACTACCATTAAATGTATAAAGGATCATAAATATTATATAGTGATGCATCAATACACATAATTCCTATGAGTTTGAGACACCCAATACATTGCAAAACTTTCAATTTTCTATTCATTGCAATTCGATCTAAGATTATAGCATTTTTTGGATTTGAACTTATCTAATTATCAACCCTTTAGGACTTACCCACCTCTCAAGAATACAAAGCCCAATAAAAAATTTACATTAAAAAAATTAAAAAAGATATTAAATGTCTCCTTTACGATGCAAAAAACGACTTGAAAATTTAAGGGTGATGGTGAGGTTAATAGTTGCCTTAAAACAATAATAAAAAAGAGATGATGAAATGGGAAGGAGTTGGAAAAAATAGAAAAGAGATAGCGAGTAAAAATGAAAGGAAGAAATCGAGAAAAAGAGAAAGGAGAGAAGATAGGACCATCATCAAAAGATTGCCACCATATAAGGTGATAACCGTTAGGGGTGGGCACCCGCGGGTACCCGCGAGAATCTCGTTATTCATACCCGAACCCGTCCCGCACGGGTAGTTAGTTTTAATACCCGTATTCGTATCCGTAAGGTGCGGGTACCCGCTGTTCGGGTACCTGCAAAAACCCGCAAAAACTCGTCAAACCCGCGGGTACCCGCAAAAGAAAAATTCAAAACGCAGGAGGGAGAGAGGCGTTCGGCGGTCGGTCCAGCCGGTCGGAGAGGGAGCCGTGGGGAGGGAGAGCACGAGGGAGGGACAAGAGGGTGGGAGCCGGTCGGAGAGGGAGGCGCCGCAAGGAGGGTGAGCAAGAGAGAAAGAGTAAGAGGGAGGCGCCGCGAGGAACAAGAGAGCGAGAGCAAGAGGAAGGTGTCGCAAGGAGCAAGAGGAAGAGGGAGGCGCCACGAGGAGCAAGAGAGCAAGAACAAGAGGGAGGCGCGGCGAGGAGGGCCCTGCAGGAGGGATCTGCAAGAGCAAGAGGAAGATGCAAGAGCAAGAGGAAGACAACCTACAAAAGGGATCTGCAAGAGCAAGAGGAAGACAAGAGGGAGGCGCCGCAAGAGGAGCAAAAGAACTTCTGAAAACTAAAATTAGGGTTAGATTAGGGTTATAGGGGTATTTGGGTAATAAACAATAAAAATAGGGGTATTTTTGTAATTTTTTGGGGGTACCCGCGGGTACCCGTTTATGAAACTACAAAACCCGTCCCGAAACCGAACCCGCGGGTATATTGAAATCAAATTACCCGAACCCGAACCCGTGGATACGAGTAATTTTTTGCGGGTTCGGGACGGGTTTCGGGACGGGACGGATCCTGCGGGTTTTTTGCCCACCCCTAATAACCGTTGCCTTTGTTTGGTTTATAATCAAGGTGACGTTTCGATATACGGTGAGAAATATTGTGAGTGTGGATAAGTGATTTAAATCAAATAATCTCATTTGACTTCACATGTAAACTGTGAATGTTAAGAATTTGAATGAAAGAAACACTTGAATGAGCTTTAAAATTTGCGGAAAACTTTTTTATTGATCTTTAGAATAATACACATGTATATATATCAAGGTTCAAGAAAGCGCTAGGCGCTAGGCAGATTTATATATATATATAATGTAATATTAATCCAAATTTTTAATTTAAAACATTTATAACCATTCAACTTTTTTTATATTCTTTATTGAAATGTTGTTAATCAAATTCAAACTGTATGTTAATTTCTTCTTCTTCGGAATCAAAATATGATTCATCAAACTCTCTATCTATAAGAAAATCATCCATTTGCTCGATCTCTTGAACATTCATACGTCGACATATTTTGGTTTGATCCTTCATATTCTTCCATTGATTCATCGTCCGTTTTTCCATTATCAACAATCCAATCTTGAAAATGATACGGATCATTAGATAGAAACACATTCAAAGTCTTGTTCATTTATTTTTATTTTAAACCATCAACCTCACATTGAATAAAAAATAAACAAGATTATTCAGCCTTTTACTATCAAGTCGGTTTCGTCTTTTTATGCATACCTACTTACACAAGAAACAAATAATTACTTATATAACTATAATGAAAGCTAAATAAATGAATTTTGTAATCATTTACTCATTCTAAAGTATTCTAATTTCGTTATCATCTTGATAAACTAGTTGTTAAAGTTTTTTTTGTCTTAAATTTTATTTTCTACCTTTGAAACTAGAATACCGCCTAGGCGGCCGCCTAGCCTGCCTAGACGGCCGCCTAGCGATTAATCGTCCGCCTAGGCGGCCGCCTAGACCGCCTAGACCGCCCAGGCGTCCGCCTAGACCGTCCAGGCGTCCGGTCCGCCTAGAACCTTCGATTAGTGATTAATCGGGGCGCCCGGCCACCGTCTAGGCCGATTTTTAGAACAAAGATATATATATATATATATATATATAATGAGAAGAGTATATTCTTCACCTAAATCTTGAACTAACTAACTAACTAATGTATTGAAACAAGATTAAAAACAAATTTATTATAAATGACCGTTAGAAGACCATTGGAAAGAGTTCTAGATGATATGTTGAAGAAGACTAATCCTCTGTTTGATTCAGAGGATTCAACTTTTACAAATCCTCTGTTTGGAAGGTATGGTATCGGCACACGAAAGACTCGGGTTGTTGCAGAAGATTCTTCTTCAGCATACCTTCTGCCTGAGATGTGTCCTTTCGGTGTGTGTGAGACTCGAATTGAGGCAGAAGGTTCCTCTATCTAATATGCCCCTGCAAATTGATGGCATGTGGTAAACTGACACTCAGTTTCGATCTTAACAGAAGAATTTGATTTTTAGGTAATGATTTAGTAAAAATATCAGATATTTGCAACTCACTAGGAGTGTGTTTTACTATAATTGAATCTAAGACAACCTTTCTCTAACAAAATGATAGTCTAATTCAATATGTTTAGATCGACCATGAAACAATAGATTAGCTACAAAATAGATTGCAGAAATGTTGTCACAATGTAGTATAGTCGGATTATATAGTGGAATACCAAGATCTCTTAGAAGAAAGGATAAACAAGTTAATTCTGCAGTAGTAGAGGCTAATGCTCTATACTCTACCTCTGTAGAAGATCTCGAGACTGTAGGTTGCCTCTTGGCTGACCAAGAGAGAATGTTAGCACCAAGAAATGTTGAATAACCAGTAATAGATCTTCTTGTAGTTCTACACCCTACCTAATCACTGTCACTAATGCCAATAGATCAAATGAACTTCTAGAATAAAGATGTAAACCAAGTCTTATTGTTCCTTTAATATATCTTAATATCCTTTTAAGTAATGCAAAATCAAAATTAGTTGGATCATGCATCTTTTGACATATAAAATCCACAACAAAATTTATTTCAGATCTTGTGATGGTTAAGTACTGTAATCCACCAGCTAAACTCCTAAAATAAGTAGGATCCGAGAACTTATCTGACATAATACCATTGTGATCAAGTTTCAAAGGTAAAGGAGTAGCCACTGGTTTGCAATCCAACATACCAATCTTACTTAGTAGATCTGTAACATACTTCTGTTGATGGAAGAATAATCCTTCTTGATGAAAATAGTCTGTATACTAAGAAAATAATCCAAAGAACCAAGATCTTTCATAGAAAATTTACTTTTTGGCATTTCAATAAGATTAATGAGAATGAACTCCCAATAATGATTATATTATCTACATATAGTAAGAGGTAAATTTTATCATTACCATTGTTAAAAAAAACATAGAAGGATCGGATATGCTGCAAAGAAAACTAAATTCTAACAAGAATGAACTAAATTTGTCAAACCAAACTCGAGGAGATTGCTTAAGACCATATAAAGATTTATAAAGTCTACAAACATAAGAAGGATTAACAGGATCTTCAAAACCAAGTGGTTGTTTCATATAAACAACTTCTTGTAAATCACCATGTAAAAATGCATTTTTAACATCAAGTTGAGTGATAAACCAATTATTGATAGTAGCAATAGCAAGCATAAATCTGATAGTGACAATTTTAACAACAAGAATGAATGTAATTTTGTTCTGAAAACTCATTTACAACCAAGTATATTCATTCCATCAATAGGAGGTATTAGAGTCCAAGTGTTATTTACCTTTAAAGCTTCATTCAGATTGCATATCTTGACGACATCCATCATGTTTTAGAGTAGAAATAATTTATTTTGGTTCTTGAGGTGAACTTGTGGTAGTAAGAAGAATATAATGAAGATTAGACTTGGTTATACCAGATTTTTGTCTGGTAATTATGGGATGAGTATTTGTAGAATATGAGAAATTGGATGGTTTGTGTTAGCTTGTTCAGATTGTTCTGATGTATTTTTTTGGGTATTATCAAGTAGTCTTATGGATTGTGGAGAAGTGGATAATACAAGAGCTTATGAATGATTACTATCAGAAGTACTTATAGATTCAATTGGTGCCTGGAAGATGAGAAGGAATGTGAAGCAGAAGATGAATAAAATTGAAAACCTTTCTCCCATGTCTGTAACAAAGGACTATTAGCTTAAGGCAGTTGTTTGGAATAACTATCCTAAAAAAGAAAAGATAATTAATCCAATAAAGCATGTATTGTAATGTAGACTTTCTCTGTTGGAGGATACAAACATTTGTATCCTTTATGTTTCTCGTTGTAACCAAGAAACATACATTTTAAGGATCTTGGGTCAAATTTATGCCGAGTAAAAGGCCTTAAGTATGGATAACAACAACAACCAAATACACTAAGAGCAGTATAGTTAATTTTCCTTTTAAACAATGCAATATAAGATATGTCTTTATGCAAAGGAGTGGAAGGGAGAAGATTGCTAATATTATTTGCAGTAGCAAAGGCTTTAACCCAATATTGTAAAGATGTCTTTGCTTGAAACAACATAGATAGTCCTAACTCAATTGTGTGTCTATGTTTTCTTTTATCAAGTCCATTCTGCTCAAGAGTTACAGGAAAAAATATTAAATGTTGAATACCATGATCAGAAACATATGTTTTTGAAAAGCTATACTGCAGAATTCACCACCACCATCAGTTTAGAAGCTTTAAATCTTGCAAGAAAATTGGTTCTCAACCATTTTTTGAAAAGAAAAATAAAGATTTCATAGAAATATAATTTCAATTTCAAAGGATAAAGCCAACATAATCTAGAAAAATTATCAATAAGAATGACTTAGTACTTAAAACCTTGCACAGATCTAATAGGGGTTGGACCCCATAGATCACAATGCAGTCGTTGCAAAGGTTTTGAAGCCTAAAAATCAAATGCATAAAATGGAAGACGACTACTTTTTGCTATTTGACATAACTCACAAATAAACGTAATTTAATTGCTAATAGAAACGACCTTAATGTTTTTAAGATGATTCAAGATCTGTTGATTTGCATGGCTTAAACGTTGATGCCAGATATTTTGAGTTGCTGAACATTGTCTGCTGGAGTAAAAGACTTTGAAGTCTAAGTTTTCAAACACATAGATTCCTTCACGTTTGCTTCCCTTGATTAGAAGTTTCTATGTTAAAGAATCCTTCACATAAACTCCATCATCATAAAAACAAAATAACATGGATAATCTTGTGTAAGTTTGAGACAAAAAGTAAAGATTTGGTTATAGAAGGAACAACTAAAACATCATTAATAGGTAATGTACCTTCAAAAGTTGGTAGAGGTCGATCCAATGTGAGATATAGGGAGAAAAGATCCATCCCATACCATAATATTTTCTGATCCACTATAAGGTATTCACTGCTGGAGGCTTTGTGGAGTATGAGTGATATGTGCAGAAGCTCCAAAATCAAGAAACCACTCAGCTGAAGAAGCTTGTTGCATATTCAATGTAGTCAAGGCTTGAGGTGTGTCATTACTTTGATATGCATTGTTAAAACGATTCCAGCAATGCAGAGCATCATGATCTGATTTCCTACAGATCTGACAAATAAGTCTTGTGGTTGAATTATTCTGAGTATTAACATCATTAGAACCATTACCATTATGTGATCTGACTGTATTATTAGGTGAAGATAAAAACTGTTAGCCTCTACCTCTTGTGGAAAATCCTCTGTTATTACCTATGTAGTTTGAATGATTTTTTATCCAATAATTTCCTCTTCCATAACCAGAAAACTGAGTATTATACACAGATTGTGAACCAACAGAATAAGCTAGGTGGTGAGAAATATTAGTATATGTTGCATGAGTATGACTCAAGATTAAACTATTTAGCTGTGACACCACATCATCATAGGTTGAAAAAGGAGGTTTATGCATTGACATTTGTATAACAGTTGTGAAGGCTTCATATTTTCTTCCCAAACCATGCAACAATCTAAAAATCTTCCTAGGGTCAAGTATTGGTTTTCCAATAGAAATTCAACTTATCATAGATCACCTTGAACTGTCTAAGATATTCTGGTATTGTTTTTCCATCCTTAGTAAGCATTTGTAAAGATGCAAGTAGATCAAATTCACGAGCCACTGATCTTTGATTATGAGGGAATTCCAAACCTTGATTGTAGAATCCATTCCAACAATGTGACTAAAAACTTCTTCTGATAGAGTATCTATAATCCAAGACTTGATGAGTTGATACGTTTGTAACCAAACATCATAGACATGATTTGATATTTGTGTTGAAGCTCCATTCTTTTGCTCAGTGATGAACTCAGGAGGTTCTTGAGTAGATCCATCGATGAATCCAAGAAGTTTTTTTACTACGGAGCAGTGACTCATTTGAGTATTCCAAAACATGAAATTTGAGTTATTGAGCTTTATAGTAACAAAGTTTGAAATATTAACATGAACTGGAAAAAGGAAAGATAATTGATGCATTTATGATTGAGAAATTGAATTTTCCAGATCTAGTGCTCTGATACCATGTGAATGTTAAAAATTTGAAAGAAAGAAGGAAGAAAGAAAGACTTGAATAATGAGCTTTAGAATTTGCGGAAACTTTTCTTATTGATCTTTAGAATAATACACATGTATATATATATATATATAATGAGAAGAGTATATTCTTGATCTAAATCTTGAACTAACTAACTAATGTATCAAAACAAGATTAAAAACGGATTTGTTACAAATGACCGTTAGAAGACCATTGCAGGAGAAGAGTTGCAGACGATATGTTGAAGAAGACTAATCCTCTGTTTGATTCAGAAGATTCAACTTTGACAAATCCTCTGTTTGTGAGGCATGGTTTCAACACATGGAAGACTCGGATTGTTGCAGAGGGTTCTTCTTCACCAGACCTTCTGTCTGAGATGCTTCTTTCGGTTAGATTCGGATTGAGACAGAAAGTTCCCATATCAAATAGAAACACGTGGAAGCGAATCTAACTAATTTATTATTTATAAGTTTTAAATTCTTCATGCAATCTTGATATTTGTTAGCCATGCACAAGTAATGAATCATTATCCTCTGCCCTATTCAAATCATTTTAGGTAATAACTTATCATTTGAAGGAAATAATGGAAGGGAACAACTAAGTGTATTTTATCTTCTTCTTTTTTCCTTTAAAATAACTTTAGAGATAAAAAATTAACAAATAAATCATTATTAACCAAAAACGGAAAGGTTTCAAATAAATGGAAATAAAAACAACAAATAAAACCAAAAAAGGAGAAACAAATAAATGTAAGCATCTCTCGTGCAGAAGACGAAACGACGAGTGTATATATAGTATATTATATATATATATATATTTTATACATTGGTTATATATATATATCCTATATATATGGAGTCGCGCTATATACCGTCGACGTGCCCTATATAAACTCGTCGACAAAGAGTCGTGACTACAGGTCTCTGAATTTGCTGAAACCCTAGAAAAAACTTTCTCGCCTTTTCTCGCCTTTTCTCGGCGTTTCTATTACAAGTTAATCGGTGTGAATTCTCTTGTGATTTGCACACAATGGATCCGTCGACTTCTCAGGTCAAATTGGAACCGGTGTCGGACTCATTGATCTTTGGTACTGGTTCAACTCCGGTTGAATTTTCCGTCAAGTCGAGTCAAAAGCGAGATTATGCCGGCGATGAGGATGAAACGAATGTTTTGCGCAGCAAAACACCGAAGATTGAAGCTTCCAACTGCGAGAATCAATTGTCCGACGGGAGAATTGCCGGTGTGGATGAAGCTCCGGTTCGCAGGCGTTGCAAGCAGTTTTGGAAAGTTGGAGATTACGAAGAAGAGATTTCTAGTGAATGTGTAACCAACTTTGGTAAATTTTGCTTTTTCTTTTTTTGCTTTTAATTTTATATTGTTTTGGTAGTTTTGTTGAGAATTAGGGTTTATATATTGATCATTGGCGTGTGTTTGCATGTGGCAGTTGGAAGGGATCATGTTCGAGTTCATCCTAAATTTCTTCATTCCAATGCAACCAGCCATAAGTGGGCTCTCGGAGGTAATTTGTATTTAATTTTTAACGTTTGTTCATGGGATATATTATTACCTATAAAACGGTTTTCAATGTTTTCTCGATTGATTTTTTTCAATAATTTTATAAAGGGTTACACTCGTTTTTTAGATTATTTGAAGGACACTTTTCAACGAATATTGATGATAATTTCAATGTTTTTCAAGAACCCGAGACCATTGATTCTGTTAATGACAAATAGATTTATTGAATTGATTTTCTTTCTTTAACCTTGCAGCTTTAGCTGAACTACTTGATAATTCTTTGGACGAGGTTTCAAATGGAGCCACTTATGTTCATGTCGATTCAACATTAAACCATAAAGACAAGACCAGCATGCTTATAATCGAAGGCAAATATTCGTCTACAATCATTATATACTTAAATGTAATAAAAGTTGCTTCTATGTAACGTCTAATTCGGTTTCTTCACCATATATATAGACAATGGTGGTGGAATGAATCCGGCAAGGATTCGGCATTGCATGTCGTTCGGCTATTCATGGAAACGCAAGAAGGCTAATACCATCGGTCAATGTAAGTTCTTCAATACCATATATAGACTAATTAGTTTAACAACTTGTATAACATATATACATATACATATATATATATAATATTCACATATTTTTAAACATTTTTCTTGATCTAAAAATTTCAGATGGGAATGGTATGAAGACTAGTACCATGAGGCTTGGAGCAGATGCAATTGTGTTCTCTCGTTGCCGAGGAAAAGATGGCGAAAAGTGAGTATTGTCTATACGTATAGTTATATATATATATATATTCACGTCGAGTGTCGTTCTTGTTCTCGTTTTGTTGCAGATCGACGCAAAGTATAGCAATGTTATCATCTACGTATCTACGGGAAACAAGACAAGAGGATACAGTAGTTCCTCTGGTAAGAATCTTATGAACTTGACAGAAATTGGATTCATAGTGTATACATATATATATATATGTATATGTATATGTATAGTCTCACTTATCTCATCTCTTTCTGCATCAAGATTGATTTCGAGAAGGTGGAACAGAATTGGCAAAAGATGATACATAGTACAGTGGATGCTTGGGATGATCGTTTAAAGACTATAGTTCAATGGTCACCATATCTAAGCGATGCAGATTTGCTTAAACAGGTCTGGTTGCATTCATTTTAAATAGTTTTTCGTCTAATTTATAATCGTCGTTGTTACCTTACAAATGCAGTTTGATTTCCTAAACGAGCAAGGAACTCGGATTGTGATATACAATCTGTGGGAGGATGATCAAGAACAATTGGAGCTTGATTTTGAAACCGATCCTTATGTAATGCCCTTTTCGTTAGTTTTGGATCTTTGTGAACGAAATTAGGGTTTAAAAATAAAAGAGAGATGAGTTTTGTTGCAGGACATTCAACTGAGAGGAGTGAACAGAGACGAAAAGAGTATAGAAATGGCGAAGAAGTATCCAAACTCGACGCATTTTTTAACGTATCGACATTCTTTAAGGGCGAGTATATATAATATAATTTCACTAGACATGAAAATGTTTTATATGAATTCCAATAATGGAGATTGAATGGATAATTGTGTGAGCAGAGCTACGCGTCGATTCTTTATCTGAGACTGCCTGAGAACTTCAAGATCATTCTACGTGGACAAGTCGTTCAACATCACGACATAACAGACGATTTGATGTTCGTCGAGGAGTTGACTTATAAGCCTCTTCTCAATCCCAACGAGACACCTAAACAAAACGTCTGCATATAAATCTTTCATTCATCATATATGATATGAACGATGATGATGATGATTATTTCGTTGATTTTTCTATTTTCAGATGGTTGCTTCTGTAAAGCTCGGATTCGTGAAAGACGCACATCATCATATCGATATTCAAGGGTTCAATGTTTACCATAAGAATCGTCTAATCAAGGTTAGTATCAAATCTTTCACAATTCATATATAACTCTTGCACTTTTACACCTCCTTGTTCATACTTTGTCAGCCATTTTGGAGGGTCTGGAATGCAGCAGGAAGCGATGGACGTGGCGTTATAGGTATCATTATAACTTCAACTCCCAGAAACCCTACAAAATTTAATCCTATTTTCTTCAATAAATCGTTGTTGGCGTTTGGAATTAGGTGTACTGGAGGCTAATTTTGTAGAACCTGCTCATGACAAACAAGGGTTTGAACGTACAACTGTTCTTTCAAGATTAGAAAATCGATTGATCATTTATCAGAAATCCTTTTGGTATTAATCCTTCTCTCTTCTATAAACAATCATCTCAACCTTTTCTTGGCTTACAAGTTCTTTTCCATGTTTTTAGGTCTACTAAGTGCCACCAAATCGGCTATGCTCCTAGGGTTAACTCCAGAAAACCCGAAACAGCTGATAAGGAATTCATTCCCATGGCTGCGCCGAAATCAATCTCGCAACAAGATCATACTTCAAAGGCTTCTACTTCCTGTTCCATAGATAACAAGAACAGATCGATTGTAGATGAGACTAATGAAGAAGGCATAAACCGCAAGATTCAGTCTACTGTTGCAGACCAACGTTCTGAAACACATGGAAGCAACAAAGCGTTTCGATGTCCGCTGTCTGAACATTTACCATCTTGGCACCAACAGGTTGCTTCAAAAGAAGATGAAATTGACATCAAACCTCGAGATTTAGTGGTGAAAAGGTCATTTTCTGTGATATTTCTTTGAATCTTTATCATCAAATCTTTATAATTTGACACTCTTTACTGATGTAGATCCGAAGAAACAGGCTTGGTTAACCTTGTGGCTCAACTTCAGCAAGAAAAACAGCTGCTTGAATCGCAAGTAGGCGTTTGCGATTGCGATTTCTGTTTGACAACTTCAACTTCTCTTTTATTCGATGTTTTCTAAAATGGGTTTCATTCATTCTTTGAAAAGCTAAATGAGGCCAACGCCAAGAGCGAAGAGGTGCAGAGGGAACACATTGCTTTGATAGGTATCTTTCAACAAGAAAGAAGCCGCCGAGACTGGACTGAATATACCTTGAGGACGAAGCTTGCGGTTTGTCCGAATTTCTTTAAATAAATAAAAAGAACTTTTTTTTTCCAACATTCAAAGCTCATCTTAAGCATTTCACCACAGGAAGCTTCTCAAACAATTGGTGATCTGATCAACCAAGTGAATCGACTTGAAGCTGCAAGATCAAGAACTATGGCTTTTCATCCTGAATTTAAACCATAAATCTTTTCATGTAGAGGCATATAACTTCGTTTTCATATATATATATATATATATATATATATATATATGATTTATGTGTTTTCATATACAAGTTTTAGAGATTCTGAAATGAGAAACGTAGCAAAACTTTTGCAGTATTTTATTATCACAATGACAATGGAAGCCAAATCTCTGTAATGAGATGGAACAACTTTTTCTTCTTCCACAAGCAAATTATCTGTAATTAAAGAATAATTACACATTAAGCGATACATTATAATCTCTAATCCCACACTTAAGCAAGCAAAGAGAGAAAGAAGCCACGAAGAAAATCATAAACAGAAACAGAGCAAAGAGCAAAACACATAAACCCCTGTCATGGTATTTGGTTCCTGGATTTTTCGCCTGGTGGGAAACGAGGAAGGTAAGGAATCCAAGTCGTTGGATCTCTCCAATCGAACGCCGGAAATGTTGCCGGAGGGTTTCCAAACGGGATCGACGGGAACGGCAGAGACTGCAGAGGAGGCAGAGTCGGCAATGGCGGCAGAGTCGGGTACGGCCATGGAAACCAGTACGGAGCAAGATAAGGCCAAAAGATCTTGGATTCGCGTAATTGGTTATCTCGACGGTGGCTCCGCCGTCCTCTTCCGCCGCCGGAAGAGCACAAGGTGGTGTTTGGCTTGGAGGGTTTGTAACTCAGAGCGCTTAAGCTGTAGATACAGAGCTTGTCCTGCTTGGATTTGACGGAGATTTCATTGGTGGCCGTGTGAAAGACGGGGATGTTGCAGGCTCTGTTGGAGGTACTGATAAGGCGAGCTTGGCATTGAGAAGCTATGGCGATTCCATCAACACAATCGACGCCATCGACGTGAGGTATTTCGACTTTGTAAACCCCACTTCTATTAGTTGTTCTGTTCACTGAGATGCTCACTTCCTCTGCTGTTTTTGGTGAATTTGCTTTGAATTTGCAGGAGACATGAACTTCCACACCTGATCCAATCCATCGTAAAGAAATAAATCCAGAGGAAACAAGACACGACCAATCTCATTGACAAAACTACACACTCTGCTTTCTGGTTTCTCTTCTTGATCATTAACTGATTTACCTTGTAAGAAGTAGCTCTGTCTCGAGAAAGTGTTGATAGAACAAGTGTCACAGTAGACAACTCCGACGACGGTGATCCGAGAGGAAAGGTCGGAGCTTCCTTCCGGTGGTGGCCGCCGACAAGAAGCTTCGTGAGTGAAGCAAGAAGCAAGTAGCAGAAGAAGAAGAGGAAGAGGAAGATACATTGTGGGTTATGAGAAAAATGATTCTCGTGAGTGTGCATATATTCACATATATTGAGCCCGTGAGCAAATGTCACTACAAAACAAAGACATGTGAATGCCCCTTTTGGCTTCATTCTGCTTCCACTTCATTACAGATTGAGATATGTCTTCTCACTTTTATTTTACTCTTTTTCATTTATATTTCTTTCACAAAATCGTGATAAATTTCATATTATGGGCATGTTTCCCATACGATCATGTATTGTTATCGCTTTACTGTCATTCAAGTCGTATTATATATAAAGTGAGAGAGGTTAATGGTGATCCAAACAAGTGTTATGTTCTTTTATTTACATTTGTTTTATAAAAATGAAAAATTTTGTGTTAAAATTAAAAAGAGTTTGATGGTCCCTTTCACAGCTCAAATAACCAAGTGCAAAATGCAGAAAATTCTTTTTTATTTTATTTCTCTTCTCGCTTTTTTTCCGTTTCATATCATGAAGAAAACAAACAAAGGATCTAACGTGATCCAAACAAGGGAAAGTAAAAAACTGTTTTGTGAAGTAAATATAGAGGAAGACCTATTCCTAAGGATCCACTTCTCAATTTATTTAGGCACGCCAAGTTGAAATAATTATTCTCGGTTCCTTGCTTTGGTTCAATGTCGGTACTTGGGATTTGATTTTCGGTTTCGAACAGGTCGACCCTGAACCGGTTCTTGTTGCTGCAGCCTATCAACATCCCCTCGTCGACAAGAATCTTGTCCTCAAGGTTCAGTTTTGGAAAGCTAGCTTGAATTTGGTCTTTGTCTTCCCATGTTGCATCTTCTTCTGGCAAGCCTTCCCATTGGATGAGGATGTCCGTAGTGAACTTGGAACCAATTTTTTCCCATCTGGTGTTGAGCACTCTGCCTGGTTGGAGGAGTAAACTAGAATCTTCTCGCAGCGGTGGTAGTGTTCCTGCCGGTGTCGGTGTATCTCCTACTTTTCGTTTAAGCAGAGACATGTGGAAAACAGAATGGATTCAGGCCTCCGAGGGAAGGTGCAGACGATATGCGACCTAACCAATACGTTTCGTAATTTCAAAGGGCCCAAAGTACCTGTTGGAAAGTTTCTGCGAAGCTCGACGAAGAACTGATTGTTTTCGATAAGGTTGCAGGCATAGATAGACCCATTCTCCAACGTCAAAACGGATATCACGTCTCTTCGAATCAGCAAACTGTTTGATCCTATTGTTTGCTTGTGCCAAGAATGCCTTCAGCTCCTTGAGAAGCTCATCACGCGTCTCTAGTTGCACCACCAGCTCCTCTACGATTGTTGCTTCCGGTTCATAAGTTGGAATATGTGGTAGTGTTCGGCCGTACAGAGCTTGAAATGGTGTCATCCCGATGGACGAATGGAACGATGTGTTATACCAATATTCAGCCTAGGGAAGCAGACTATTCCATTGTTTTGGCCGATGATTACAGAAGCATCGAAGATGTTGTTCGATGCACCGATTTACTACTTCTGTTTGGCCGTCAGTTTGAGGATGATACGCCGATGACATTCGAAGTCTTGTGCCTGACAGTTTCCGTAATTCTTTCCGAAAGGTGCTGAGGAAGATCTTGTCTTTGTCACTGACGATGGATTTCGGAAGACCATGAAGCTTCACATCATGTTTGATAAACTTCTAAGCTATTATTTTGGTCGTTTAAGAGTGAACCAACGATACGAGGTGAGCGGATTTTCTTAATCTATCGATGATAACCATGATCGTAGTATGTCCTTCTGATTTTGGCAAACCCTCGACAAAATCCATTGAGATGTCTTCCAACACTTGACACGGGATCGGGAGTGGTTGTATTAGTCCCGCTGGCGACAAAGATTGATATTTGGCTTTTTGGTAAATTTCGCGGGCTGCCACATAATCTCGTACCGTGCGATGCATAGATGGCCAATAGAATTGCTGGAACAATCGTTTGAAGGTGCGTAAAACGCCTAAATGCCCACCATGCAGAGTGTCATGATGCTCAAACAACAGATGTTTAACGAGAGCCGAATCCGATGGAATGACAACCCAATTGTTGTAGCATACAAGACCCTCTCGTTGGGAATATGGCTTGCCTGGAGACTGAGTAGCTAGTTGTTGCAGTTTCTGCAAATAAGAATCACTGCGGTTCAGTTCTCGGAGTTCATTCCAGAGCTCTGTTTCAGGGGTAGAGAGGTCGAGAAGGCTCGCATGTCCTGGCATACGAGATAAAGCATCTGCTACAGCATTTACGGTGCCGGGTTTGTAGATGATCTCGTAGTCGTATCCCACAAGTTTGCTGATCCAATTCCTATTGTTCCGGTGTTAGGATCCTCTGTTCCAACAAATAAAGCAAGCTCTGCTGATCTATTTGAATGGTGAAATGTCGGCCTAATAGATACGGCCGCCAAGTACGAATTGCAACAACAATTGTCAACATTTCTCTAGCGTAAGTGGACCAATTCTGCTTTGTTGCGCTTAATCCACGACTCATGAAGGCAATAAGCTGACCATTTTGGCTGATTACTGCTCCAACACCATCACCTGATGCATCTGTTTGAATGACAAATGGCTCTGATAAGTTTGTGAGGGCAAGAGTCTGGGTAGTAGTCATTGTTGTTTTGAGCTTGTTAAATGCCTCCTCTGTTGTTTCCCCCATATGAACTTGCCCTCTTTAAGAAAATTGGTGAGAGACCTTGCTATAATGCCGTAGTTTTTCATGAATTTTTGATAGTAGTCCGTCAAACCCAAGAATCCTCGAACCTCTGTAACTGTTGTCGGTCGTGGCCCCTCAACCATAGCTTGAATTTTTGTCGCATCCACTCGAACACCCTGATATGAAATTATGTGGTCGAGATATTCAAGTTCTTGCTGCCCGAATGCACATTTCTTCAATTTCATATACAATTGATGGTGGAGAATGATTCTGAATACTTGTCTTACTTGTTGTAAGTAATCTGGCCAAGAAGAACTATATATTAATATGTCATCGAAAAATATGAGCACACACTTACAAAGCATTTTTTGAAGATGGAGTTCATGAGTGATTGGAAAGTCGATTGAGCGTTGCACAGTCCAAACGACATCACCAAATACTTGTAATGGCCACTGTGTGTCCGTAAAGCCATTTTATGAACATCTTGAGGACCAACACGCACTTGATGGTATTCGGCTGTGAGGTCTAGTTTTGTGTAATAGCTGGCCCCGTGTAACTCGTCGAGCATGTCTTCCACTATGGGAGTTGGAAAACGATCTTTGATTGTCACTGCATTCAGTGCTCGATAGTCGGTGCAAAACCTCCATGATCCATCCTTTTTTTTACCAGCAGAACAAGAGATGAAAATGGGCTGGAGCTCGATTGAATGAACCCTCAGCGAGCATTTCCTGAACATGTCTTTCAATTTCATCCTTTTAGAAATGGGCGTACCTGTAGGGTCGGACGTTCACTAGATTAGAACCTTCCTTAAGCACGATGTGATGTTCGACTTCGCATTGAGGAGATAGCTCTGTGGGTTCACCAAATATATCCCCAAATTCGGTTTCCTGCAACTCCCTTGTAATCGGGGTTATGGTGTTCTATTTTGAAGTTACACAAAGAGCAAACAACGCGCTTTCTTGTCATGCGTCTATAGTGAACTCATTCAAATCGGGTGCAGAAATCTCGTCACTCCCCAATCCTCTTAGTGTGATTTCCTCATCGTCTCTTTGACTCGTCATTGTTTTTGCTCGCCAAGCACACACTGTGGGGCAATGCTTTCGCAACCAGTGTATTCCGAGAACAATATCTGGTCATCATAATGGTAATGCATAAAGTGTAACAAAGAAGGGAATGCCTCGCAGCTTAAGTGCAACTCTATCGTAGAGACCCTGGCACCTTAACGGCGTTCCATCAGCCACACAAACGTCGAACGGGTTTATTGGAACATCATTAAGATGCATCATCCTGACAATTTTATTGCTAATAAAATTGTGGGTTGATCCGCTGTCAATTAAAGCCACCAGTCGGTGTTTTCCGATTCCTACTTCAACTCTCATTGTAGTTGGAGTCTCCCATCCTGCCAGAGCATAGAGTGATATCTCGTTCCTCCTTTTCACCATCATTTGGCTCATCTTGGTCATCTTGTTCATCCTCCATTAGAAGTAATTGTTGTTTCGCACACTTGTGTCCCGGTGAATATCGCTTATCACAACTGAAACATAAACCCCGACTACATTTCTTTTTTACCTCGTCCCAAGTTAATATTTTGGGTACCGCTGCAGTATGACGAGGCTGAAAGTTACGCACATCAACTGGATTTGTTTGGCTCTAAATCTGTCGCTGTAGAAGGTCATCTCTCATCCTGGCCAACATAATAGTCTGTTTTAGAGTTTTGGGTCTACACATTATGATTCCGTCAGCGATAGATGACTGCAAGCTGCCCATATATGTTTCCACCAATTCCTTTTGAATCCATCCATGAACCTTGTTCTGAAGTCGTTCAAAGTCCCGTGATATTCACGTAAGCTACCAGACTGTCGGATTCTGGAAAGCTCCTCATTGAAGTCTTCACATTCTGATGATCCAAATCGAGCCCATAATTCTTCTTTGAACGTGTCCCAAGTGAGCACGACCTCATCTTCTTCATAGGTTTTAAACAGTGCTTGGAACCACTCTTTTGCTTTATCGTCTAGTGATAAGACGCATAACGCACACACTGATGTTCTGGGATGTCTTGATTTTTAAAGAATTTTCGTACCTTGTTGATCCATGTTGTAGGATCACCACCAACAAAATGGGGAAACTATAGCTTTGGAGGTTCAGAATGAAATAATGTATGTGTGTTGCGGTTGCGGTTCGTCGGATCCTGTTGTTCATCTATTCGCTCAGCTCGTTTTCCTCGATGGGAACTCGACCCTTCGTGAACAACAAACAATGATTTGGTGAGGAGGTTGAGTGAGACCTCGAGCGACTGGAACCCTTTTCTCATGGCGCTTCTGATCTGCGACAGTTCGTCTTGGACATGTCCTATGTTGTTCTCGAGTGATTCACATCAAAGATAAAAAGTGGAGCTCTGATACCAATTGATGGTCACTTTCAAAGCTCAAGTAATGCAGAAAATTCTCTCTCTGCTTTATTTCTCTTCTATTTCTTTTCTTTTAATACCACGAAGAAGACAAAAAAATGATCTAACGTGATCCTAACAAGGGAAAGTTAAAAAAATGTTTTGTGAAGTAAATATAGAGGAAGACCAATTCCTAAGGACCCACTCCTCCATTTATTTAGGCACGTCAAGTTGAAGTAGTCACTCCCAGTTCCTTGCTTTGGTTCAATGTCGGTACTTGGGATTTGGTTTTCGGATTCGAACAGGTCGACCCTGAACCGGTTCTTGTTACTGCAGCCTATCAGAGTTCTCAAGCCATGTGATATGTCAGGAAAAGAGTTACTAATTATAACTAAATTAACGGGAATATGTTGTCAAAAGAATAAAAATTAAAGTATGCAAAAGATTAAAATCATATATATAAATAAACGCCAAGTATAAAAATTTAAATAGAGATAAATATTTCACAAATAAATGATACTTTATTTTTCAAGTAACAAATCTAATTAAAACTAGATATTGTTTGAGTTGTAACTCGCCATCGTCAATAATCCCCTAACGCAGATACGATATTTGGAAATAAAGATCCTAAACCCATAAATCTTTTAACATACAAACTCGATTTTTTCGAAGTTGTGACAAACATCCTAAAATCTTAAGAACACCAAGCAATGTTTCCCAAAATGTTTTCTTACTGATCTAATTTTAGACTTAATGAAACACATATTCATATGATTTTGCGTATTATAGTTTTTCTTCTTTTCTTTTTCTCTCCATGTGCTCCACAATCAACATGCTACTCCAGCTCTTTTTTATAGCCTCCAATCTTAGTAGAATCCATTTACAAATAAAAAGAATAAAAATGTAATAATATCTCTAAAAACATATTGGTCAAAACCTATAAACACTCTAATATTAATTCCTAAGAATAAGATTGGTTTAACAAATTTAAGAAATCTCTGTTGAAGTGTACCTGATATTATCCAAAATGTGAGTTTAACAATGTTATTATAGAGATTGCTAATTGAATGAGAAGTGCAACTCATTGGTATAACTAAATATTGAACAGTTGATAAAATAATATTTTCAAACGCTCTACTATCATATGTTAGGAATTATCATCTGAAAATGATATGAATGCATTCCTCATTCTTTTTTATTTGAATATTTAAAAAAATATATTTGGAACTAAATGATGGGATATTTTCAACTTTGATGTCCTAAGGACACAATATCATCAAAATTAGATGATTTAATTAACCCTTTATAAGTTCATAAGAGCATACCCAAATGGTAGTTTGTGTCTAACTTATTTAAAAATTGTCAACTTAGACGTTCTAAAAATATTTGATTTTTTTATAAATGATAATTGGGAAAAAAATTTATTGCAAGTATCATTATGTCTCACGAGGATAATGTTAGGTACTAGTATGAAAAAAATGCTTGACCGAAACCTTTTTTAAACTAGCTCTTTAGAAGTCTCAGAAGGTATCATTTGTTTAAGTCTTTTTTTGTTTTTTAAAAAAATGTGATGTTAATGATCATGGGAATTAATAAGATTAGTGGTTGATTTTGTTAAATGATTATTTGAGTGGAAAATTATTTATGAATTTCATTTTGATGTTTTTAAAATTGATTTTTTTTAAAGAAAAACTATTTATATTTTACTTCTTTATATCTTGATCTAATTAAAAACCCTAGAAAATTTCTCTCGTGTTGTTTTGGTTCTCTCTCTAGATTTTCAAAAAATTCATTTGAAATTCTCTCTCAATGGCACCAAAAAAGAAGTCTACACCTCCAATGAAAAAGTCATAACCACCGAAAGTGAAGATACCCTTGAAAAGAAAGAGAAAGGCGGATGTAAAACAAACACTTGAAACCTAAACGGAAAATTTGGAAAAATTATCATCAGAGAGACCTGTCGCAATAACAACTAGAATTGTACATGGACCAAGGCAGATGAGAGCTTACTTACTACATAATTTGAAGAAATTGTATTAGTTGAAAAGTCTGTTACTACACCAAAAATTGCTGGTAGCGAAGAAGAGATACCTATGGGAGAAGAAATTCGTGAAAAATGAATAGGAACTTACCACATTCATGCAATAGAAACCCCTTTTTAAATCAGAGGTGGTAGTGCAATGTATTCTCAGGGCCATTGATGAAGAAGGTAAAGATCTTGAAATTTTTCAAAACAAAACTTATGGGAGTGAGTCAACCAAGTCTGAAGAAGTTTTTGAGATTACTTTAACAAATATTAAGAAGAAAGGAAAAGAATATGGCAAACCACCCATAAAGAGAAAAAGACATGCACACATATTTTTTATAGAGGTATCTTCGATATTTTGCTTCAAATGTTGTTACTTATAAGTTCTTTATCAAAGAAGGAGAGACTAGATATGAAATGGTAAAAACTAGAGAAATATGGGGGTGAAAGATTGATTAATGTTACACAATTTTGAGCAACATCCATTTGGGGATTACTACAAGAAAGACGGTTAACTGGTAATGTGTCAAAAGGTTACGAAATTCGGTAGAGTATTTGTCTATGAATTTTACACCAACTTAAGTCCTAGTGTAGATAAGAGAGATCATCACTCTCCCAAACGTGATAAATCGACATCTGGAGACACCTAATACTGAAACACATTTGGAGAATGAGCTTGGATGCCCATTGATATGGATACAATTGTAAGAACTTAAATTATTTTTAATATAATAAAAAAGATTAATTTGTGCATCGCTAGAATCCAATTCCTAGTATTACCCAAAAAAAAATGGATGAAGCGCTTCACCATATTTTTTCATTTTGTACAATTTATAAATATATCTTACTACTAATAAAAGGCAAGTATGCCTTCAATTTGTTTTTTCTACAGGTGTTGTGATTTGGACCGTTCAGATGTCTCCCAAGCCACGCGGACGGTCCTGATTGAACGGGTGTGCGGGCGGGGCGGATTGTAACCCGGATACCCGGGTCTTCCGATGATTACACGTGTGTGCTCGGGTTTTTGCTGTGTTCTGGGCCCTTTGATTCAATTGAATGGACGACCCGATGTTGTCACCGACCACCTCTGATTGATCTCGACCGTCCCTTCATTTTAGGGTTTTATTAGTCTTTATGCGTTTTTCCCTCTTCAGTTGTTGTTGTCGTCGTTTCCTGTTTGCTTTTGGGTTCTCTTTGCGATTTCGTTCGTCGTTTTCCATGAATGCTGCATTTTGTAGGTTTCCTTTTAGATTTGCTAATGAAAATTTGTTGTCTGTTTAGCTTTCTTCGTGTTTAGTCTATTTATTACTCATCTGTAATTATTTATGAGATTTAGGGTTTCTCGTGGATTTTAGGTTTTCATTCCTTTGTTTTGCTCTCGAGTTTTCTTGGCTGTTGTTTTCGGCTCCGTTTTTGGTTTTCTGTATTCGTTATCTTCGTCTCTGTCTGCTGCCTTTGTTGTTGCTTTTCAGTTTTCTTTGTACGTTTGGGTCGCTTCTCTTTCATGCATGTTAGATTGCATTGGTTTTTTTTCGCCTTATAATATTTATGATTTGTTCGTCTATTTGTCGTCTGTAGTTGCTTATGAAATGTAGGGTTGGTTTTCCATTTTAGGGTTCTCTTTGATGCATGCTACATTTCATTTGTTAGTTTTGAATTTCGTTTGCGTTGATTGGTCGTTCTTCTGGCATTGTTCTTTATCGGCCGATTTCTTGGGTGTCTGTAGCTTTCAGGTTTTTTTAGTGTTCCATTTTAGGGTTACGTTTGTTGCATGCTAGATTTCCTTTTTTAGTTTTGAACATTCCGTCAAGTTTTTGGTTAACATTGTTATAATTTGAAGGCATACTTGCTTTTTATTAGAAGTAAGATTATTATTACTTGTTGAATTATTACTACTGAGGTCTATGTTGTTGACGATTCTTATCCGTGATTTAGGATAGTCTTTATTTTAGATGTATTTTGCTTTTTAGGATTCCTCGAAGAGTAACTGTGTACCGATTTCCTTTAAAAAACTTTCGTGCTAATGTTCTCCGTTTTGAACATTCTGTCAATTTTTGGGTTAAAATTGTTGCTGGATCGTATAAGTTTTGTTGAATTATTATTATCGTCTATCTAGGCTGATATTTCTGGTTTTGGATTTTTTGTGAACTTTGAGTTTTAGATTATACAAAATATAGATAGTCTTTATCTTAGATATACTTTAGTTTTTAGGATTTTTCAAGGAGTAACTGTGTACCGATTTCCTTTAAAGGATTTCCGTGCTATTGTTCTCCATTTTGAACATTCTGTCAATTTTTGGGTTAACATTGTTGATGGATTGTATAAGTTTCGTTGAATTATTATTATTATCATCTATCTAGGCTGATATTTCTGATTTTGGATTTCCTGTGAACTTTGAGATTTACATTATATAAAACATAGATAGTCTTTATCTTAGATGTATTTTAGTTTTTAGGATTCTTCGAGGAGTAACTGTGTACCGATTTCCTTTAAAGGATTTCCGTGCTAATGTTCTCCGTTTGAACATTCTGGTCAA
>CM071860.1:67457514-67468336 GCA_036759665.1 Gynandropsis gynandra | reverse complement strand
AAGGCCCCGTTCCCGGATCAGTATAAGAGAATTTATGGCATATCGTTTGCAAGAAAGAGATATTGAATCTTCTAACATTTTGCATTCAGGTAGATTATTCCAACAATTTGTTGTTGATGGTTTTTGTATGGTGGAATCTGAAAGGATTTTTTATATAAAAAATCATCAAAACACCTTGCGTTGTGAAGCTTATAAAAATATAGAAACTTCTGTGGAAAGAGGGAATAACTTAGCATCTGAAATTGGGAAAAAAATTATCTTACCTTCATCGTTCACAGGAGAAGCACGCTATATGAAACAAAATTATGTAAATGTAATGGTTTTATGCAAGAATTTAGGTTTCCCAGATTTATTTTTGACATTCACATGTAATCCGAAATGGCCCGAACTGCGACGAATATTAGATCACCATGGTGATACCTCTGAAAACCGTCCTGATCTTCTGAGTAGGATATTCAAAATCAAGCTAGAGGATTTATTAACAGATCTAAAACAGAATAGACCACTCGGTGAAATTAATGCAGGTAATATACATATCCTACAGTATAGAAATAGAATACTTATAACAATTTATAATTATATTTGCATTCTTCTGATTTTCAAATGTTTTTCTTTTGCAGTTATCTACACAATCGAATTTCAAAAACGAGGATTGCCCCATGCTCATATATTACTATTTCTTAAAAGAGAGTCGAAATTACCTACCTCGATTGACATTGATTCTATTATATCTGCTCAAATTCCTGACAACTTAAGAAATCCGATTTTATATAGAACTGTCCAGGAAACAATGATACATGGACCATGTGGTGTTGCTAATAAATATTCATCATGTATGGAAAAGGGCAAATGTACAAAAAATTTCCCCAAGAATTTTTCCGAATCAACATATATTAACAATGACAGATATCTAATTTACAAAAGGCCAGATGATGGAAGATATGTTATAAAAAACGAAATCAAATTAGACAATCGATACATTGTACCGTACAATCCTTATCTTCTTTTAAAATATAAAGCCCACCTTAATTTAGAATGTTGTAATCAAACGAAAGCAATCAAGTATTTATTCAAATACATAAATAAAGGATCTGACAAAATTGCTGCAACAATAACATCGTCTGAACAAATACAGAGGTCAACTACTACTGATGAAATAAAAAATTACTACAGCTGTCGCTATATTTCAGGATGTGAAGCTTGCTGGAGAATTTTCAAATTCGATATCTACTACAGAAGTATACCCGTTGAAACACTAAAATTTCATTTACCTGACGAACAAAATATAATATTCGATGAAGATGATGAATTACCTGAAATCGCATCAAATGAATTCATTCAACAAACAATGTTTACGGAATGGTTAAAATGTAATTCCTTATACCCTGAAGCTCAACAATTAACATATTGTGAATTCCCTACGAAATTTGTCTGAAATAAAAAAAAACCGCATATGGACAACACGCAAGCGAGGCTTTGCATATGGCAGGTTACAACATATCAACCCAAATATGGGAGAATTATACTATTTACGAATGTTATTAAATAAAATTTGTGGACCACATTCATTTGAAGCTATTCGTACAGTCAATGGTATTTTACACAACACATTTAAAGATGCTTGTCGAGCGTTAGGCCTCCTAGACGATGATGAAGAATATATAAACACAATAAAAGAAGCAAGCAACTGGGCAACTCCCTATTTTTTACGAATACTGTTCATTATTTTATTAACAACAGAATGTATTTCATCTCCAGAACATGTATGGAATACAACATGGAAATTGCTTGGCGATGATATACTATACAAGCGCAGACGCCTTTTAAAAATACCAGGTTCGAATACTTATTATTACATTATTACAATTTCTTCGAATACATCTTATAATTATTGATTCATTTTGTTCTTCTAACCAGATTTCACCATGCTTAAAGAAGAAATTCAAAATGCAACGTTAGGGGAAATTGTATTACTATTACAAAAGAACAATCGATCTCTCAAACAATATCCTTCAATGCCATATCCTAAGGAAGCTGGAAATCAATCATTATTAAATCGATTGATCTATGAGGAATTATCTTATGATAAAGACAAAATCATAACTGCAGTGGATCAAAAGGACAAGTCTGTCTTCTTCCTGTATGGTCACGGGGGAACTGGCAAAACTTTTTTATGGAAAACATTATCAGCAGCGATAAGATCCCGTAAACAGATTGTTTTAAACGTTGCTTCAAGTGGCATTGCATCGCTTCTGTTAGAAGGAGGTCGTACAGCCCATTCGCGTTTCGCAATACCATTAGATATTAATGAAGATTCGATTTGTAATATTAAATTAGGAACGCATTTATCAGATCTTATAAAACAAACAAAACTTATAATATGGGATGAAGCGTCAATGGTTCATAAACATTGCTTTGAAGCTCTTGATAAAAGTATCAGAGATATAATGGGTTCAATAAATCCGTTTTTAAGGAATAAACCTTTTGGAGGCAAGACAGTTGTATTCGGAGGCGATTTCCGTCAAATTTTACCAGTTATTGCAAAAGGGAATAGACATGATACCGTACAGGCATGCATAAATTCTTCATATTTATGGAAATATTGTCGTGTATTAAAATTAACTCAAAACATGCGATTACTGATAAACGTTGACCCTGTCAACATAGATGGATTGAAAGCTTTTTCAGATTGGGTATTGGAATTGGGAAATGGAACATTGGCTGAACCCAACAATGGTGACGCTCTTATTGATATACCCAGAGATCTATTAATCACACAAACACAAAATCCGATTCAAAGTATTACAAATCATGTTTACCCGAATATTGAAACCGAATATCGAAACTCTCTTTATTTTCAAGACAAAGCAATACTATGTCCGACGAATGAAATTGTAAATGAAATAAATGAAATACTACTGCAAAAAATTCCTGGATGTGCCAAACAATATCTCAGCTCTGATTCGTTATGTGATAATAACTGCAATAATACTGACGCATGTGAATTGTATAGTACAGAGTTTTTGAACAGTTTAACACATCCAGGAATTCCTAACCATTGTTTAACATTGAAAGAAGGAGCACTGATTATATTGTTACGAAATATTGATCAAACGCTTGACTTATGTAACGGAACGCGACTTTAGATAACACAATTGGGTACTAATATTATAGAAGGTAAAATTATTACAGGAACTCACATGGGCAATAAAGTTTTTATACCTCGACTCCCACTAATCCCTACTAATACAACTTTACCATTTCACTTTCGACGAAAGCAATTTCCGATTATGTTATGTTTTGCAATGTCAATTAACAAAAGCCAAGGCCAAAGTATTAATCAAGTTGGTATATATTTACCAAAACCGGTATTCAGTCACGGACAATTATATGTCGCAGTTTCAAGAGCTAAAACCAAAAGAGGATTGAAGTTTCTTATTTTAGACGACGACGGTAAATGCACAACAAAAACGTCAAACGTTGTATATAAAGAAGTTTTTACTAACATTGAATAGAAGTACTCACATTTATTTGTATTTTAATTTCCATGTGTAATTTTTAAAAACCATATTTTCATGTTAACCCGCGCGAAGCGCGGGGTTCATCCTAGTATATATATATAATGTGTACTACCTTAATTTTTTTCTTAAAGGAATTTACAAACTTTCGATAGAAACATATTCCCAATAAAACATTAATTTTAATATTATTGTGACAAAATACAAACTCTAAAAAAATTAATCAAAATCCACATAACCATTAGGTTGTTATACATTAGTCGATGGTCGATGATTCACCGAAGCGACGAGACCCTAATGATAAACGAATTATCGATGTATAGACGTTTTTCCTTTTTTAATTTAATATTTAAAAAATTAAGATTTGAAATAAATGAGTAACTAATTTATTTATTGTAAATCGATTTTAGTTTTACTTGTCGGATGTTAGACGATCGTCGACTGCGAAACATCTAAATGGGGCTTAAATGATGATTTTTAGAACACTACATATATAAAAAATAGTAATTGTTAAAACATTTCAAATTTTTTTATAAATATAATAAGAATCTATTTTTACAAAATTATTGGTAACATGGAGAAATACCGAATATTTATATCCGTATTTTTCAAATATTCGATTTTATTATTTGTTTTCATATTCAAAAATTCGGATAACAAAAAAACAGATATTCATCAAATATGTTCAAAACTAAAAAATATAAAAACCAAAAAATCAGATATTCGTCGAACCTATGTTGAAAGACAAATGGTAAACTTAGTGGCGATGAAGACAAGGTTCGACAACAAAGAAAAATTATTCTAGTAAAAGAAATGAAGACATGATATTTTATAAATGATAATAGACTTCGGGAGAAATAATATCTTAGAAATGATAACTTAGTGTTTTATATTTCTATCGTTTACAAATCGATCTCCACTGGGTCGAAACCCTAACTCACAAATCGACCTCCACCGGTGGCCAGCCACTACCGGCCGACGAGAAATCTCAACCCGACAACCATGGAGAAGCTAAATCCCTCTCCCTCTCTGTCCCCTTCTAACCCCTTCTTCTTCCCCTTCCATCTTCTCTCTCGAACTCTCCCAAGCCCGTGGGTCCTCGTTTTCCCTTTCCTCCTTCTTCATCCCTAAGTTCACCTAAGAGCGGTGCTTTCCCTTTATCAGTGCGCTCCAAGAGAAATTAGCCACTCAGGGTGCACCGAGATCAGCTTCTCAAGGTCCGATTCCAAAGGAACTTGTTCAACCCTCACCATCGACACAGAAGGATCCACAACCTTCGGCCCCAGGTTCGTCTCCTCTCCCTACTGTTACAGCAAACTGGTGTGATAAGTTGAAATCTTCTTTGCGTACCTTGTCGAGAGTGGGGGACCCCTCTCTCCATGTATCAGGTGTTCTGTTTGTGTTGATTCCAGATGAATCTATCAAGGCAGCGAAGGCATAATTGAAGGAGTTTCTCATAGGGCAGTTTTATGGTTATCCACCTACGATGGGAAGGATTATTGGTTGGGCCAATTCCCTATGGGCGGGGAATGGGCAAAGGATGAGGGTGCGAGACATGGGCGGTGGAACATTTCTGTTTAAAATACCGGATGAAGAAGCTCGTGCTAGAATCCTTGCAAGAAGCCTATGGTATATTGGTGTTAGAGCCATGTTTGTGTCTGAGTGGGATCCTGATCACAGAGTTGAGAAGCCGTCACTTGATTCGGTGCCGACTTGGGTGAGGCTGAGGAATGTCCCGACAAAGCTCTTCAGCCGTGAATGCCTCAACAGAATAGCTTCAAGTATTGGTGAGACTCTCTATTTGGACCCAGCAACGGATTCCAAAAAGAACCTTGACATAGGACAGATATACGTCGAGGTGAACTTGAGGGTTGATCCTCCAAAGAAGTTGGTTTTGGGATATGAGTCTTGGGAGGAGATTTCAGTAGATGTTCTCTATGAATGATTGCCACCTTGTTGTAGTCTTTGCCATTAGTGGGGGCACTCGGTGAGATCTTGCATAGTTAGTGAGCCTCCCCGGAAGAATGATCTTGGCACGAGAGCAGATAAATGGGTGGTTAAGGATAGACAGGTACCAGACAAGGCTCCTCATGACCAATATTGCAGCCGAATAGGGGGCTCAACCCCTGCCGAAAGTGCTTGTAGTTGATGCTTCTCCCTTAGAGGAGCATGTAGTCGCTCCGATCCTTGAAGAGAACGTCATAGTTGATCAACCACAGACTAGAACTCCTACAGCATGCCCTTCCTCAAATTCTGATGGGACTGTTGATGTCTCAGAAGAGGATCAGGATGAGGATCAGGATATTGTGGAAGTGGCAAAAGTTGAAGTAAGGAGGAAGGGTAAAAAAACTGAAACATCAAAAACCTCCTGCCTCATAATCGATTTCCCCAGCAGCCACCGAGACACCTTTTGTGGAAGTTAAACACAGGCGCCGTAATCATACAGTGCCTAGGAAGTACCAGTGTTAACCTTCACCTAGAACCCCATGTTTTTTGGTTGGAATGTTAGAGGCCTAAATGGCCGAAGAAAACGACGGTTATTCAGACAATTGGTTATGCAATCATAAACCTCTTTTTGGTACTATTTTGGAGTCTCGGATCAAGAAAGTTAATGCTTGTAGGATCAGTTTAGCATTGCCCCAGGGCTGGAATGCTTTCTGTAATCATGACTCGGATGTGGAAGGCAGAATTTGGCTAGTGTGGGATCCTAGCATAATCCTCTCGGTGTTCCACCAATCTGCACAGAGAATTACCTGCGGGATTTATCACCTTGGTTCGCAGATTTCATTCATGATCACTTTTGTGTATGTTAGGAACATGAGTTAGAGCAAAAGGATTTATGGGTTGAGCTGGTGGAGTTATCTGCAACTCCCCCCCCCCCCCTTTTAATTCTCCCGCACCCCCCCCCCCCCCCTTTTAATGCATCTCCTTGGGTAGTCCTTGGGGATTTCAACCAGTCTCTCCACCTTGAAGATCACTTAGGTTTTCTCGAGATCTCTCAGATGGTATTAGGGATGGATGAATTTCGAGTTTGTCTCCAGTCTATTGGGTTTTTTGAAGCGATGTCTAAAGGGAACAGATACACGTGGTGGAACAACCAAGAGGAAAACCCAGTGTCCAAGAAAATGGACTGGGCTTTTGTGAATGAAAAATGGTTTGATCTCTTCCCACGGGCTTTTGCGGAGTTCCTTCATCCTGGATTCTCAGATCACTCTCCTTTTTTCATGAGGATGTCAGACTGTGAAAGACAAGTGAGAAGACCCTTTAAGTTCTTCTCACATGTGACTTTACATCCTAACTTCAAGATGACAGTGGGAGACAACTGGGGGTATGGTAGCATTGTGGGTCAAGATTATACAATCTTCGTAATGCCCTTAAAAGTCTCAAGTACCCTCTCCGTATGTTGAATAAGACTCACTTCAGTCAACTTTCAAAGAGGGTTCAAGAAGCGGGTTGCGCTTTGGAATCGGTCCATTCTGAGCTCATGTCTAACCCTTCCCCGGAGCTTGCGAGGAGGGAGCATGATTTGAGGAGACAGTGGTTGATCTTGGGTCTTGCTGAGGAAAGATTCTTTCAGCAGAAATCTCGTGTGAAATGGCTGAAGTTGGGGGACAAAAATACGTCTTACTTTCACAAGGTAATGAAACAGGGTGTTACCAATAACACAATCCACTTCTTGGTCAAGGAGTTTGGAAATCGACTATCAAAATCTGCCCATATCAATGATCATGTTGTTCGGTTCTTCTCGGAATTATTAGGCTCAGATTCTGCCAAATCTATACATTGTTCAGTTGTAGAGCTCAGAAGAGTCCTAAACTTTAGATGCTCAGAGTTGCAAATTGCATCTCTCTCTCGGATGGTCACAAGCCACAAAATCAAAGATGTTTTGTTTGCTATGCCGGATAACAAAAGAATGGGACCAAATGGTTTCACTAAGGAGTTCTTTGTTTCATCGTGGGGTATCATCGGAGGTGATGTTATTGCAGCATTACAAGAATTTTTTATGAATGGCAGAATATTAAAGGAACTTAATACTGCAGCCATTACCCTCATTCCTAAGTTCAAGTAAGTTGTGGAACTTGGTGATTTTCGACCCATTAGCTGTTGCAACTTTATATACAAGGTAATTTCAAAAATCCTTGCTAATCGCCTAAAGTGCATTCTTCCCTACTGCGTGTCTCCTAACCAGGCAGCATTTCAAAGGGGTCGTCTTCTAATTGAGAATGTTCTTTTGGCTACTGAGTTGATAAGGGATTATGATAAGATGAATTCTGCAAAGAGTGCTCTCCTTAAGATTGATATCCGCAAGGCTTTTGACTCGGTGGGCTGGGTTTTTATCTTGATTGTTCTAGCTGCAATGAATATCCCAGAAAAGTTTATCCAGTGGATCAAATAATGTATTTGCACGACAAGATATTCAATATTTGTTAATGGCGAGCTAGTTGGTTGTTTTGAAGGGAAAAAAGGGTTGAGACAAGGTGATCCCCTCTCACCCTATCTATTCATTCTATCCATGGAAGTTCTATCATGTTTGTTGGATAAAGCTGCGGTTGAGGGAACATTTGAGCTACACTCGAGGTGCCATCATCCTATCCTCACCCACCTTTCCTTCGCCGATGACCTCCTAATCTTCGCAAAGGCCAATAGCAGATCTATCTCATCGATTATGCAAGTGTTAGATTCCTTCAAAAGTCTCTCTAGGATTGAAATGAGCCACAATAAATCGGATACGGTTATTGGAGGGCTTACGCATGTTGAAGTTGAGCTACTTGCACAGGAATTTGGTCTACGTTTGAGCACCCTTCCCTTGAGATATTTGGGATTGCCTCTCAGCCCCCATAAACTCTCAAACAAAATTTCCTGCCTCTTTTGGAGAGGATAAGCGCAAAGATAACATCATGGTCATCTAAATCCTTGTCTTATGGTGTCAAAATCCAACTTATCTCCTCGGTGGTCTATGGTATGGTACACTCATGGGGCCAAGTTTTTCCGCTGCCCAAGAGCCTTCTTAAGGACATAGACAGATTATGCTCATCGTTTCTTTGGGGTTTACACTCTCGCTCGTCAGTGAATGCTAGAATTGCTTGGTTAGACATTTGCAAGCCTAAAAAAGAGGGTGGTTTAGGGCTGCTTCTCAAGAGGATAGGGTTTTGGGGGGTCTTGATCTCGCCACGGATGTCATGGAGTACCCGTCGACTCCTATCTTTACGCCATGAAGCCAGCTCCTTGGTTAGTTGTGTTTTAGGCAATGGTGAGAAGTGCTCTTTCTGGTGGGATAATTGGACAGCTCTTGGACCGTTGATCGATTTCATTGGAAATGAAGGCCCGAGGATGCTTCAGATTCCTTTGTGTGCGAGGGTTATTGAGGCGGTTTCCGAAGGGAATTGGAGACTCCCGGGTGCTAGAAGCAGCAAAGTGGAAGAAGCTCTTATTCGCATTTCTTCCATCGTTCTGCCATCGGTTGACAAAGGGGAGGACATCTTTTTATGGAAAGCATCTCCAACCAGCTTTTAACCCATGTTAAAATCGTGCAAGAATTGGAATATGATTCAAATAACTAGCTCGGTTCTCCTTTGGACCAAAGAGACGTGGTTCAAGCAAGCGCTTCCTAGATTCGCCTTCACGCATTGGACTGCAATGTGGTCTCGTCTCCCTACGAAGGACCGATTAGCTCGATGGGATGTACCATGCGAGTTGAGCTATCTCCCGTGTTAAACAGGAAACGAGTCTCACCTCCATCTCTTTTTCTCTTGCCAATATAGCAGAGATGTGCTAACTCACTTTACAGGGACAAGGCGGCCGGATCTTCCTATGGATTTGTATGGTATTAGTCACTAGTTAGCGGATTTGGTGATCCCATCGGATGAATTGGCTGTATTAAGAATCTTGATACAAGCAACGGTCTATTTCATATGGCAGCAGAATAACATTCGATTATTCCATATTGGTTCATCTTCGCTCTTGGAGGCTCGAGTTCAGGTTGATCGGTTAGTGCGTGATCATATCATTTCCATACAGGAGTTGATTCTGGGGCAATCCAACATTAGCTTATCTATTTGGCACTTCATTTTGGTGTAGTCTTTGACCTTTACTTGGGTGAAAGATATATTCTTGTTGTCTTGTTTTGTGGGTTAGTGGAGTTATGGGCAAGGACACTCGCTGACGTGGCACTTGGACTATGGTTTTCGCGCGCTTAAGCGTACACGTCGTTTCGGCCCTGGTGGGAATCTACCAACCCAATAAAGGCTCAATAAGAATTATTATTGGGCTTGATGAAAAGCTAGCCCAAATTAGTAATTTTGAGGCCGTATATAGAAAATTCGATGTTGGCCTAGTCTAAAAAATGCCCTATACGTATAATTGTGAGGCCCAGTATATTATAACATTATGTGGATGTATATGGATCTTGTTAAAAATAAATAAAAAGTATATATACTATATTTCTTTTGAATAAACGAATACTTTGATTGAAATACATGGTCTATTTTAATGTTTATAAATTATTTAGATAAATTTTGTGTAAAACACAAAAATCATAGAGTGAATCAATAAAAGTAACAGCCATATCTTAGTGGACATCACCATGCACCGGAATAAAGGAAACGTAGAAATATATTAGATAAATAATAAGGCGGAATATCAGAAATACCTTTATAGGGCTAAACCACTTCAAAAATACACTTTCCCAAAATAATTATTAAATCCAAAAAAAACTGAAGAAAAGATAAATTTGCCTTTAATGTTCGAACGTGGAAAAATGGAAGTTCGACAGTTTTTCGACGTGAAAAACTGCCGAAAACGAGAAAGCCGAACAGTTTTTCGCCGTGAAACCTGTTTAAAAGTTTATAGCAAGAAAGAAATAAGTGATGTCGAACTTGAGAGGGATCGATTTGAAATTGGCGAGAAGGAAAATGGCTAGAATCAGCAGCATCACTGGCGAAGAGAGCACGAGTCAATCTTCAATGGCGTCAATAAGTGTAAGTAGTTCGATTTCTAGGGTTTTGCAAGCTTTCGAGTCACAAAATGGTTTATTGATTTGAAATGGGTGAGTGTCAGTGTCAATGAGTCGGTTAGGTCGTAAGGGTCGCAGGAGTTGCATGAACATCTTCGACTCCGTGAGTCGGTTGAGTAGCAAGGATCGCAGTAGTTTCATGACCATCTTCGACTCAGTTTATTGATTTGAAATGGGTGAGTGTCAGTGTCAGTGAGTCGGTTACGGTTAGGTCGCAAGGGTCGCAGGAGTTGCATGAACATCTTCAACTCAGTGAGTCAGTTGAGTCGCAAGGGTCGTAGGAGTTGCATGA
>CM071860.1:67414920-67450204 GCA_036759665.1 Gynandropsis gynandra | reverse complement strand
ATGCCTTGGGTCGACCATGTGACCTTAACGGTCACAAAGTTAACAAGGATTTTTCAGAGAATTTAGGGTTAGATGTTAGAAATCGCCCTTTTGAGAGAATGAAATACTAGACACAAGAGATGATTTGGTGCTTGTTGTAGCTTTACGGTTTTTCCTCCTCTATTTATAACGAAAAATAAATGGACTCCTAAAATTCTAGAAAGACAATAAATACAAAGAATGACCAATGTGCATGTATTGACCACATTAAAGAACCTTTAATATAGGTCTTGAATGTGGCATTGGTAAAATAAAAAGTATAGCTAGAACCTGGAAAAAGCAGTAGTCTGACATTGAAAAGACTAGTCGAAAGGGTCGGAAGGGTCGCAAAGGTCGGAAGGGTCGCACGGGTCCAACATATTTTGATTTGAGCTGTATTTTCAAAATTTTATTCATATTATTTGTAAATAATTTGTAAATAATAAATTAGTATCGCAGGGGTCCAAGGGTCGCAAAAGGACAAGGGTCGCAAGGGTCCAAGGGTCGCAAAGGAACAAGGGTCGCAGAGGGACAAGGGTCGCAGGGTCAAACTGGGTCGCTGGGTCGAACTGGGTCGTAAGGTCGTAGGGGTATTTTGGGAATACCAACATTTATAAGGGTATTTTTGAAGTTAAAAATTTTTTCTTTTTCGGGAAGGGTATTTTTGAAATATTTTAGCCCTACGAGAATATTTTTGAAGTTATCCCAAATAATAATGTATAGTTAATTGATTTATAAATCCAATTTTTTATTTTAAATTTGCTATAATTTATTGGCTTCGAGTTTGATATTGGATTCTTTAGATTTTGATTTGATTTGATTTATTTACTTTGGTTTTTTAAATAATTTTGAATTGGTATGGTAGTAAAAAAATTCAGATGTTAAATTGTTTCCTTATTCCAGTGATTTTTAATTGTTATTAAGTAAAATCTGACCATTAATTATTTTATCTTGTTATAAATTTAATTTATATATTGTTTAATAAATTTCTTTTTTTATTTGATTTATTTATTCATTTTGGTTATTGATTCATATCTGTTAAAAGATTTTATTTTTTGCAATAAATTTTTTGATGATTTTTTTTGTAATAAATTTTAATTTCTGTACTATTTAATATTTCTAAATAAAATAAATCTATAACAAAAAGGAATACATTTTACCGATTACCAATCTCCTAACCGGATATTAAATCTTATATCTAATAAAAGACAAGTATACCCAGTCATTTTTTTCCTGTCGACGTGGCGCATTTTCGGGCCCTAAGATTTTATGGCACCGAGATGGACGGCTGTTGTTACCTGGGTTCATTATTCGGATGGTTTCTAACCCGCTTTGTCGGTGCGCAGGATGCTGCCACCTGTTGGCTCGGGTTCTATCTCGAACTTGAGTCGTCCGATTGTGTGGAATGGATGGTTGGATCTCGCCACCGACAGCTCGCGTTTAATCCCAGTCGTCTATAGGATTTAGGGTTTTCTCATGGGTTTCGTTTTCCTTTTCCATGTCATTTGTTTGGTTTTTCGAAAACTTTTCCTTTGTTGTCGTTGTGTTTTCTCTCTCGGTTTTGTACCACTGGTTCTGATTTATTGTAGATTTCACCGATTTTCGTTGGATTTCCTTGCCCTAGATCTGTTTGTTCCTTCGGCATTGTTGATGGTTTCTCGGTTTGCTAGGGTTGTCCGAGGTTTTCCGCTTTTTTTGGCTTGCCGTTTGTTCTTCCTTTTCATTACCTCTGATTTGTTGTACGTTGATTTCATTTCAAGGGTTTCAGTGATGAGGTTTTTTGTAGTGTATATTCCATCAGTTCTTTTTAAATTGTCGATGGTTTTCCAGTTCTTGACGGTTCTCCGAGTTCTTCCGTCTTCTTTCCCGATGGAATTTCTTCTTTCTTTTTATTGTCTCTCATTCCGCTTACACCGATTTCCTGTCCATAGTTTTGATGGGGAGGTGTTGTGTAGTGTGTAGTACAATATTTTTTTTAATCTATATGGTTTGCATGTATTCTACGTCCCGAATTGTGTTGCTTTTTCGATGTATTCCATAATTTGTTTTTAGATGTTCTTCCATTTGCTCCTGCTTATGGTTTTTTCATATGTTTTCGGTCGATTATTGTTAGTTTGTTGGGTGTGTGGCTAACTATCGGACTGTCGGCAAGTATTTCGTTTCTTATATGTGTTTTCCAGTTCATTTTTTGTAAGTTATTTCTTTTACCTGATGTTTATGTATTTCACGAATTTGGACTGTACAGTTTTCGTGAATTGCTTATTATTAGGATTTCTAAATTTTTGTTTTCTGAATTAGTGGTATGTTCCATTGTATTGTTCGATTGTTTGTTTCTGTTGTTATTTTAAGGTTTGTATTTTGTCTTTTGTTATGAATATAGATTCATGGATGACTGTGTGGATCGGGATTGTTCTCCATTTTTTCATGATCAATATGATGTTATACAGTTGTGTTTCTCTTATCTATGCATTTTTCTTTACACGTATGAATTGGTTTTCTGCTTTATTCTCTTTGTTATTTGTTTTATCGTTCCAGGGTTTGTTATTTTACATGTTTATGTGGCCTTTGATGTGTATTTAATTAGGCTTTCTGCATTGTCGGCCTGTTAAGTTTTTATATATGGCTGATTTGGGTTTTAAAACGTTATGCCTTATTTGACCAAATATTACTCAGTTTGCATGTATATGATATAAACGGTAGGTTTTATCTTTATGTGGGCTTTACCGCGTTGTCTGTTAGACCTTTAGATTTTTATGGCCCTTTCGAGATTAATCCATTTTCTCTCCGTAGGATACAATGTATTATGACCTGTTCTTGCTTCTTATTTGGGCTTGGGCTCATATGTGTGTGATATAGATTGTATTTGTGGACTTGGTATGGGTCTGCTTGCGTTTTTTATTTGGTTTATAAATTCTTTTCCGTTTGTTGGACTTCCATACATCTCTTTCTGGGCTTTAAATTGGTATGACGTATCCGGTTCTTTTTTGGGTTTCTTTCTACACTTCTGTATGAAATACGTATGAGATGTTGATGTGGAAGGCATTCGATGGAGCGACTGACGTGGATACCTAGCTGTATATTTGTTTCCCAGCTGGAAGACTACATAGGTGATGTGTTCTTTTCTCTTGCATTATCTTTTTACGTGTCTTTGTGTTGGAATAATTTAGGATGATTCACTGTGCCTACTATTTATATAGGTCTAGGTAATACTTATGTGTCAAAATTCTGTGACACGTGTGATCCCTACATGGTTCATTATATCTGATTAGGCTTGTTGAAATGCATACGTAATATGTATCTGTGGATTTCTGCATGTCTATTTTTTCAAGCAGTTTGATTTCTGGCTCTTATGTCTGCGCATTGTAAGTTGTTTGATGCTTAAAGTATTTGTGAAAAAACGAAATAGTTCAAACTAAGTGAAGAATCATGTACTGTCCCTTAACCGATATCCGTCCCACACAAGAAATATCGTTTAAAATTCGAGTTCGTGTTATCCGTGTTTGGAATTTCGATGTGATCCCGGTTCCTCGGTCAATTTCTAATTGGGAAATAGTACTGTGCGATGAATGGTTAAGTCTTGCGTTTGTTATTTGCTTCTCAGTATTGTTCATGTGTTACGTTAGATGTTTATATCTTATATGAAATTCTACGTCGGTAACATCGTTTTCGTAATTTGTAGGGTAACCGAATTCAGATATCTATAAAGTCAAACTTCTGGTACCGCCATCAGCGTTTCTTCGTGGAGGGAGCGTGTTGTATCATAGCTAAATTCAATGTCAGTCGAAGTCACGAGGAATATAGAACATCAGCTTTTCCCTTCAAAATAGTGTTTACATCGACCACCGTTGTTCGACCCTGTGGCGATCTACCGAATTCAGAGAGTTTCTTCAACTTCACTTCATTCACGGATATAGTTTCAAGCGTCTTGGAAGACTCTGTTCTTATAGGTAAGTTATGCTCAATGCTTTTTTGGATTGTGTTAGAGATATTATTAAACTTGTTGCTCTGATATTGTTTCCAATGGAATTTTATTGGTATGGCACTTATTCTATGATACTATTTCACGGGCTTCTTCTCTTTCTGTAGATGTCATTGGTGAGGTAGCGGAAGAGCTAATGGATGTGGCTTATGTCGAACGCACGGGCAGAAGGTTGACAATCCAACTTCGTGATTCCAGGTATATTGTATTGTTTATCCGTTGCTCTATTTATTTAACCATTGCAAGTTACTACCTGTTTTTCATATGTATCTTTTTTGAATTTTAGTCCATTACATTTGAATATTTTTAAAGGCCTGTTGTGTGTTACACCCTCCTATTAAAAAAATTAAATATGCAGTTCTGAACTACTTGAATGTACACTATGGGAATCATTTGCCTACCAAGCATACGATCCTATTCGTACTTATCAGACCGTTCTGTTGGTAATCATCTACCAAATAATCAAAATACGGACTTGGGGTGGTAAGATACTTTAAACTTATTACTTTTCCGTTTACATTTTCAGATTCTATCTATTTAGTTTGATGGAGTTTATTTACAGCTTATGGGTGTTTTTTTTTCCAGGCTTCGCGCAACGCTTCTCTTTATTGTTCTCTCTATGAATATGCTACTAATACACCTATACAAAGTTGTTATGAAAACAATTATTTGTGGATGTATACGCAAGTATTGTTTTGTTTTGCTTTGGGGGTTGGTTTCTTTTGTAGCTATTACTTTGCATTTCTGTATTAATATCCATTTTCTTTATATACTTCACTTGGTAAAAATTCTCCTAAGTGATGAACTTTCAAAATCGTTATCTATGTTTAAACTATTTTCCAACTCCCTCTGTGTTTACAATCTCAATTACCAATTCTTTCAAACTTCTGTTTACAATCTAAGTTACCAATTTTTTCACACTTTCATTCATCGTGTCTTTGCTCCACATTTTCTGAATACTTAATTGCATATATATTATATTTCAAATTTTTTTGGTTGCACTTACATGCTAAAGTATTCTTTTTATTCACAAACCGCCGAACAATTCAAAATGTGCAATTTTCGAGTAAACTTCGAGTAAACTTTTTACAGACCAAAATTTCGAGGCTATTGTTCACTACAAATCAAAGTATATTCAATTCTATTTCATTAGTTTCGGCATATTTCTTTATATAGTGTTTGTGAAATTTATTCCTTGCTGTAGTTTCCCAAACATTAGTAGATATATCTAATATTTATCTCTGTTTCTTAACTTGAAATTTATTATTTCCAAAACCAGTCTCCCTGGTGCTTCTGATGACACTCTCAAAAATATTATCTCACTTGTCTCGCGCCCACAACCCAGCGAATCAATAGATTTTGGAATGCGTTTTCGGTGAAAACAATCGCAGATCTTGGAAAGGCCACCCATGTAGATTTTCCGCCTTCACTGATTACATTTGTTGGATATTGGCTGATTATTTCTGATATTATATCTTCATTTATGCAGACTATAATTTGTATAGTTTCAGCTTTAATTATAGAAGTTTTGAACATAGACGACTGGTATTATTTAGGCTGTAATACATGTTCTAGAAAGGTATTATAGATTAGTCGTTTCTATTGTGACTCTTGCAAGACAACTACAGACGTCCCGTTTCCAAAGTAAATTACATCCTTTCGTTTCAGAAATACCGTTATAATTATTCACATAATAATATTACTGTTAACCATTTCAGGTTTCGTGTTTACGTCAAAGTCATTGATGATACTGGTGAGGCTATTTTCCTGATATTTGACAAAAAACGGTTCAGCTCTTACGTAAATCAGCATTGGATGCACGAAACGAAGATCCTAGGGTATATTATATTGATATGTTTTGTTACGTCAAAGTCATTGAAGATCCTAGACTTTCTACTGTAAGCATATCTGACGTTTGTTATGTCTATACTTACCGTAATAGTTATTTGCCTATATTAAATAAATTGTTATGTCTTCTCTGCGACCTATTCCAGCGTCGATGAATATCACAAATAGGAGTTTCTAGAACTTTAATACGAACACATAGTTATTCAACCTCTCCTGCACTAAATGTCGGTTCTTCAGTGCACAGAAGCCATTATATTGGTAGGTATTTCTCAAATTATATTGTACTGTTGTTTGAACATATAGTGTATAAAAATATATTATACAATAACATATACATCACTACTACCACCGCTTGATTAATATCGTTGTTACATTCAGGATTACCGACATATACATATGTTGGGGATCAAACTTTCACATGCGAATATTGTCATGCTAGATTATGGTATTCTGAACGTTTGAACAAATGCCGAAACACCAATGAACCGATATTTAGTTTATATTGTTCCAAGGGAAAAATATCGCTACCGAAATTGGTGGATCCCCTTACATATTTGAAATCGATTATTTGTCGAAATCATGTTCACCATGAACATTTCATAAGACATATCCGCGCATATAACATGATATTTGCCTTTACATCGATGGGCGATCATATTGACATTTCGATAATATTGGCAAAAAGCCTTATATCTTCAAAATAAATGGCCAAAATTATCATAGAATCGGTACTTTACTACCAACTGACGGAAACACTGTAAAATTTTCTCAATTATATATTCACGATACAGAAAATGAATGTGAAAATAGAATACATGCACTCAGGTATACTATCAATGCATTATGAAAATTATGTTTCATTTACATTACTGTGTTGCTAATCCAATCAATTTAATTTGGTAATAGTTACTCGCATGGCAACTCTTCACGGCATGAGGACAACCTGTGGCGAGACATTGTTGAAAACATACAACAAATACTTGACGAGCACAATCCTTATGTAAAGATATTCAGAATGGCCCGTGACAGATTAGTTGTTTCAGATCAATTAGATATAAAATTATGTTTGATCACACAACTTAAAAACAAAGACATAATATATAATTTACTTGAATCCGTTGAAGTTGTTGCATTAATAGTGGGTGATTTGGACGAAAACTTAAATTCCAGAGATGTTATTCTTCAAAAGCATATCAACGAATACATGAGAATAAGTGAATTACATCCTTCTTATCTTCCATTACAATATCCATTGTTATTTCCATACGGTGAAGATGGTTATCATGTGGGTTTAAATTTGCAGTTGACAGCGACTTTATCGAAAAGGCCTCGTTCTCAGATTAGTATAAGAGAATTTATGTCATATCGTTTACAAGATAGAAATACTGAATCTTCGAACATTTTACATTCAGACATACTCTCCCAACAATTTATTGTTGATGGTTTTTGCATGGTTGAATCGGAACGAATTTCTTATATAAAAAATCACCAAAACACGCTGCGCTGTGAAGCTTATAAAAATATAGAAGCTTCTGTACAAACTGAGAATAACTTGGCATCTGAAATTGGAAAAAAGATTATATTACCTTCGACATTTACAAGAGGAGCGCGCTATATGAAACAAAATTATCTAAATGCAATGGTTCTAAGCAAGAATTTAGGTTTTCCTAATCTATTCTTGACATTTACATGTTTTCCTAAATGGCCTGAATTACAACGACTTTTATGTTACCATGGCGATACTTCTAAAAAGAGGCTCGACCTTCTAACTATGTTATTTAAAATCAAATTATAGGACTTATAATCTAAAGCAAAATAAACGGCTCGACGAAATTAGCGCAAGTAATCTACATATGCTACATTTGACAAATTTGTAATTTCCAGCTATTTATAATTATGTCTACATTTCTGCAATTTATAATTGTTTTCCTATTCTCAGTTATCTACACTATCGAATTCCAAAAAAGAGGATTGCCTCTTGCTCATATATTACTTTTCCTTAAAAGAGAATAAAAAATGCCAACTTCGACTGATATTGACTTCATTATATCTGCATAGATCCCAGACTATTCCACAAACTCTATTTTATATACAATTGTTCAAGAAACAATGGTACATGGACCGTGTGGCCTTGCTAACAAATATTCATCATGTGTGGAAAAGGGCAAATGCATCAAGAACTTCTGTAAAACTTTACTGATTCGACATATATTAACAATGAAAGACATCCAATTTATAAGAGGCCTGATGACGGGAGATTTGTTACAAAAAACAAAATAAAATTAGATAATCGATACATTGTACCGTACAATTCTTACCTTCTTCTAAAATACAAAGCGCATCTTAATCTGGAATGGTGTAATCAAACAAGAGCAATAAAATATTTGTTCAAATACATAAATAAAGGATCTGATAGAATTGCCACAACAATAACATCGTCTGAACAGATGTGTGAGGGCAACTCTACTGATGAAATTAAAAATTACTACGTTGTCGTTATATTTTAGGATGTGAAGCTTGCTGGAGAATCTTCAAATTCGATATCCATTACATAAGTATGCCTGTAGAAACACTAAGTTTTCACTTGCCCGGCGAACAAAATATAGTATTTGATGAAGAAGATGAATTACCTGAAATAACATCAAAATGAATTCATCCAACGAACAATGTTTACAGAATGGTTAAAATGTAATTCCTCATATCCCGAAGCTCGACAATTGACATATTGTGATTTCTCCCACCAAATTTGTATGGAATAAAAAAATTCGCCTATGGACAATACGTAAACGAGGTTTTGCATATGGCAGATTACAACATATCAATCCAATTGTTGGAGAATTATATTACCTACGAATGTTATTAAATAAAAAAACTTGGTCCAACTTCGTCTGAAGCTATTCGTACAATCGATAGTGTTTTATATAAAACATTTAAAGATACGTGTCGAGCATTAGGTATTCTGGACGATGATGAAGAATATATAAATACAATAAAAGAAGTAAGCAACTGTGCATCTCCTTCATACTTACGAATACTATTTGTTATTTTATTAACAACTGAGTGTATTTCATCTCCATAATATGTATGGTCTACGACATGGGAACTATTAAGTGATGATGTGCTATACAGACGCAGACGTTTTTTCAAACTACCAGGTTTTACTATTCACTGACAAATTACTACAATATTTTTAAATAAAATTTACATTTCTTAATTCACTTTGTCCTGACAATCAGATCTCATCATGACTGAAGAAGAAATTTAAAATACAACACTGGGAAAAATTGAATTACTCTTACAAAAATACAATCGATCTCTAAAACAACACCCTTCCATGCCATATCCCAAGGAAGTTGGAAATCAAACATTATTGAATCGATTGATATATGAGGAATTATCTTATGATCAAAAGAAAATGGAAGCTGAATTTATCAATCTCAGATCACAACTTACATCTGAACAGGAGTCAGTTTACAACGAAATCATAAGTGCAGTAGATCAAAACAGAGGCCAAGTTTTTTTCCTATATGGACACGGAGGAACTGGAAAAACTTTTTTATGGAAAACACTATCAGCATCAATTAGATCCCGTAAACAAATTGTTTTAAACGTTACTTCAAGTGACATTGCATCACTTCTGTTGCAAGAAGGTCGTACATCCCATTCGCGTTTCGCAATACCGTTAGATATTAACGAGGACTCGATTTGTAATATTAAATTAGGAACAAATTTAGCGGATCTTATAAACCAAATGAAACTTATAATATGGGATGAAGCATCAATGGTTCATAAGCTTTGTTTTGAAGCTCTAGATAAAAGTATCAAAGACGTCATGGGTTCGATAAATCCCTTTCTAAAAAACAAACCTTTCGGAGGCAAAACAATTGTATTTTGAGGTGATTTCCGTCAAATTTTACCAGTTATTGCGAAAGGAAATAGACATGACACCGTTTAAGCATGTATAAACTCTTCATACTTATGGAACTTTTGTCGTGTATTAAAATTAACTCAAAACATGCGATTGCAGACGAATGTTGATCCCGAAAATACAGATGGATTGCAAGCTTTTTCAGATTGGGTATTGTAATTAGGAAACGAAACTCTGGCTAAACCTAACAATGACGAGGCCCTTATTGATGTGCCTAAAGATTTATTAATCACACAAACATTAAATTCAATTGAACGCATTGCAGACCATGTATACCCAAATATTGAAATCGAATATCGAAACTCTTTCTACTTTCAGGGTAGAGTCATGCTATATCCGACAAATGAAATTGTTGACGAAATAAATGAAATACTTCTACAAAAAATCCCTGGATATCCCAAAGAATATCTAAGTTCTGATTCACTATGCGATAATAATTCCAATAACACCGAAGCATGTGAATTATATAATACAGAGTTTTTAAACAACTTGAAATATCCATGAATTCTCAATCATTGGTTAACGCTAAAAGAATGAGCACCAATTATACTATTAATTGGTACAAATATTATAGAAGGTAAAATTATCACAGGAACTCCACGGGTAATAAGGTTTTCATATCTCGACTCCCATTAGTTCCGACTAACACAACTTTATCATTTCATTTTCGACGAAAGCAATTTCCTATTATGTTATGTTTCGCAATAACAATTAACAAGAGCCAAGACCAGAGCATCAATCAAGTTGGCGTATATTTATCAAAACCGGTATTCAGTCATAAACAACTATACGTTGCAGTTTCAAGAGCCAAAACTAAAGCAGGTCTAAAATTTCTTATCTTAGACGATAATGGTAAATGAATAACGAAAAAGCAACGAAATGTTATATATAAAGAAGTTTTTAATAATATTGAATAAAAATAACTATATTTATTTTGATCTTCATCTTCAATATATAGTTCTTAAAAATCATATACTAATTTCAACCCGCACGGAACGCGGGTTAATCCTAATTTATCTAATTATAACAAATACATTTTCTTTACTTTCCAATCCGTAAAAATATAATAAAAGAACTAACATTTCTAAGAAAATTAACGATTTCACTTGAAAAAAGAAAAACAAATAGTTGTAATATTTATATCCGGTCGTACTAATAATTAAGCTAACACATGTGGGACGAAGAGATTATTAAGTCGAACAAAGTGAACAAGTACGGTGTATGTGTATCTAACTTGCCATATTATTAGCAAATGACAACTATACCCCGACTATCACACGTAAACGACGCCGTATTAACAAAGTCCATCATTCCGTCAGTCCCGCCATTGGACACGTACACGTTTTTGTTTTTACCTCTTTTTTTTTTCTTCCGATTTCATTTTTTTACCACTACAAATTAAATTCATAAAAATTAGTTTGATAGTCAACACGACTTTGACCAATCTAAATTTTATTCATCAATATTAAAATATGTATTTGTTGTTGTTGTTGCATATTTACATGATTGATCATCGGATACCGATTCTAGTCAGATCTCTCACGTAATATTCCCTTTTTTGGTCCAATATTATATCATACAAAATCACTTATATCCTGAATATATATATGTATTGTGTAACAAGATTAGTATAATTATATATATAATATATATAAATTGGGACAAGGGATTCGTGGAAAAGGGTTGAAGGGAGTGATTTACTTAGTAAATCACTTGGGATAAGAAAAACAAAAAATATCTGAAGAAAGTTTTAACCTTTTGGGGGAGGAAAAATGATTGTAAAAAGGAGAAGAAAAGGAATATATATTTTCTGGAATTGGAGATTATGGTCAAAGAGAATTGGAGAAAGAAATTTACTCAGTTTCCATCTCAATTCTTTTATTCGCCAATGGATTAGTGTGAACACTTTGCGAACGACAAAAAGAAGCTGCTTCTTCTCCTTCCTCTCTCTCTCTCTCCCCCCCTCCCTCTCTCTCCCGACTTCAATTCGATTTCAGTTCGAATCTGAGCAGTGTTTTGATATTCTCTCAAACACCCTCAATTTTGATTGTCTTCTCCTTGCTTTTAGTTCAAATTTGATGGGATTTTTGTTTCTCACTCCTCCCTCTTTATTGATTAGTCTGTAAGATTCCTGGGTTTCTTCAAATTTTTAGTTTTTTTCCTTGGAAAATTTGGTGGAAATGGGTTGTTTCTCGTGTTTCGATTCGAGGGAAGAAGAAAAGCTGAATCCACAGAAGGAACCTGAGGATCAGAAGCAATCCCAGCCGACAATTTCCAATAACATTTCGAGTTTGTCTTCCGGTTGGTGTTACTTTTTCATATGTATTGATTTGTTCTGTTCGATTGCTGCGTGCCCAAGATCTGGTAATCTGATCCTATTAGGGTTTATCTAAAAGCTTACTGTTGATCTCGAGACTGTTATTAGGCGATTAACATTCTGGCGATTTTTAGGCTCATGGGCTTGTTCTGATTAAACCCTATTAGAGTTTGGTTGTGAAGAGGGAGGGAATCAAGATCCCTCCCTATTAGAGTTTGATTGGATCTGATTTGAACTTGTACAGGATCGAGAGTTTTCTGCTGAAATACGTTTTGAGTGTCAAATTTTGCTACTTTTACTGACTTATTCGAATCGAATCTATATGAGCTGTGAAATTATTAGCCATTGGTGGCCAATAGGAGCAGAGGATCAAGTATGCGTTTGATTATTATGCTCACTGTATCTTGATAAGAATCACATGTTGTTTCTGGATGGGTAGTTTAGATGTATATGTCTAGAGATCTTGGCTTTTTGATATCAATAGCTTTGAAGATTAGCTTCTGAAATAGGGATTAATGGAGTATGTGTTGCAGGCGGAGAAAAGCTGAGATCAAGGAGCAATGGAGGGTCAAAAAGAGAGTTAGCAATTCCAAAGGATGGAGCAGGTGTACAAATAGCTGCTCAAACATTTACTTTCCGTGAGCTTGCAGCTGCGACTTGGAACTTTCATCCCGACTCTTTCTTGGGCGAAGGTGGATTTGGTCGTGTCTACAAGGGACGGCTCGAGACCACTGGTCAGGTAAAAAATTGTAACTTTTTACCCCTTGTAGAAAGTGAATGGCGGCCTTATTCGATAGGAAGTTGACATGGCAATGCGTCATATGAGAAGCTTTAACATCCGTGGTTGCCTTTCGTGAGTTAACAGTCGGGGAAGATACATTGTTGTTGATTTGCAGGTTGTAGCTGTGAAGCAATTGGACAGGAATGGTCTGCAAGGTAACAGAGAATTTCTGGTGGAGGTCCTTATGCTCAGTCTTCTTCATCATCCCAACTTGGTTAATCTGATTGGTTATTGTGCTGATGGCGATCAGCGACTTCTCGTCTACGAATTTATGCCCTTGGGATCTTTGGAAGATCACCTTCACGGTACGATACCAATCTTTCTTACATAAGGCCAGCATCATTCACTCTGTGCTATTAAACTACGTATGATTACATTTTCAGATCTTCCGCCTGATAAGGAACCATTAGATTGGAACACGAGGATGAAAATAGCTGCTGGTGCGGCCAAAGGGTTGGAATTCCTTCATGATAAGGCGAACCCTCCTGTTATTTATCGAGATTTCAAGTCCTCCAACATATTATTGGATGAGGGTTTCCACCCTAAGCTCTCTGATTTTGGCCTTGCTAAACTCGGACCAACGGGGGACAAATCTCATGTCTCTACAAGAGTTATGGGCACTTATGGTTACTGTGCTCCCGAGTACGCCATGACTGGACAGTTGACAGTCAAGTCCGATGTTTATAGCTTTGGTGTAGTTTTCCTGGAGCTGATTACTGGCCGTAAAGCTATCGACAGCACGAAGCCACCCGGGGAGCAGAACCTTGTGGCTTGGGTAATTCATCGTCCCTTTCATCATTCAACTTTGACAGTCGTTTCGTTTGGTATTTATGGCCTTTGTGGTACATTTAACAGGCACGACCGCTGTTCAACGATAGACGAAAATTCATAAAACTTGCAGATCCAAACTTGCAAGGAAGGTTTCCGATGCGTGGACTTTACCAAGCTCTAGCAGTGGCTTCCATGTGCATCCAAGAGCAGGCTGCGACCCGTCCCCTTATAGGAGACGTCGTCACTGCCCTCTCGTACCTGGCAAACCAAGCCTATGACCCTAACAAAGATGACAGGAGGAGTCGAGATGAGCGAGGCGTTAAGTTACTATCAAGGAACGACGAAGGAGGAGCGTCTGGACGGAGATTCGATCATGATGGATCTGAGAAGGACGACTCCCCCAGAGAGACTGCTCGGATTTTGAACAGAGACATCGACCGAGAACGAGCCGTGGCTGAGGCTAAGATGTGGGGAGAGAATTTGAGGGAGAAACGACGACTAAGCGCTCAAGGCACATCTGATAGCAGTAACGGCTAGTAGCCGTTGCCCCTCTCTCTCTCTCTCTCTTCTTGTCTTTTAACCTTTTCAAATTCAGACATTGATTTATTCTGAAACACAGAAGATGATAAAACATCAATCCATAGACCAAACCCAAGAGTTGTACATTTATGTGATGATGCTATATGAGCAAAAAGGGTATAATAACAATAACTCTTAATTAAAAAAAAAAGAGAGATTTTTGAAGAGTTATGTTCGTAGTTCATAAAAATATCATCTTTTCGGACAACCCTTTTAAAAAAACTGACATTGACAGGTACTTTTCTTTTGATGTTACATCTTTGAGTTCTGACAGATGATTGATTAGTTGGATCATGTTTCTAGATTCTTCCATTTGTGTGGTTTATCTTGTGGCCACACCTTATGTTCCGACAACGTACGCTCACATGGATCGCCATCTCACTGCAATTATGGCATTTTTGGTCATTACAAAAAAACAAAACAGAGTGAGTTCCTTGGCTCTTGGAGATTTACTGCAACTGGGTGTTATCTTATAACCAAACCGGAATTTCAATTAGGTTTATTTCGGTTTTATTTCCTTTATTTGAATCCAATCACGAATACCTCAAACAAACATAAAGGACTAAGGATGAAAATTCTATTTTCAAACCAGTTTTATCTAGCAAAAACCGAAATTTTGGTCGAATTTATGTAAATTATATTAATTTAAAAATAAACCGAACCGAACCATAATAATCCGATTGAAACCTAATTGCCCATAGTTTTATATAAATATCTAAAACGCAACTGTGATTAGAACACCATTAATAAATACTTGAGCGTTTTGTGAAACGCAAAGGCTTTTGTTGTTCGTGCGATTTGGTTCAAAGAGCAGCTGCAATCGCAATCACCAATCGCTGGCAGCAAATATATTTTACGCTATTGAAATCCAGGAACTTCACTTGACCTCCATGCGAATAAACTAACATATGCAGAATTATCATGACTTTTTTCACTTTATTGATTAAAAAATTACATATTTTCACTTCTAAAAAGAAAACAAAACAAAATTTACTCAGACGCGATAACAGTGTAAAGAAAAGAACAAAAACAGAATTGAAAGAAGCGGCGTAGTCAAATCATGACATACTCCGGCAACCACACAATACAGTAATAATTACCACAGACATATTCTCTTCTTCCCCCGCCGGAGACCCGCGCCGGCGGTCGGAGAGAGCGAGAGATTGAGAGAGAGAGAAATTTCGAGATATCCGATTTTGCCCCTGAAAATGACACTTCAGACAGCCTCTTGAGGGGCACACTCCACGTGGCACTTGCCCTCATCTTCCTTGCTAACTTTGGCAGTATCTTCTCCGTCACCGTCAGATCCTCCACGTGTCTTAACAATGGCGTCATCTTCCTTGCCGTCAGATTCCGACGAGAGGTCGACAGGGTACACTTCGGACACACCCATCGGGCTCAACACTACAATATTCTTGAGTTGTTGATCTGGAATCTTCTTCTCCAAGCTAGGTTTTTCCGAGTTCCTGTAGATTCCATATAGAATCATCTGAATCATCCCTAATGCGAATCCTACCACGTTCGGGATCTGCGTCGGTCCAAATACAAATATAATAAAAACCCTTTACAAAGCACAATAAAAATGAATGAAATTTATATAATTTAATGGATATATAAATATAAATACTTACGGCTATGCATATATCGTGGAGGAACAAACCATAAGCGAACCACATGACCGCACTGATTGTCAAGAAGAAAGAGAGCGTGAATGGCATGAACTCCACACTCTTTGTCCGTATCACTCGAGCCTATATACATGTAAAAGTTATAAAAATTCAGTGATTATGATAGTATGCACGACATATATATCCTCGTTGAATGTAAATTTTGTCGATTTGATTACTTACGACGACGCTAAGTGGAGCGGCAAAGACGGAGACGGAGATTGTGACGCAAATCCAACCAAGAACCACAATCCGATGGTTGGGGTTTTTCACAAGAAAATGAGTAACGATGAGAATCAACGAGAAGAAAGCTACGTTCATCGCCACGAATAGCTTCATAGCCGAAATCTGCAAGTCACATATAATCATGAGAAACATCAGTCGGACGTAAATCGGCCGACGGATCGCCGGAGGAGGAGAAGTGTGAAGGTGAAGTTACCCTTTTATCCTTGCTGGCGTAAGCGATGAACATTGCAATGTAAAGGGTCTCGATGACGCATCCGAAGGAGTTGATAGTAATTAGAAGGAAAGCGTTTTGCTTGAGCAATGCGTAGTATAGCCAAAGCATGCAACTGAAGAGCGAAACTTGGTACGGTAAAGATCGAAAACTCTCAGTCGATTTTTTCTTATAGATTCTGATGAACGTCGGTCTGAAAAAAAAAATTATAATTAAAATCATCAATAACTAAATGAAATTAATGAAATCGATGCATAAATAAAGAATGGTGCAAATTTACTTACACTGGGGCCAGAAATACAAGGAATGATATTGCGTTACCTGTAATTAAATTCACCAAATGAAGTTAGATATGAGTCATTGTAAAGCTTCTTGTTTCGTGTAGAGATTAGTCAATTAATCTAGTGTCCAACTAAGTTTTCTAATCGACCACAAATGGAATTAATGAACTCCATAAACTAATGATCCAGACATACTTAAAGGAAACTTGATGAGAGATTAACTATTTCGCATTTATTTAAGCAATCAAAATCAGGCCATTTCGGTAGGCGGATCACGATCAACATAATCATAATAGTACAGTTCTAATATATATAAATATATATATATATACACATATTAGTTTTCAACTCGAATTTAACACGACCCCGCAAATATAAAGATAGAAACATATTAAAAAAAATGAAATGGCATGATAAAAATTAATGGAGAAAAGAGAGAACTAAGCTTTGTTTAAAAGTATATAAGTAAACACATTACCTAAAATTCCAAAGGTAACAGCCAACAAATGGTGATTGATCATCAAAGCCATTGCTCCTCAAAACTCGATCAAAGACAATAATTAAGCTTATATAATAATGGTGAAGATTAAAGGGTCTCAAAATTTTTTTGAAACCCTAAATTTCCTCTCTCTCCTTCTATGATTCTCTCTCTAGAAATGCTTCGTACATCTCATGGAGGAAACTGATGGACATGTTAGGCTTTTATATTGTGCGAAATTAACCGTTGTAGTTATTTTTTTTTCTCCTTATATTGTCTTGATGTGTTCACAAATAAAACAAACAATATTGAGAGAAATTTTAAAAAATAAATTAAAAGGAAAAAAAAACTCATCCTGGTTGCATGACAAGTGGAGAACTAGTAGGTAGCATTGCATAATATCATTTAATTCATCATCTATTCTTCCCCACGTCCACATTAATCGCGCGTGTCCCTCACATTCTTAACATTTAACCTTTATTTTTCTCCATAATGAAATGATAATATACTATATTTTTTTTATTTTCTTAACTAACAATATGAGAATGGGAAAATGAATGTAACTGAATAGTTGTTGGTATTTAATACGAAATTACATAGAGTATAACTTTTAAAACGTTGCACATATATATATATATATATATTATAAGACGTTAACAAATACATCTAATTTTTTTATAACAAATATTTCAATGATTCATCACAATCCACTATTTCTCATTCTTGTTTGAATTCCACGTAATGTAAATATTATTTATAATATGTAAACTCAAATTTAAAATAGATGATACATTTTTGGATTTGATTATATGGAAATTTCTTATAGGTATATGGGTCGATTATATAGTTTGATTAAATAGTCTAACACGTGTACAACAAAACTATACAAGGGGAATTGTTTTATGTTTAAATAACACACAAATTAATTAAATACTAAATTTGATATATGATAAAATACGTTACGGGGGCGTAATATGAAAGCTGTATGCAATTCACGTGACCTCTCCAAACACTTCCTTTTTAGCCGTTTCTGAAGACACAGAAGAATATTGCCACGTCAGCAAATGCTGACTAGGACGTTCTCTCCGACCATCCTCGGTGCTTCCGTGTCCTTAGAAGATCTCCATGTGTACTCTTCTTCCTGCTTTTTTTCCTCATTTTCAGGACTTTTTTTTCCTTCTCATTTCTTCAATAAAAAATAAATACATTTTGTTTTGTAAGTAATATTTGATTAAATTATAATAACACAAATCAAGGAAAAAAGTTACAACATGTGTTTTTAAAATGATAGTTTTGGTGTTAAAAATAAGAATTAACGGGGTTAAATATCGAATTATGTAATAAATTCGAGAAAATACGAAAAGATTCTGCATATTTCGAGGCTCAAATTGAGGATTTGTTATTAGAAGAATGGTGACAAAAGGGAGTGACGTGGGAGACTAATGATAACATGATTGTGTTTGTTAAAATCCTTCTTGTTCTTATTCGTCATTTGTTTGTCTTTTATTTATTCGGTCGTCAATTTTTTTATTTAAATTTTGCGTAGTGACTTTTATGTTATTTTATTTTTTACGTTACTATGCCAGATTTGTGGTTCTCATCCATACTTCAATAATTTTTAATTAATTTATTGTATTAGTTGATGGGATCCTAGATTTTTTTGTTGTTTACGTACGTTTCCATGCGGTTCATGCAATTTTCTCTTCCTCAAAATATTTATATTTTTCATATTAACATATGATCGCATTCGACAAATCTCTGAATCCAGAAGTCTATGGAACCTTTACTAATTCACATGGTCATTCAAAATATAATTCATATAATTTTCAAATAAAATGAAGATTTTTATTCGTTCGGTTAATGTTATAATTATTAAGATTATATCAAAGATTTTTTCCAGTAACTATACTAAAAATATTTATACAGAAGTTGTTTATAATAAAATTTAAAATATATAAAAAACATGTAATGTTAATTAAATTTTAAAATAATAATATTAGAATTCTTATATAATGTAAGTTTTATTTATATATTTCCAATAATACTGTTGTAATTTTATATCAAAAGGAAAAAAAATAAAGTTACGTTTGTCAGATCATTACCCCAATAATGCAATTTGTTGGTGACCCACAGAGATAAATATTTTTGCATATATATATTTTCTTTATATATGTGCGTCGCTACCACATACGGAAATGAAATGATACAAAATCAATGTATATTTGTGGGTGAAATTACATCTCTCTTTCCAATCGTTTTCTTCGTTTTATGATTGCAATTTCTTTCGTACGGATCTAGCTGTACATATTTATAGCTTTTGTATGTATAGCTTTCAATTATACAAACTCTTATATTGACGTTTATCTTTTGCAACTTATACACCTAAACTACATACAAATATAGTCTTATAAACCCTAACACGTAGAGTTCACAAGTATTGTCCTTTCGATATATTCAACTGATGGGTCTAATATATATATATATAGATACATGTGTGTGCTGTGTATATATGTGCACACGTGTGAATAATTATATTAGAGAGGCCAATGTTGGGCATAGAAGATATATATATACATATGTATATATATATTTGTGAATTATAGCCATATAGTTAAAATGAAAAAGATAAAAGAATGAAATGTGAGGTGATGAGAGTGAGAAATGGAAAGAAGAGTGAAGTGGAGACACTAAATTCATAATGATTGAATTTGTGTTTCGACTTCTAAATAAGATTCGTCATTTTCATCAATTATGCCACAAATTTTAATTCAATCAAACGCATCCATCCAAATCTTGATAACGACTTTTTTTCAACAACATTATAGATTGTAAAAGTATATAAATAGTGTGTTTTGTAATACCAAATGGTTATTTACATTTACATTTCAATATATTAGCATGAATTACATTTTTCATTATTTATGGAGTTGTTAAAAGGTAACGTAAAAACATTTTATTCATCTGGGTTTGAGTTACCACGAGTGATAACGAGTTTTTCATTATATATCATAGTATTCTAGATTTCATTTAGTTTTATCATATATCCATATTGTAACTTTTTAAAAAATAAATTTACATTAATTTTTGAAAGTTTGATGTTGACGCAAATGTATTGTTGACATCAATATAATTGAAAATTGATTCTTTTTACTAATTCTATATTATTTTGGATTATCGAAAATTTTACGTTTTAAATTATAATGTACAATGTAAAATAAAGATTGAGTTAAAATAGAAAATAATGATGGAATTCATCAAGTGTTGTCCTTGTTGAAATCAAATTATTTCCCTTATAGATATGGATTGAATTTGTGGTTTTATAATGCTTATCTACTTGAGATCTCGAGTCAAAATACACACAAATAAAACTAATGGTTCCAAACTCCAAGGGCCCAATAAATTGTGGGGCTTGTAAGGAATTTTAATAAATTTAAAAAATCGATTCGATTTCATATGACAAATACGAAAGTGGTCAGGAAATGCCACACGTAGCGTGAATGATTGTCTCCTGGATCCACCTAGAAACATCTTATAATATTATTCCACGTATTTTAAAATTTATTTTTTATTATTATTATATTATTTATTTCAATTTTTTTGAAGCGTAGACGTATATACTATTTGTCAAAATAAATATTTAATTTTTTGGAAAATAAGAAAACATGGTTCATTGCATAGTTCAAATAGAAACGTGTTCCTTTATAGCTTTTCGTTCGTGTTCGCAAGTGTCCGGTATTCCGCAAATCGAGTGATTTTGATTTATTTTATTTTAAAATTTAAAATTTGCTAATAATTTTTAAAAAAAATATTCAGAAAGAAAGGGACAATACAAAAAAAATTACTGTAATAATTCAGATCAACTTAGGGGGAGACTTTAATCGAAATGTTCGTACCGTTTTGTCTCTTGCACTTTTTAATGTTAAGGAAACATAGTAATAAATATTATGAATTATTAACATAAAAAAATTATAAGTCAGGTGCGTATAGTACGAACCGTATTATAATATTGTCAGAAGTATTTTGTGTATATCTAAATGGCTCAAAATTTATTCCATTTTTTTATTAAAATAATTAATAAACGAATTAAGAAAAGATTTAATGTAATGCTTATAAAACCGTGTTTTCTTATATACATAAAGATAAAAAAATGCATCGAAAATGTATATAAAGCGTGTTTATCATTTTAGATCCAAATTTTCATAAATTGGACAATATTTATATTAATTGGGATTTGAATTATAAGAAGATGAAACAAATAGTAAAATTCGTAATATTGATATAAAAATATGTATATATAATAATAGTTTATTTTGTAACAAGATCGCATGGTTTCCCCGAATACGTATCGTGAAAGAGTAGGAGAAGAAAAGAGAGATGGGATGCATTGAACAGAACAGTTGCATGTGAACTTTTGACTTTTAGTTGACTTTTATGTGACGTGGCAATGCATGGGATTGCTCCTCTCCTTCCCTCTCTCTCTATCATATGTATTTTTTTTGTATGAAAATGTTAACATCATTGCCGATTGATTTGGTGGTGATTCATTAATATGGCAGGCAAATATTTTGTTTTTTTGTACACTATAAATTATATTAGTTTAAAATTATAAGAAATAAACAGTTTTGATTAATTTGGAGAGAAGTAACGAAATACAAAATTAATTCACAAAAAATCATAATATACATAAGTATAGGAATATAAATAATCAAAATTGTTAAATTAAATACTATAAAATGATTCTTTAAATTTAAAAAAAATCGATGCTATAGTTTGATTTCTTGTAAATTTTTATACTCAAATGTGGGATGAATTTAGAACGACTGAACGAAATAGTTTATCTTATTATATATTTATATATATTTATAGTCATTCGTTGAAGGTCGAAAATAATAATTTAAGGTCTATTCTTAGTCCTATAGGTCAACTATGCAAAGACCTATGACGAGCCTCTATCAAATAATTTGTTATAACATCTTTATAATTATTGTAATTTCCTAAATGCGACGATTTCATCGGATGGATGAAATTTGACTATTTTTGGTTTTGTGTAATTAATATTTTAAATTCGAGAGTATTAATTGATACCGTGTTTTTGTTATATCAATAAATCACCTAATTAATAAATTCGAGAGTATTAATCGGTACCAATTAATTGTTTACAAAAATTAAAAAATATATTTAAATTCGAAACCATAAGATAATTTCGTACTTGCACTTTTTCATGGTGGACAAAAATTAACATAATCATACATATATATATATATATATCTATATATCTATATATATAATAAAATGTATTAATGGTTCACCAAAAAGAATAATTTCTTTTGATATTAGTGAGATCTACACTCAAGTAAGAACCATTGGATACTACGATAAAGAAGAGTTTGAGTTTATCTCAACATTTATCACTACATTATGTGGTGATAATTTTTTTTTTAATAATACAAGGTTCAATTTAAACACCGTTCACATAAACCTATTTGTTATATATATATATATTGTTGATAGCTATATTATATTGTATACGTACGCAATTAAGTATATATATAATTTATATTGCATGATTGGCATGATGATAAAGCACACATATATGGTGGGACAATAAACACGTTCAACCGTCGAAAAAATGTTCTTATGATGAACTGTATTATTGTAACCCAATTAAGTGTACTTGATTATATTTGTTTTTTTATCATATAAAAAACATTCCATATTAAATAAATACCACATTACAAAAAGTATAAACTTATAGTTGTTGAATGGCTTGACCTTCCGATAAAGAGATTAATTAGGGGCTACGCAACTTTTATGTTGATAATTCACAAACGTAACAAAGTTTACGTATAATGGAATTTTAGTTACTATACCTTCTTTCATATATTTATATATATACTGATTGTTGAAAGCATGTAATGTAATTGGGTTATGTATATTTGTGTGTATATATAATTTACTATGACTTAGTGTTTACGTGGGTGTTTCAAGGATTAAATCCTTAACGAAACAAATATTTGTTGATTTCATACCGTTCGATTTTAAATTTGAAATAGTTTGATCTAAGAAAAATAAATGAAGAAGGACGGTAAATAACGTAAAAAAATTATAACAAATTCAGATCATCGTGTAATAATCATACACCTCGTTTGGATTGGAATCCGAAAATTCATTATAACAATGATAATACTTTATATTAAAATTCTTTTCCGGTGCATCTCACAAATATACAAATGCAATTCACTCATATTTTCCGAATCCCACACTCTTAATATATTTGGATTTATCGGTATCGCTCTTTTTTTTCATTTTTTGATATATCTCATTTTTCAATAATTACGAGTAAACCATTCATCTACTCAATTTATTCACATAGCATTAATGAAATAATCCTTCTAATAGATTTTCTGACATATATAAAAAAATTTCAGATCAATTTCCATTGAGACTTGCTATACATTTTTTCTAGTGGAATACAATATTACACCTTCCAAGTGCATCTATCTTATGAATATAATCTTATAGTCTAAGCATATTAGTTTAGAAGCAGACATTTTATTATGGGAATGTATATATTTATGACAATATTGGGTCCTATTGTAAATTGGAAACTTTCCTTTCTTCACAGGATTGTGAATTGTATATATTTGTGATAAATCAATGGAAAACATACGATCGTTTTTGCAAGACTTTACATGGTATCAGAGCTTGACCTAAAACTCTAGGGTTATTGCTCGGCCGTCTCGTCTTCGTCGCCTTGTTTTTTTCTTCGATATGTCTCTGTTTTTTGTGTCTGAAAACAGAGCATACTCTGACGTTTAGCCAATTCTCTCTTGCAGCGAAAGTAATTCGTATGGATAACGGAACCGAATTTCTACCTTTTCGGGCTCATTTCTCCGCGCAGGGCATTCTTCATCAGGCTTCTTCGTAGATACTCCACAGCAAAATGGACGAGTGGAACGCAAGCACCGACATCTGTTGAATGTAGCCCGGGCACTACGGTTTCAGGCACATCTTCCCATCGAATATTGGGGAGATTGCATTTTTACGGCGGCTTTTTCTTATTAGTCGAACACCTTCAGAACTACTCCATGGTAAATCTCCGTACGAGTTATTGTTTCATAAGCCACCTTCGTTTTCTCAGTTGCGTTTTCTTGGATGCTTATGTTATGTTCATACAAAGTCCACTAACAAGTTTAGTGAACGAAGCCGAAAATTTGTGTTTCTCGGGTTTCCTGATGGCAAGAAAGCGTGGCAAGTGTTGGATCTTGATACATATGATTTCTTCACTTATCGGGACGTAGTCTTCAATGAGGATTTCTTTCCTTTCAAGGACAGTTCGACAGATTCACAGGCCGAGCATTCGGGTTCTCTAGCTCCTCATGGTCCGTCTGTAAGCCATCTTGACGATTTTCTTAGTCTGTACAGTGGACTGCCAATCGGTGACAGGGGAGCTCTAGTACTCCACCAGTTCCTCAAACTTCCTACTCGGCCGATCCGTCTTCTCCTGAGTCTCCGGCCCAGACGCCTACAAATTCCGCCGCTTGCTTGAGCTCCACGAAACAGTCGGCAGATCCTCACAGTTTGTCTGAAGGAGTTCCTTCTGTTGTTTCCACGGGTCCGAAATCATCTACATCATGTGACACTGCTGCTTCTGAGTTGTTGGGTCGCGGACATCGACCTAAGCAACCCTCTGTATGTCTTGCTCCTTACGTTACTTCCAACATCTCAAGTAAATACACCGTTCACTCTATACATCACCCGCATCCACTAGATCTTCAGGTACGTCCTTATACCCGCTAGCTAACTCTATCTCTTATGATCAGTTTTCTCCTCGACACTGTGCTTTTCTAGCAGCCATTACAGATGTTCATGAGCCTACGACGTACAGTGAGTCAAAACATAATCTAAAACGGCGGGAGGCGATGGATGCCGAGTTTCATGCCCTGCAGAACAACAAGACATGGAAATTGGTTGATCTTCCGCCGGGAAAGAAACCCATTGGTTGTAAATGGGTGTACAAAATCAAACACAAACCTGATGGTACTATTGAACGGTACAAGGCTCGTCTCGTGGTTCTCAAAAATCATCAGAAAGCCGGCATCGACTACAATGAAACATTTGCTCATGTTGTCAAGATGACTACTGTTCGCACCTTTCCTGCAGTTGCCGCCATACGTGGATGGGAAGTTCATCAGATGGACGTTCATAACGCTTTCCTCCACGACGACTTGGAAGAAGAGGTCTATATGCAACTTCCATGGGCTATGATACTACCGATTCCTCTAAAGTGTGTAGACTTCAGAAATCCCTGTATGGACTTCGCCAGGCTCCTCGCTGTTGGTTTAAGCAGCTTACCCAAGCTCTCTTTCGGTTTCGCTTCTCACGCTCATACTCTGATTACTCACTCTTCACGTTTGTTCGGGGTGATGTTCGTCTTCATGTTATTATCATTTATGTTGATGGTCTTCTTGTTGGAGGGAATAATGCAGCGGCAATCCGGACTTTCAAAGACTACTTGAACATGTGCTTTCATATGAAGGATCTCGGCGAGCTGAAGTATTTCTTGGGTATTGAGGTGGCTCGGAGCAAAGACGTGATTTTCTTTTACAACACAAGTACACGCTTGACATCATCGATGAGTGTGGCCTGAGTGGTTCTAAACCGACGTCGTTACCCATTTATCAGAATCATCACTTGGCTTCGTCCTCGCCTCCAATCTTTGACGACCCGGAGAAATATCGTCGTCTTGTGGGCCGACTTGTTTATCTTGCCATCACATGATCGAACTTATCTTACGTCGTCCACATTCTGGCTCAGTTCATGCATGCTCCTCGGACAGATCACTGGGATGCCGCCTTATGGGTCGTTCGCTATCTCAAGAGCTGCCCGGGCTAGGGGAATTCTTCTTCGATCCGACAGCTCCCTCCGCCTCTCATCTTATTGTAATTCCAACTGGGCCGCCTGTCCTCTCCAGCGACGATCTCTTATTGGATATTTCGTGATACTGGGTTCCTCTCCGATCTCTTGGAAGTCGAAGAAGCAAACAACTGTTTTTCGGTCTTCTGCGGAGGCAGAGTATCGTGCTATGGCTGTCACTTGTTGCGAAATCAAGTGGCTTCGTGAGGTTCTCTCTACGCTTAGGGTCGACATCTCATCTCCGACTCATCTCCAACGTGATAATCAAGCCGTTATACACATCGCGTCCAATCCAATTTTCCATGAGCGCACGAAACACATGAGATCGATTGTCATTTTGTTCGGGATGAATGGAAGGTCGGCCGTGTTTCCCTTTCGTTCGTCCGCACTATAGAGCAGCTCGCGGACATACTCACCAAGGCCGTTGGACGGGTGACTTTTGATTACTTACTCGGCAAGTTGGATGTTCGGAACCTTCACACGCCAACTTGAGGAGGAGTATTACGGGAATGTATATATTTGTGACAATATTGGATCCTATTGTAAATTGAAAACTTTCCTTTTTCACATGATTGTGAATTGTATATATTTATGACAAATCAATAGAAAACATATGATCTTTTTGCAAGACTTTACACATTTATATGGTAAAAGATAAATCACATGGTTTTTTTATAGAATGTTCAAACATTATATCTAAAAAAGTATTTTCCTTAGTAATCCATAACTTTTTTAAACTACAATTAAAGATGATTATGATTAGATTACGTGTGGGAAATCATAGCACTATTGTGAGGCCAAACGTTGATTATGGTTAGGTTTAATTAATGCCTAATCATTCCCTTTTTCATGTTATATTGCGTATTAATTTGTACAAGATATCCTCCAACTCACTTTTAAAAGCATTAATTGATCTACAATGACTTTTTTATTTTACTATTTGCCGTAATAGTGATGTTGCTGTAATAACGTGATCATGTGTCCCATGTATATTATTAGTTTTTCTTGTTAATATTCTTTCTTAAAAAAGGACTTATGATAAACAACTACATCATCTTTTTGTCCTTTAGATTTTTATAAAAATCATTATTTTTTCCAAATAAAGAATTTAATTTAGAATCAAAGATACATTTTTAAACGTCTACCTATCAATTCAATCAACCAATGTTTTTTTTGAGACGTCAGTTTGATTTGCTACAATTTTATTTTTCAAAATCTGGATTACAATATTTTTAAGTTTTTAAATTGTTTGAACTAAAGTTCTTTTACGAATAATACTTACCAAAACTGAAGATAATTTTCATTAAAGAAAAATATTAAGTTTTTTTTATTAATTTGAACTGTTAAATACATATGTTAAAATCATTTAAATATCGTTTTAATAATGAATTTGTTGGGGTTAGACGATACCGCGTCACGTTTGTTGTGAACCGGTAAAATATAAACCCTTTGTTTGTCTGAATCTGTGAAGATGATAACATATAGTATGATAACGGAAATTGAACGATACAACTAATTTAACGTGAAAAACCTCTCCGATATGAGGAGTAAAAAAAAACCAAAGGACCGTAATCCATCCAAAAATCTACTACAATAATTTATGGGTTAAAATGTCAATACAAACACCAATATAATAAGAGATACAATACCAAAATTTAAAGAATATTCTGTCAATATTCCAATCCCGAAATACCCGAGTGTAAACACCAAGTTATAACTTAGACCATAAGAAACCTCTGTATCCTATGATTTCGGTAATCAATATCTAATCCAACCGTAAAAATCAAATATCAAAGGGTGCAGAATACAACTACCAAATTTCACTTTAATCGAAGAAGAACTCACCGTCTGATTTCCCAAACACCCAGAACTGTGCGTCTGAAATCACACCAAATGACAACCACGATAGTCAGTTCGTTTCTCCAAAATTGATCGATGAATTGATAATCCCACCGGACAGAATCAAGATCTACGAGTGATGAAACGCTCCTCCAAATTTTACGTCGATTGGACTAAGGAAAGTCGATCGATCGTCGCTTTTAGCACAAACATTCAAACTGTTTTCTCCTCCTTTCCTTCACTATTTCTATCTTTTGTTTTGGATGTTTTTCTCTTGGTCGTGTGTTCTTACAAGCCAATACCAATGAATATTTATAACAACTCAATTGTCTTCCAATTAAGTAAGTGAAAAATATGCACACTAATCAAATAGTTATACTTATCAAATTGGCAAATTGAAACACACCAAACAGAAGCATAATGAGTAGTTTCGAATATTTTGAGATAATATTGGTACTAACCTAAAACATTACACATAATTATTTAAATTAACGTATATGTTCTTTTATCGATTAATTAAAAAAAATCCTTCACCAATCCATTCAAATCGAAGTGATAATTTATATTTTGGTTCATTCAATCATCATCCTTTCGTTGGTGTGTCATATCCAACGATCGTTCATTCTTCATTGGTGCGTAATATCCATTTGAGACGAACCGGTGAATCGAGAGCCTTCCACAACTCTCGTGTGACCACTAGCCCCACACACCCTTGTGCAATCCGTTGCAGCAAGGCATATCCCTTCCCTAACCTTGTCTAGAGCGTCGATTCAATCAGGATCGCATCAAGTGGTATCAGAGCTCGTTCTAGCGTCAAAGGTTAGTTTATTTTCGTTTTGATCTTTCGGTCATAACCTATTTGAAACCTACAGATAATAATATATATATATATATATAAAAGGTATATTCGAACGTTCAAAAGTTTATCCCGTGAGTGATTAGCTTGAACCCGAGTCTTAAACATGAAAAGTAAAAACAAACAGCTGGGTTGCCTCCCAGAAAGCCTTATTTAACGTCATAAAGCTTTGACGTCTCCATTCCTCATGCGTGCGCGACGGGTGGATCGGAAAGGGAAATGGAGTTTCCACTTTCGATCACATATGTTAAAATCATTTAAATATCGTTTTAATAATGAATTTGTTGGGGTTAGACGATACCGCGTCACGTTTGTTGTGAACGGTAAAATATAAATCCTTTATTTGTGTGAATCTGTGAAGATGATAATATATAGTATGATAACGGAAATTGAACGATACAACTAATTTAACGTGAAAAACCTCTCCGATATGAGGAGTAAAAAAAAACCAAAGGACCGTAATCCATCCAAAAATCTACTACAATAATTTATGGGTTAAAATGTCAATACAAACACCAATATAATAAGAGATACAATACCAAAATTTAAAGAATATTCTGTCAATATTCCAATCCCGAAATACCCGAGTGTAAACACCAAGTTATAACTTAGACCATAAGAAACCTCTGTATCCTATGATTTCGGTAATCAATATCTAATCCAACCGTAAAAATCAAATATCAAAGGGTGCAGAATACAACTACCAAATTTCACTTTAATCGAAGAAGAACTCACCGTCTGATTTCCCAAACACCCAGAACTGTGCGTCTGAAATCACACCAAATGACAACCACGATAGTCAGTTCGTTTCTCCAAAATTGATCGATGAATTGATAATCCCACCGGACAGAATCAAGATCTACGAGTGATGAAACGCTCCTCCAAATTTTACGTCGATTGGACTAAGGAAAGTCGATCGATCGTCGCTTTTAGCACAAACATTCAAACTGTTTTCTCCTCCTTTCCTTCACTATTTCTATCTTTTGTTTTGGATGTTTTTCTCTTGGTCGTGTGTTCTTACAAGCCAATACCAATGAATATTTATAACAACTCAATTGTCTTCCAATTAAGTAAGTGAAAAATATGCACACTAATCAAATAGTTATACTTATCAAATTGGCAAATTGAAACACACCAAACAGAAGCATAATGAGTAGTTTCGAATATTTTGAGATAATATTGGTACTAACCTAAAACATTACACATAATTATTTAAATTAACGTATATGTTCTTTTATCGATTAATTAAAAAAAATCCTTCACCAATCCATTCAAATCGAAGTGATAATTTATATTTTGGTTCATTCAATCATATAAGGTTCTATGGTGTAGTGGTTAGCACTCTGGACTTTGAATCCAGCGACCTGGGTTCGACTCCCGGTAGGACCTTTTTTAATTTTTTTATGTTTATGTTGAGCTTCATTATTAACCCTTTCTCATCATCTATTTTAAAAATAAATCTTATTAAGTTCTATTATAAGCCGTCTTGATATTATACTAATTGGTCAAAATAAATTTAGTGTATAAATAATGATATTTTACGTGCTTTAAACTGTCTTTGGAATGTTTTTATAGCACTGTTTGAATTATATTTTGGGTATTCTTAGGCACATCTTACCGTTACCACATTGGAGATTTTTTTTGGGTACATTTTCATAAACATAATATGTATTGTCTTCTTTTTATTGGAAATAATTGGATCACCAATTTTTTCAATCGAAGCATTTCCGTAAAATTCTAAAGCATATATATAATCTTTTTTAAAAACAGAATAAAAAATAGTAATCAATCCCAAATATTAATTGATCTACGGTGGGTATTCATCCTAACCTAATTTTTTGGAAGGTTGATTCAAATATTTTCGATCCATTTTAAGAATGTTTCACGGGCTTCTTCTATACAATCCACAATAATATATTTTCTAATGTTGTTACACTATATACATTTCAAATGCAATGAAAATTATATTTAAAAAGATATAAAAATACTACGAGCGCCATTTTATGTAATTGATGATTTTATAATGTATTCAACTTAAGACAAAGCAATTCGTTTTTCATGAACTTACGAAAAATGAGACTGAATTGGTCTAAATTATTCCACTTTAAACACTATATCTATCCTAAAGACCACTGGTGTTTTTGTTTTTTTTTTGGGCCAAACAATGAAATAGAGTTAATTTGGATGATTTTAGAAATTATAATTGTAAAGTGGAGAAAAAAACGAAAAACAAGACGAGCAATAAATGGATATATGGGCTTTTTTTAAAGCTAAATAAAAACTTCAAATTTTGGGTCAATTATTTGAATCCTAAATTGTAAAAACTGAGTTATAAGATGGGCCTTCATATTTGGGTCTGTTTGTAATGGACCAAGTTTTACATATAGAACCCATCTGAAGGACCAAAGTGTATATGCACGAAATGAAGAAAAGTCAACGGAGATAAAAAAAACCAAACACACAATTTCAAAATAAATACAAATATATATTGATATATATATATATATATGTTATGTATTTTATGAAAAAAGAACATTTTCCTTTTTCTGTTTTTTAGGATTTGAAAGGAAAAAAAGGAGAGAAAAAGCAAGTATAAAAGAGGGAGACAAAGAAGTCTAACCTTTAATTGGCTGGAATTTGTGTCTTGCAAGTTTCGAATAAGCATTTTTTAATACAATTTTCTATAAAGGAACCCTAAAAAAGATAAATAAAAAAAAGTTGGCACACGTATTTTTGGAACTGCACGTGCGAGAATAAGAATAACCCATTTTTTTAAAATAAATTGTCACATGCCATAAAAAGCCACACTTCTTTTCTCTGCCTTCATCTATGTGTTTGTTGTCCCAAATATATATATATATATAAAGAAAAAAACCGAATTTTTATTTTTTTATTTTTAGATAGAAATAATAGATTTATGGTTCATTACAATTCTTTAAACTGATCTCTAAACTGATGAATATATTTTCTAAAATTACTTCACTTAAAATAATTAATCTTTTTTGGGCATTTCTTCTGCTTCAAAGTTCTGTAAACTGTTCCCAAATTATATTTATGTACCAAAACACGTGAATCGTACTGTTATTCGTAGATTTCGTGTGAAAAAAGTTTATCAGAAAGTCAATTAATTTGAATTCCTAAAAAAATAGGAGATGAAAACTTTATTCTATATATATATATATATTTGTAAAAAAAATGTATGTATTTTTCATCCAACTTTAAGATTTGCAAGTAATTCGGTGTGTTATTGTCGGATTAAGACATGGTTGGAGTGGGAACACACTAAGGAATAAAAATATATATAAAGCGGCAGAATTATAAATACGTTGTTTCTAATATCAATTATAATATTATTTTAAATATATGTTCAAATTGTTTGATTAATGCAAGTAACGTATGTCATATATAAGTACACATGAATTTATAAATATGTTAACGGATTAATTTGGATATTGTTTTCATAATTCATTGATATAACGTGATAACTTATGAAAAGAAAAATAAGCTAGTTTATTTATATATTTTAAAATTAATTTGTATATTTTTATTGGAATTTATTAGGGTTATTAAATAGGTTGATACAATTCAATTGATAAGATTCGAGTTCGTTGAAAACCGTAAAGAACGAGTTTGGATCAATTCGACTTAAAAAAATATTGATCCACACTTAGAATGTATATTTTTTATATTTTTATTGGATTTTATTATGATTATCAAACATATTGATCAGATTCGGATTCGTTGTGAACCCCACGAACTTGGATCAACTCGATTCAAAATTTTATAAATTTGAAAAATCTAAATCTAAATTTGGTCTGTTTAATTTGGTACGGATTAAAATCGATTTGCGAGTTCGATTTTATCAAACAAACTTTTCCTCTCAACTCGCTAACATAAACTCAATATTCTTGACGAAAACTAAAGGATTTTTATAATAGATTTCAACAAATCCACATGGTGAGAAATCAAACACACCCTCTAGCTAGGTTTATCAATCTAATTTTATTTTTCTAAATTAATTATGTTGAATTCTAACCCGAAATGAAGACATTTATTTAGATAAAATAATAATGAATTATCGGTTTAACATGTAGAATGAACCAACAAAAACATATATAAAATTTTACCTAATTTTTGTTTGTTTGTTATAAATGGTTTATTGTAATATATGTGAGCATATACAAGTTAAACAAATTTTAATATAACATTTAACATTATAGTATACATACAAAATAAAAATTAACATATTTTGATATTTTGAAAATATATATAGAGCGAAAGATTTGGTCGGATGGATCTTATAAGTTATAACAATTATAAAACTTCAACTGAAATCGACTTGAATATTTTTAATGGATGTTTTGTGTTTATACTGAACCAAAAAAATTATTTTTCAGAATATATGTATAAATATTATATCCCGTTGGCTTAAGTACTGTTAATGGATGTTTTGTGTTTATAATAACATAAACCAACAAAAATATTTTGTAGAATATATATATATATATATATTCGTATTTGTTGTAATTAAATTTATTTAAATGATAATGAAACCCTGGCAAAGACGATGTAAAGCATTTGGAACATGTATAATATATTACATGTAATAAAACACATTAAAGTTTCTTTATGGAAAGAGGTTGACAAATTATAGCTTCAAAATGAAGAAACTGGTATAATTAATTAATAATAAAAATTTTAAAATGAAAAAAAAATGAAGGGTCAGCTTTGAAATCTATAGAGACTTTGAATTTCTAATTTCTTGATTTGATTCTAGAAACCCAAGTCCTTAATCCAAGCAATAATATTTTGTTCAAACAAAAGTTATCTTATGTTCTTCAGATAATTTAATTTAATTTATAAATTCTTTATGACATATTAATCGCGATTAGAATCTAGTATTAATCTAAGATTAAAATGTAATAAATAATACCATGTGATTCGGGCATTAAAGTGTTAAGTAAAATCAAGTTATGAGATTTAAATGGCTAAAATCATATATGCAGAATAGAAAGTAAAGATTATTCTTGAATAATTATGATTATGTAATATAATTATATGTAAAAAAGAATAAAATATCGATCATAATAAAATTTATTATGGTTCTAAGATAATTAGTGGTCATAAATGACAAATGATTGCTTGTACGTGTTCTAAAGAAATCATTACATAAAATATTTTCATTCCATTAGTTTTCTGAACAAAGTGGGAAACCTACTTTGGACAGCCGATTAAATTAATGCCGCCATTATCGTGGCTTTGACATGTATGAATTCCATATTATATACTCTCTAATGTGTATATATGTGTATAAATATGATTATTATATGTTACGAATTTGTGATTAGCACTAATTAGCATAGTCATCGTGACACATTTATAACCTCCGCTTCTGAGCGTTAAATAAATGATGCTTGTAGAATCGAATAGGCTTCAAAGAAATGGTTTGAAATTTTTTAAAGTGTTTTTCGTTTTATAAAAAGCTTTTTAAATTTGATATTGTCCAATAATATATAAACTCAAATTCGTTGTAAAAATATTTCTCATGTAATGTTAGATAACCAAAACAATTAACATCTTTGTATTTTTAGTTACATGTTTCGAGTAGTTCGGTAAAATTTCATTTTGTTACGATTTTTAGTTTATATATTGTATTTGTTGGGATCCATCTTTAATTGGAGAGTTTTTTTTCTAAAAATTTCTAAAATAGTATAAAAGTCTCTAGAACATTATAGGGAATTCTAAAGAATTGTAAAACTCTCTAGAAATGTGTAGAAAAATGTGGAACCCTCTAAAATATTTTAGAGATATGTGGAAGCTTATGGAAGAGTACGAAAGGATGAAGAAGGTGGTGGAAGAGTGTAGAAATTTCTAGAGTGTGTGGAGTTTTTTTCTAGAGAATTAATCTCCACCATTGGATACAAGAAATCTCCGCCATCTATTTGGAGGTGGAGTAGTATAAATAGGGGTAGTGACATCCATTTCTAATTATCCAAAACTCAAGGATCAAGAGATAAACCGTCTAGAGTGAGGAAACTTAAGAGAGTCTCTTTGTGAAAGAAGAGAAGAAGTTTGAGAAGAGTCCATCCTCAAGCTTGAGTGCCACCGAGTGAGTCAATTGTAATCCTACTATTATTCTATATAGTAGAAGAATCTTCACTTTGAGAATTGTACTCTTGTGTTCCCATTTCTTCTTTCAATCTTAAGTGCCCATCTTAATTTCACGAAGCGGGAAGTTCGAGATTTTCCAACAGTGGTATTAGAGCCCGATTCTATAGTCGTAATTAAGCTCGTGTAGTTCAAGATGGAGGATCATGTCACTCATGATGGAGAAATGTTCAAGCTCACAGCCAACAACTACTCATATTGGAAATCGATGATGGAGGCCCACTTGTAGGGGTGTAATTCGGGCCGGCCCAAGCCCGTTTTGGCTCGGTGCTTTCGGGTTCGGGCCCGGGCCGGCCCGAATTCAAACGGGCTGAAATAATGCGGCCCGCGGCCCGGCCCGGCGGGCTTCAGGCAACCCGAATTGCTTTAGGGTTTTTTCTAACCCGTCGTTCTTTCCTTAT
>CM071860.1:67388440-67404659 GCA_036759665.1 Gynandropsis gynandra | reverse complement strand
ACGCTGCCTCACCTATAGCCCAATTTTCCACCAGATTTCTGAAAAATTTGTGCCCATGTCTGTCTCAGCCGCTCGCCGCACCACCAGATTTCCACCAGATCTTCACTCGCCTCCTTCCATGTCGTCGGCCGCAACAAACGATAGAGATAACTCCGGCTCCACCAATCCCCCGAGTGATTTAATCACTCCCTACAATCCAGCGAATCCGTTGATTACCATCAATGTAGCTCACTATCAACTCAACAATGTCAACAGACCCCCATGGCGCAGTAACTCTCGATCCGGACCAGACAACCACACTTCTAATGGACGCACTCAGTCTCGTGGATATCAAGGCAAATGTCAACTTTGTGGCACTCAAGGACATAACGCAAAGAATTGTTGTCTCCTCTGTTCTGTACAGGGATCATCACATCAGAAGCCTTCGTCTCATGAATCTCGGGGGAATACTCCATAGAAACTCAGTGCGCATCACGCTGCAATGCCCTCCTCCTCTACACCATGGTTGTTAGATTCCAGAGCTTCTCACCACATCACCATAGACCTTGCAAATCTCTCCATGCATACACCATACCATGGCGGAGAAGAAGTTGTGATTGGCGATGGAACTAGCCTGGGCATTACACACACGGGTTCTTTGTCCTTTCCCTCCACCTCTCGACCCCTTTCTCTTAACCATGTTCTTTGTGTTCCTCATATGAGCAAAAATCTTATCTCAATTCACCAATTATACACTGATAATAATGTTTCGATGGAATTTTACCCTTCTTACTTTCAGGTGAAGGATCTCACCACGGGGGCAACCATAACTCGAGGACATCTTAAAGATGGTGTATATTGTGTAGCCAGCTTCATTCATCTCATCACCTACCTCCATAACCCGCCCCTCTCCTTCTCAAAATAAGTTGTTTCCTACTCTTTCCGCTGCTATGACCACCTTTCATGCTAGGCATTCTCGGTTAGGCCATCCATTACTAAATTTTTTTCGACTTTCTCTTTACATGTGACAAAATTGTCAAGCACAAAACTCTCTTGTGAGGCTTGCTTGATCAATAAAAGTCATAAACTTCCATTTTCTACATCAACTATTGTTTCTACTCGTCCTCTTGAAATTCTATACTTGGATGTTTGGATGTCTCCGGTTGTTTCTTTTGATGGTTTTAAATACTATATCCTTTTTGTGGACCATTTTACTCGATACACTTGGTTATATCCTCTCAAACAAAAATCACAAGTTTTTGATGTCTTTGTCAAGTTCAAAGCCTTAGTCGAAAACTGTTTTCAATCTCGTATTGTCTCTCTTTACTCAGATAATGGTGGAAAGTACATTGCTCTCAAACACTTTCTCGCCACTCATAGAATCTCTCACTTCACAACTCCACCACACACTCCATAACACAATGGCATTTTCAAACGCAAGCATCGTCATGTTGTTGAAACGGGATCAGTTATTCTCTCCCACGCATCCATTCTCATCATATATTGGTCGTTCGCTTTACCTACTGCTATGTATCTCATAAACCGCCTCCCATCAGATGTAACTGCTTTCAAATCTCCATTTGAAGCTCTTTTTGGAACTACCCCAAACTACTCTAAACTTCGCACATTCGGATGTCTCTGCTATCCATGGTTACACCCTTATTCTAGTCATAAACTTGAACCATGCTCTTCACCGTGTATCTTTGTTGGTTACTCCTTAACTCAAAGTGCCTTTCTTTGCCTCCATGTTCCCACTTCTCGAGTCTATGTCTATCGACATGTGCAATTTGTTGAGACTGATTTTGCTTTCCCCCGGCTTCAATCACTCATATCCTCTTCGGCGTCCTCATTTAATGACACTACCATGCCGACTCCATCTTCGCCCTTCACAATCATTCCAAGCTGGCTACCTCATACTACACCATCACTAGAAGAGCCCCCAGGTTCGGATCCTTCTACATTACCCATGCCTTCACCAGCCCATGAGACCATGACCCGAACACCTCTCCACCCAATGACCGAAACTCCACATCTCTCACTACTACCGATACTCTCTCAAACCCAATCATCAATCGCAATAGCTATCCCATGACAACAAGAGCCAAAAATTACATATCAAAACCTTTACCCTTGCTACCATCCTATCTCCTTCCTCGAACATAGAACCCACGTGTGTCTCTCAAGCCCTCAAGGACCCCAAATGGCGCAAAGCCATGTCAGAGGAGTTTGATGCCTTGGTTCGCAATGGCACTTAGAACTTGGTGCCGCCGCACCCCTCCTACAATGTTGTTGGTTTTAAATGGTTTTTCGGACGAAGCGTTTCTCTGATGGTTCAATTGACAGGTACAAAGCACGTCTAGTCGCAAAAAGATTTCATCAAAGACCGGGTGTTGACTACAATGACACCTTCAGCCCAGTCATCAAACCATCTACCATACGACTTGTCTTAAGTCCTGCAGTCTCGCAGGGTTGGCACCTACGTCAGCTTGATGACAATAACACATTTCTCTAAAGGCACTCTAAATGAAGACGTCTACATGGAACAACCTCCTGGTTTTATTGAGTCCTCAATATGTTTTGCAAGCTACACAATGCGATCTATGGCCTCAAACAAGCTCTACGCGTATGGTACAATGAACTCCATAAGTTTCTTCTGCAATCCGGGTTTGTTAGCTCCCTCTCGGACACGTCACTCTTTATTTATCAACGTCATGGAGTCACATTATATCTGCTTGTTTATGTTGATGACATCATTGTCACTGGATGTCAAGAGACTGAGGTTAACAAGTTCATTAATCTCATCGCCACTCGCTTATCCATCAAAGATAGGTTGACTCTCATATTTTCTTGGCGTCGAAGTCACACACTCTCGCGATGGATTACTTCTCACTCAAGACCGTTACATCACAGATATTCTTGCCCGTCATCACATGAGCAATGCCAAGCCCATGCCAACTCCCATGTCCTTTACAACAAATCAGTCTGCTATTGGGAACGCCTCTTGATGATCCTACTAAGTACCGCCAGGTTCTTGGGAGTCTCCAATATCTTCTCTTCACAAGACCGGACATTTCTTATGTTGTGAACAAATTATCTCAATATATGCATCGACCAACGTCAGACCATTGGTAATGTGTTAAACGTATCCTACGATACCTTGGAGGTACAAGCACCCATGGAGTATTTTAGTCTCGCAACAAATCATTGTCTCTACATGCTTTTTCTGATGCAGGTAGGGTGGTGATCGTGATGATTTTAGCTCCACGGGTGCTCATATTGTCTACCTTGGTGGTGATCCCATATCTTGGTCATCCAAGAAGCAACGATTCGCAGCAAAATCCTCAACCGAAGCTGAATACAAATCGGTCTCCACAACTGCTTTTGAAATTCAATGGATAGCCTTACTTCTATCCGAACTTGGTGTAACCTCCTACAACAATCCAATGATATATTGTGAAAATGTTGGTGCCACATATCTAAGTGCGAATCCAGTCTTTCACACATCGCCATTGACTATTACATTCGTGATTTTGTACAATCTAGCAACCTTCGAGTTTCACACGTCACTTCTAAGGATCAACTAGCCGATGCACTCACAAACCACTTCCTCGCACGCGGTTTGAACTTCTTCGGATCAAGATAGATCTCTTAGGTGAACCACATCTTGCGGGGCAAAATAGAGGAGATTACGATTGAGATTATATTCATATTATTGATCTTCCAAATCTTGCATTCAAATCAGAATATTTTCTCATTCCTTAATTTTATGATTCTCTATTTAGTACAATTATGTTTATATATTCTGTATAACACTATCAAAGAAAAACAATGAAAATCATTTTCCCATTATATATGTATTTATATATAGAAACAAATTTGTAAATTAATGTATTATTATCATGTACAAGATAATTCGTAGAATTAGTATGTGAAAATAATATATTAATTTTTCAATTTGAAACAAATTATTTTAGCTTTTATTTTTATTTGTAAAATTGTATTGAATATTTGATAGATTGTATATCCATTTAAATGTCAATACAATATCCTACCTAATAGATAATGAATGAATTTTGCACAGTTGTTGTATACCAAAATTAAACATTTATCAAACTATTACATAAATTTCGAAATTTATTCAATATGTATAATATATATATATATATATATGAAGGCTAATGATATGGATTTCTGCCAAAAAAAAAAAAATACAAGTAATTATAGTGTTTGACGTTTCTTACTTTACTCCCAACATCCCCACGCTAACTCCGTTGACTCTCTCACAAGCATTTCATATCTTTCATATCATGCGTACATATATATATATACACACATCAAAGGTGATATGAGAAATTTAATATTAGAAAATTAAGGACACCTCAAAAATAAAATATAAAGAAAAATGGAGCCGCAATTTAGCATACGAAACCTATAGCTTGCGTTGGAATCTCTCATGTTATTTTTTCCAATTTTTTAAAAGAACTATGTTATAAATAAATAATATATTATGAAATAAAACTAAAGTAAGTGTTTTTCTATTTATTTATATTTATTTCAATTTAGTTATGATTACTTACCTTTTTTATTTTTATAAATCTATTAATAGATACATTTTGTTTGAATGTGATTTTTATATATTTATTTTTGTTTATTCAATTTAATAAAAGTTGTTAGTCGTAACGGTGTCTAAATATTTTTTATTTAATTTTTTCAAAATTTTAAATAAACAAATATAATTTTGACTTATTTACAACACATCATTTTAGTTTTACATTATCTTTCAATGAAGAACAATAGACGACATCAAATTGATTTTAATTTTAAATTTGTTTAAATGTCAAAAGACATCATTTTGTATAAAAAAATATAATTTATTATTAGTATCTAACGATCGTTGGAAGATCATCGAGCGTACGCGAAACTACATGAAATTTTAGAATATTGGTTACAACATATATACCTCTAATATATTTAGCGAGTAATTAAATCTCAATTATTATAATCGAAAAAGAAGAAGTAGTATATGTAGAAAAATATATAGGAGAAAGTGATATTTAAATTTAATTTCAAATAAAAAACATTTTGTATAATTTTAGATGGATTTATTTTTGTTATGGTTCTGATAATTTCTTTTTATCTCAAATAATATGAATACACTTCAAAATAAAAAAACTTAAATTGAGACAAAAAATTATATCAATATTTTACAAATAACTATATACAGTTGTTTCATAAAAATTTAGAGAAATTGTCAAGAACATCTTCGGAAATAATGGTGCGATCACTTTGTTTCTTGAAAATCCTTAATTTTGATTTAGAAATTATTGATTAAGAATATCATATTTTTTATTATCTTGAATTTGAATCTCAATTAAATATTTCTATAAAATTTATCATACAACTCTGTTTTCATGAATCTTTAATATTTTCAAAATTATTATGGTTTAAAATTCATATTTATCACTTATAATACAATGTAAAATACACAAAAATAATTGTTATAAAATAAATGAATATAACATATGATATATATTTTTATATAAAATATATTAATTTTTGTATTTTAAATAACAAATATAAATAAACATACATCCCAAATAGATTCAATTGAGTTGTAATGTACGAAAATTTGTTTTGATTAATAAATTCACGATTTATACCAAAACTTTTGGAATCCTAATTAATCCCATTTGAATGTAATAAATATTATTTGATTGCTTCGTAAAATTTCTTTATCCGCACTATTTATTTGTATATTAGATAAATAATTTTATTGTCAAAAAATCCTTTTTAATTAAAAATACAATATAATTAGAACATTTTATATGAATTATGTAATATCTTAAAATTATCATATATCAATTATTCTAGATATTCTAGTACGAGCTAATTTCTCTGAGTCGACATTGACATCCCGAAGACATGTGAGAATACTCGATTGCGACTTTGAGTAACAAAGAACGAATTCATGTGTTATTATCATATTTAGAAACGAAATCTTCTATATGTTCCAATCGCTCGTAAGAAAGACACTTCTCATCCCATCTGTGTAAGACTTGTTGAAGGAAACACTTTTTTTTGAATTTGTAATTGAGAATCTTCTCCATAAATTCGATTCTAAAAGTTGATTTTTTATTATGAACTAACCCATTGTCATTGCCATTGTTGTTGATGTTGAGTTAGTTGGTTATTATATAATTAAAAGTTTCAAAATTTTTATTTTGTTTATTTAGTTTTATATTTGGATATTCACATATATGAAGATTACAATATAAAATTTACAAAGATAATTATTATAAATAAATGAATATAATATATGAGATATAGTTTTATATAAAATATATTAATTTTTGTGATTCGATTTAGGCAGAATATCTTGTAAATTTTGAATTTTTGAACTTTAATCTTTCCGGATTTTTGAAAAATTTATTCTACAATTTTGAACGGATCGTTCCTATTTTTAGTTAAATTCTCTCTCTCTCTCTCTCCCACGCGAAAAATGTTTTATTTCGATTATGATTCCTCACTGGTTTCTTTTTATTCCTCCAACTGCTTCAGTTTGCATGTTGAGTGAATTTCCATTGCAATTGATCTCGAATTCTTGCGATTCACATTTCTTTTAGATTATGAGGTAATCGGATCTCAAAGGAGTTCTATATTGTGGTTTCAGAATCTGTTCTTGCCTCCTTTGTTGAGATTCATCTAGTAAGTGAAGGGTCGGTCTATTGAGGTTGAATCAACCACCGACCATTAGAAATTATGCCCAAGAAAACTCTAGTGATTCACTCTCAATAAGCTATTCTTTCTTTTGTCTTGTTTTGGTTCTACATCTAAATATGTTGAGTATTGATTTTTCGGTGGCTTTATGGATGTAGTTTTTCTTCATTATTGACTAACCCATTGTCATTGCCATTGTTGTTGATGTTAAGTTAGTTGGTTATTATATAATTAAAATTTTCGGAATTTTTATTTTGTTTATTTAGTTTTATATTTGGATATTCATATATGAAGATTACAATATAAAATACACAAAGATAATTATTTATAAAATAAATGAATATAATATCTGAGATATAGTTTTATATGAAATATATTAATTTGTGTATTTAAAATAACAAATGTAAATACACATACATCACAAAGAGATTCAATTGAGTTGCATTGTACGAAAATCGTTCTGATTAATAATTCCAAAATTTATGCCAAAACTTTTGGAACCCTAATTAATCTGTGTGAATGTAATGAATATTATTCAATTGCTTCGTAAAAGTTTTTTATTTGCACACTGTTTATTTGACATATTATATTAGGTCAATAATTTTATTGAAAAAAAATAATTTTTAATTAAAATAAAATATAATTAGAACATTTTATATGGATCATGTAATATCTTATCTCTTTCATTTTCTTTATTTTTATTATGGTAATTCAAGTCTTTCTGAAGACAAAGAGTGTATTAATCGAAACATAACACATCTTCTAAAAACTACACTCGTAGATTTTAATTCAACTATATCATCAACTCGAAAATCTATGAAGTGTCATATAAAATATGGTTTTGAGAGGTGAGACATATTTGTTGTTATAATCTTCCATATTGAACCAAATAATGCATGATATGTACATCATAAACTAGACTCTTATAGCTTTGTATCCATATACAAAACAAAAGTGTTATACTATAGAACAACTCTTCCTGAATTTTATTTTACGTTGCTTCGGTTTAATGACCTGTCTTTTCTAGATCCATACAGATACACAAATCAAAGTCACACGCTTCATAACACAAAGGATAGATCCTCAACCAATCACAAAACCTCAAATATTTTGAGAGACTTTTGTAAGGCTTATTGGTTTTTTAAACAACATTAGATGTCTTCTCAAACTCTTTCTTCATGTCTTTTTCTTAAATCCAAAAATCATAATTTAAACCCCTTCATTTATGCCAGAAGATCCAAAAAATGTTGATCACCGGAATTCGGGATCAAAACCCTAGTGGTTGCAATCGAAATTCCCTCGAAATGGAAAAAGACGATCAAGAATTAGCAAGGAATTTGAGCTGAAGAAGATGGAAGAAGAACACATATCAAATCCAAGCATTTTTTTCTTCATCGATTGTTGTGAGAGTCAAATTCCTTCATGTTCTTCCTCCATTTTGTGATTCAATTTAGACAGAATATTTTGTAATTTTGAATTTTTGAACTTTAATCTTTCCAGATTTTTGAAAATTTTAATCTAGAATATTGAACGGGTCGTTCTTATTTTTAGTTAAATTCTCTCTCTTCCACGCGAAAATGTTTTATTTCGATTGTGATTCCACGCTTGTTTCTTTTTATTCCTTCAGCTGCTTCAGTTTGCATGTTGAGTGAATTTCCATTGCAATTGATCTTGAATTCCTGCAATCGACATTTTTTTTAGATTATGAGATAATCGAATCTCAAAGGAGTTCTACATTATGGTTCAGAATCTGTTCTTGCCATCTTTCTTGAGATTCATCTAGCAAGTGAAAGGTCGGTCTATTGAGGTTAAGTCACTAGAGTTTTCTTGGGCATAATTTCTAATGGTCGGTGGTCGATTCATTGAGGTATGACCATCAGAAATTATGCCCAAGAAAACTCTAGTGATTCACCCTCAATTAGTCATTCCTTCTTTTGTCTTAATTTTTATGATTTATTTGATTTATATATATTGTATATACAATAAAAACAGTCTGTATATTGAGAGAATACATCTCCTTACTCTTTGTATTCCAATAGTTTATTGGAGTGGATTTCACTTCCTTTATCATTATCATTTAGTTCAGTTTTAATTTTGTTTAGTTTTTAAAAATTTCAATAAAAAAGGAGTCTTTATGTCACGTTACCGAGGGCCCCGCTTTAAAAAAATACGCCGTCTGGGGGCTTTACCGGGACTAACTAGTAAAAAGCCTAGAGTAGGAAGCGACGCCACCTAGGGCTGTAGTTCCAAGGGTTGGGTTGTTCGCCCATTAAAGCGTGAGGTGGGTTCAGAACATCGTGATACAGTTCGGTCCATATCGGGTGTGGATTTTCATTACAAAACCAATAAACCGGAAAAAGAGGGATTATTTTGTGAAAGGATTTTTGGGCCTATAAAGAGTGGAATTTGCGCTTGTGGAAATTCTCGAGTGATCGGAGATGAAAACGAAGACCCGAGATTTTGTGAACAATGTGGAGTTGAATTTGTTGATTCTCGGATACGAAGATATCAAATGGGATACATAAAACTGACATGTCCTGTAACTCATGTATGGTATTTGAAACGTCTTCCTAGTTATATTGCGAATCTTTTAGATAAACCTCTTAAAGAATTAGAAGGCCTAGTATATTGTGATGTGTGATTTGATCAAAATTCTTATTTTACAGATTGGTTCTACATCTGAGTATGTTCAGTATTAATTTTTTCGTGGCTTTATAGATGCAGTTTTGCTTCATTATGGACTAACCCATTGTCATTGCCAATGTTGTTGATGTTGAGTTAGTTGGTTATTATATAACTAAAATTTTCAGAATTTTTATTTTGTTTATTTAGTTTTATATTTGGATATTCACATATGAATATTACAATATAAAATATACAAAGATAATTATTATAAAATAAATGAATATAATATATGTGATATAGTTTTATATAAAATATATTAATTTTTGTATTTAAATAACAAATTGAAATAAACATACATCCCAAACAGATTTAATTGAGTTTCAATATACAAACATTGTTGTGATTAATAATTCGAGGATTTATGCTAAAACTTTTGGAACCCTAATTAATCCATTTGAATGTAATAAATATTATTCGATTGCTTCGTAAAACCTTTTTATCTGCACCGTTTATTTGACATATTATATTAGGTCAATCATTTTATTTATAAAAAACATTTTTAATTAAAAATAAAATATAATTAGAACATTTTATATGGATCATGTAATATCTTAAAAAATATTATATATCAATTATTATAGATATTCTAGTGCTTGTATAATAATTATATTTATACATATAGGTGTTTTTGTGTGGATATTTACGTGTTCCACAAGTAATATTTTTTTAAGAAGACATACAAAACAATGTTTATGGGCGACACGAGCTAATTTATCTGAGTCGACATTGGCATCTAAAAGACATGTAAGAATACTCGATTACGATTTTGGGTAACAAACAAAAAATTCATGTATTATTATCAGATTTAGAAACGAAATCATCCATATATTCCAATCGCTTGTAAAGAACACATTTCTCATCCCATCTCTGTAAGACTTCTTAAAGGAAACACTATTTTTTGAATTCGTAATTGAGAATCTTCTCTGTAAATTCAATTCCAAAAGTTAGTTTGTCATTATGGACTAACCCATTATCGTCGCCATTGTTATTGATGTTGAGTTAGTTAGTTATTATATAATTAAAATTTTCAGAACTTTTATAAAAAATAGTTTATACAAGAAAATTTCGAAGTTAAAAATATAAGTTATTACATATGTAGATCAATTGTTGAATCGAAATGGAGATAATTCACAAGTTGATTTATTCTATGAAAATATAATAACAGATATATCGATATAAAATATATGGAATTCGAACAAGTAAAATATAGTTGATTAGTAGATGATATGATTCACATCATTGAGGATGGTGGGTATATTGGTCTCATTTGTTTACCACCAATAACTTTAAATATTTCATTAAACGAAATTTCATATATTATACTCAACTTATTATATTTTGGAAGATATATCTCTCTTTTAAGAAGATAAAAATTTTAGGATTATAATAATCTAAAAATCTAATCTGTAGCATATATATTATATTGTTTTTTATATATTATATTGATAATATTAATCTAAGAATTTGATTGATCCACAATATATATTTTATATTTGTTAATCCACATTTTATGAGAGAAAAATATTTTTGTACCTATTTCTTTTAAAGTGATAAATATAAGATGCAGTGATTCATGAAGGTTTTTGTATTATTGTATGATAAGTGAAATAAATAATAAACTAAACTTTATATAGTGTTCACTACAAAAAATAACACGGCTTTTGCAACGGACGGATCAACGGATCCATCCGTTGATGACAAATGCCAATGGATTACAACGGATACACGGAATTTCCAATGGGCAGCCATCCGTTGCAATCCGTCGTAACTTCAACGGGCGGTCAATGGATATCTACCATTGCTCCCGTCCATTGCAATTCGTCATAAATTTCAATGGATTGTCAATAGATTGATTCCGTTTCTAGCATCCGTTGGAACCCCGTTAGAAAACCATAGGAAAAAAGCCAACGGGCATCCATTGCACATTATAACGAATATCCGTTATAAAGTGTAATTGATGCCCGTTGAAATTGTTAATTTCGAGGATTACCGGTGGAATAATTTCATATGAACTTGCAACGGGCATCCGTTGACATCGCTAACAGATGTCTATTGCAAATAACACTATTTAATGATAACTATCAAGGTTTTAGCATCAAACCATCAACAACAAATATAATAACAACAAAATTTTGTCTTCTTCAAATAGAGATGTATATAGATCAACAGAATGGATGTATAGAAGAAAAGATCCTATAATTAAAGAGATTACGCCAGAATTCTTACACGGATTGAAGCAATTTATGAGTTTTGCATCGATGCAACCTTTGTGTCAAGAACGCAGGACAATGTTATGTCCATGCAAAAGATGCAAAAGCATGACGTATCTAAGTCAAGAAATTGTTTGCAAACATCTTTACAAGGTGGGTTTCGTTGAAAATTACGAAATTTGGTTACGTCGAAAATTGTAGCGTTAGAGATATTGTGCAAGAAGCACAAGTAGAAAGAAATAAAGAAGTTATTTATGAAGCATCAACGACAATCCATATGTAGAAATGGTGTCATGCCGATTCTTCAACCTATTGGATTTAGTGAAACACCCTATTTATGAAGGTTGTCATGAAGGTCAGTCCTATTTATCTTTATTTTCAAGATTGATGAGTATAAAAACAGAGTACAATGTTGTTAAAAATTACATGGATTCATTTTGCAAAACCATGCGTGAATATTAACCGGAAAATAAACAAGCTCCCGAGACATACTACGAAACAAAGAATGCTTTAAAAGATTTGGGAATGTCACATGAGAAAATTGATGTTTGTATAAAAAATTACATGTTGTTTTGGAGAAATGATAAAGACTTGTTGGAATGCAAGTTTTGCGGTGCAAGCAGATTTCAGCCATATAAAAATCATCTTCACGTAAATATATACTATAAAAAATGTTATATATACATGTAGCAAACAGGTTGAGAAGGTTATTTGAATCGGAAAAACCGCTGTGGAAATAAGATGGCACACAGAACACTCGACGGGCGAAGGTATGATGCAACATTCATCGTATGGTAAGGTTTGGAAAGATTTAAATGAAATATTTCCTAAGTTCGCGTATGAAATGAGAAATGTTTATCTTTACCTGTGCACCGATGGTTTTAGTCCATATGGACAATCTAAAAGTCAATATTATTTGTGGCCGGTGATTTTGTTTCCGTATAATTTGCCTCCCGATATGTGTTTCAAAAGAGAGGTAATGTTTCTGACGTTGATGATTCCAGGACCAGAACATCCGAAGAAAAGTTTCGATGTCTTTTTGGAGTCCTAATTTAATGAATTCAGAGATTTATGGAATGAATGAATTCTTGCGTATGACGTGAGTACGAAGCAAAATTTTACATTGAAAGCGGTCTTATTGTGGACAATTAGCGACTTTTCTGCCTATGGAATGTTATCTGGATGAAGCACACACGGGAGATTAGCATGTACATATTGTATGAAGGATACAGATTCGTTTCGACTAGTATATGGTAAGAAACCATGTTGGTTTGATTGTCATAGAAGATTTCTTCCTCGTGGACATGCTTTCCGGAAAGATAAACAACATCTTCGAAAGAATATGGAACAAAAGGGAGAGACATCGTGCATGAAAATTGGAACACAAATCATTTACGAAAGATTGAACACAATGGACGATTTACAAGAATCAGTGGAATGTTGTGGAGATCATGGGTATCGTAAACCAAAAGGACAAGGTGAATAACATAACTGGTATAAACGTAGTATCTTTTGGGAACTACCACAATGGAAATCATTGATATTACATCATAAATTAGATGTTATGCATATCGAAAAGAACTTTTTTTATAACATTATCAATATTGTTTTAAATATGGTGGGTAAAACGAAGGATAACATACAATAAAAAAAAGATTTGAAGACAATATGTCGATGACCTGAGTTGGAATTAAAAGATGGAATGTCACATGTCCTAGTAATCAGATTGTCCGGTCCGGCGAAAACAACATTATTAAAGTGGTTAAAAGAAGAAATTAAGTTTCCAAATGGATATGCATCGAACATTGTTCGTTGTGTGGATATTGTTAATTCGAGACTGATCGGGTTAAAAAGTCACGATTGTCACGTTTTCATACAGAGACTCATTCCAATTGCATTTGTTGAGCTCTTACCACGGAATGTTTACAATGTGCTATGCGGAATCAACATATTTTTTAGAGATATATGTTCAAGAAATTTAAAAAGGGATTACTTGAAATTAATGAAAAAAAATATCTTTGAAGTATTATGTTCATTGGAAAAAGTTTTTCCGCCTTCATTCTTTGATGTCATGGAAGATTTGCAAATAATTTACTAGACAAGGCAATACTCGATGGGCCAGTTCAATTAAGATGGATGTATTTATTCGAAAGGTTTTTCTTTCATTTAAAGAAAAAAGCAAAAACAAAGCAGTGATTGAAGGATCTATTGTCAAACAATACTTGTTGGAAGAAATCACATATTTCAGCATATTTTATTCTGAGTCGCATATTCAGACGAAAGAACGATGTGCATCAGATGATCACACAAACTATCAATATCAATATAATCTGCAGTTTATCATAATTCCTGAGATGTTTACACCGATTGGACGTACAGGAGGTAAATTCGAGGAATATTGGTTAACACTAGAGGAGTATAATCACGCCCACACATATATATTACTAAATTGTCAAGAGTTATTACCATTCGAAATGTACAAAACAATATTATTCAATCTTTTAAATATATATATATATATATATACAATATTAACATATTTTCATTATACAAGATATTTGATGAAGAATTAATTGGTACATATCCTCATCTAAACGCAGATGAACTCACAGACATGAAAGTTCAACATTATGGTTCGTGGTTGAGAGATTACGTAAGTACTCGTGGACACGTCTATTAAAATTAATTGTGTTTATTATAAAGTACTCATTTGTTTTTATGTTATATACAGGTGAAATGTTCTGATGAAAGACTTCCAACGTGGTTAAAAGATTTGACTAATGGTCTTGCACGAAATGTTATGTGTTGGTCAATTTTGTTTGCTCACGACTACACGTTCCACACATACGAACATGGAAAACATAGAACCACATGGAATTATGGCGTTTACGTTAATAATGAAATAGAGGGTGGTAACTTTTATGGTATTTTACACCAAATCCTACAAGTGGAATATCTCGGTCTCGTTGGGTTGAAGGTAATGCACTACAAAAAAACACTCTATTTCCAACGGACGGGGCAACAGATCTGTCCGTTGGGAAAAAAATAGCAACGGATTGCAACGGATATGTTAATGCTTTCAACGGGAGAGAATCCGTTGCAATCCGTTGAATTTTGTAACGGATTTTAATGGAATATTGCCGTTACAAAATCCGTTAAAAATCCATTGACAATTTGCGACGGATTGTAACGGATAACATCCGTTGGACCTATCCGTTGCAAGACCGTTAGAAACCGGGGGAAATATTCTAACGGTCATCCGTTGAAAACTGTAACGGTAATCCGTTACAATTTGTAACGGATGGCCGTTGATATTGTTATTGTAACGGAAATCCGTTACCATATGTAACGGATGGCCATTGATATTGTTAATTTCGAGGTCCAACCGTCGAAATAAATTCGTGAGATCTTGCAACGGGCATCCGTTACATTTTGTAACGGATGGTCGTTGATATAGTTAATTTCGAGGTTCCACCGTCGAAATAAATTCGTGAGATCTTGCAACGGGCATCCGTTACATATGCCAACGGATGTCCGTTGAAAACTTAACTATATATATGGTTGAATCTAAAACAATATCAATAATATCAATATCAACGGATATGATATACTCACCACCAATATCAAGTATCTTTTGTCTCAATGGTTGAATCTAAAACAAATTTGATAAATTTTCTTACCGGTGGTAAGAGGAAGTTTATTAAGGTTGTTTTGCATTCGATTATTGAGATAAAGATACTGGTTTTGGTGACGGATATGAATCAAACAAACCACCAATATCAAGTATCTTTTGCTTCCATGGTTGAATCTAAAACAACTTTGATAAACTTTCTTACCGGTGGTGAAAGTTTATTAAGGTTGTTTTGGATTCGATTATGGAAGTAAAGATACTGGTTTTGGTGATGGAGGTAGCTGTCGGATAGAATTCTATGTTAAAGTTATTTTTATAGATCGTAAGAAACCGGGGAAAAGCGTTCCAACGGGCATCCGTTGCAATTGTTAACGGACGGCCGTTAGAAATAGCAATGGATGACCGTTGATATTTTGAATTTCGAGGTTCACGGGTCAAAATAAGTACCCATGAATTTGCAACGGGCGTCCGTTGCCATATCCAACGGATGTCCGTTGGAACATTAGCTATTTAGATCTTACCAACGAGTGCGTCAAACCATCAACAACAAAAACATTTTCGAAAAATGTCGTCGTCTTCGAATCAAAATATATATAGATCAAGGGAGTGGATGTATAGTAGAAAAGATCCTGTAACCGAAGAGATTACGCAAGAATTCTTACACAGATTAGAGCAATTCATGAGTTTTGCATCGATGCAGCCTTTGTGTCAAGAACGTGGGACAAGCCACGAGGGATCATAAGCTCTGATGATAAAGAAGATCCGTTGCAACCCGATCATCCGCAGTCGATTCGTTTAATTGATACAGATCGCGAGGAGATTCTTGCGAGGAGTGACATAGACGAAGAACTCATACGAGATTATGAAGACGTTGAACCGTAAGATGCTGAAGATGAAAACGGCGATGAATTCAATGAACAAACGAAAGACGACTCGCCCATCGATGAATCTACTGAAGAAGAAATGTAAATACGATAATGTTTATTATGTGTAATAC
>CM071860.1:67348249-67385884 GCA_036759665.1 Gynandropsis gynandra | reverse complement strand
CATCCGTTGCCATTGCTAACGGGCTTCCGTTGAAAATGTTTTCTCGCCAAATCTTTCCCGCCAGTTTGCAACGGTCATCCGTTGCAAGTTCCCGCCAGTTTGCAACGGTCGTCCGTTGCAAGTTCCCGCCACGTTGCAACGGATGTCCGTTGCAAAGTATTCCTAATTTTGCAACGGCAGTCGTTGCTCTCCAATGGTCGTCCGTTGGAATTTTGCAACGGTGATCCGTCACAAATTTATCCAACGGTCGTCCGTTACTTTTATTCCAACGGCGTTTTCCGTTGCCATTTTGTAACGGATATTATCCGTTGGAATGACGTCACAAATTGCAACGGATAATCATTTGCAACGAACTTTTCGCAACGGACGAAAATCCGTTGGTGTCCGTTGGAAACGGTTGTTTCCAACGGATTTTGGGCGATTTCCAATGGATTTGTCCGTTGGAAATCGCCAGTCTTTTTGTAGTGATGCTTTTTAAATGTCAGTGGTTCGACCCAACCATATGACGTGGAATACGAAAAAACCGATGGGGAGGAATTGACATCAATCCGGCATGATAATATGGTAAGTATGATCAATTTATCACAATAGATCAAGCAGATCAAGTATTATGTGCAATATCCAACAACATTGAAACATCGAAGAGATAACTGGTGGGTCGTAGTAAAGATCAAGCCACAAGGAATTATAAGCTCAGATGAAAAAGAAGATTCGTTGCAACCCGATTATCCGCAACCGATTCTTTTAATTGATACAGACAATCTCGAGGAGATTCTCACAAGAGTTGACATAGACGGAGAATTCATACGTGATTATGAATACGTTGAACCGAAATATGCTGAAGATGGAAATGATGATGAATTCAATGAACAATTGAAGGGAGACTCATCAATCGATGAATCTACTATAGAAGAAATGTAAGTATAATAATATGTGATGTAAAATGATGTGTATAAATATAATCGAAGAATCTCCAATCGAACAATCGAAGTGTAAATACAATAATATGTAAAGTAAAAGATGTGTAAATACAGTCGAAGAATCTCTAATCTCTAATCTCTAATCGAAATGTAAATATAATAATGTGTAATGTAAATGATGTGTAAATACAATCGAAAAATCTCCAATTGTGTAAATACAATCGAAGAATATATAAATGATGTGTAATACAATCGAAGAATCTCCAATTGTCTAAACTAACTCATTATAATTTATTTTGCAGAGCGCATACATATGGTGGAAGAAGGATACATCGTGCATCTACACGGTTTAGATGCACGACATACAAGCCCGCATGCCCTTGATGATGAACAATGCCAAGCACAACTACTACACCGAGAATAAAAAACCGACATGTGCAACGGACGAGGTCTTCAATCAACTTATTCAACATTGGGAGTCTGAGGACTTCAAGGCCAAGAGCGAGAAAATGTCGGTACAGCAAGAAGGTTCCTGAAGATGGTTCGTATCGCCATACTCTGGGATTAAAATCATTCCCGAACAAGAAGTAAGATTTCATAAATTTCTTATCATTTAATTTTTTTTTACAATGTTTATATTAATATATTTATTTTAAAAATTCTAACTCTAATTTTATTTGTTTTGTAGTCGGTTAGACCGTAAAAGGAGCGTCTATACGGTCTCGGTGCATTGCAAAAGGATACCGTCGAGGACGCCACCACGGTACCTCTCATGGTCCAAGAGAGCTACACACAACAACGGCGTATCGAGGATCTCGAAGCACAACTTCGAGACACTCGAGCCCAGCTGCAAGAAACTCGTCACAAATACAGCACATGGAGAGCATCATAGAATTGCTATCCGGTCGGGCAAGGATCGATTCGGATGCAACGCTTTCACAAGGTGTTGGTGACCACGGAGATGACATCGGTCCCACAGATTTAGATGAAATGTAATAGAATTAGGTTTTAATTTTTTTAAAAACTTTTATTATATTAATTAAGGTTATTTGAAATTTGTTTTTATTTTTTATTTTAATTTTTTAAATTTCCATCGGATGCATGTTGCAAATGCCAACGGGTATCCGTTGGAATGAAATTTCCCGCCAAATGGTAACGGATGCACGTTGCCATTTCCCGCCAAATTGTAACGGATGTTTGTTGTCATTTCCGGCCACTTTGCAATAGATGTATGTTGCAAATTTTCAATTCCCGCTCATTTTTTGTTCCAACGGAGGGGCAACGAATATCCGTTACAAATTTGTAACGGGAATCCGTCACTTTTTTGTAACGGACATCTGTTACAATTTTCCAACGGCTAATTGTATGGCGCATACATTACAAATTTGCAATGGATAATATCTGTTGTAACGCCGTTGGAAATCGCAACTGATCTCGATTTGTAACGAGCGATTCCCTGCGGTCTCGAATCCGTTGTCGTCCGTTGGAAAACGATATTTGCAACGGATTTTAGGCAATTTCCAAAGGATTTGTCCAAATGAAATCTCATTTTTTAAAACGATATAAAATGAATAGTGTTTATAAAACGATTATATGACGTTCACTTTGTAAAATCCAGAAATCATTCCAAATTGTTACAAAATAATAATTTAGAAGCATATAATTTGAAAAAATAATAAATTAAAAACGTCTAAATTATTAATCAAATATATCCATCCATTTTCACGTGAACTTAGATACGTGAAGGGTTGACAACGGGATTGGAAGAATCTACAGCGCACTGTCAACCTCGCGGACCCCTCGAATTTGATTTTTATTATTTTATATTTATTGAGGTCTTCAATCTTAATATCATGTGTATATATATATATATGTATATTTTGTCTTTTAAATTCGAGTTGCCGTTTTTGGTTGTCCATTTTATGTTACTAATAATATGTATATGTAATTTATTGTTTGTTATATTCATAAAGAAATACTTTTGATATTTAATCTATCATACGTTACTTACTTCGAGATCACTTTCATGCATTTTTTTATTATAATGCACTTTCGTAATACTAAAAGCCCGAATTTAGATTGCAGATATTTTACACTTATATCTAGCCATGCGTTCGCGATCGCTCTCGTGTTAATGTGGCTTTATAAAAATATATATATATATAAATATATAATAATTTTACTCTTCGTAATAATATGTTTTCTTATTATTTTTATATATTCCCTGGCTTTGGCTTATATTACATGTGTGTGGATATATATATATGTATATAGATAGTTATGGTCCATACGAAATTATCAAGTTGGTGTTTAGAATTACACACGCATCTTTATCTTTTTCTTATTTTCTCTCTAAAAAAGTAGAAATAATTTGGGATAATTTAGGATGGTTGTCGAGAATCAGAGTTCTATCATTTCTTCTTTTGGTTGTGGAGTACTGAGTTGTCAATATTTATTAGGCAATGGACAAATTTTTTAATATAAAAAATTATTCAAAATTGAGGATTTAAATTAAACATATATTTATGTGTAAAGACTCATAGACGCACCTACTTCTTGTAATGGAATAATATAATATGTCAAATAATGTTATGATCTTTTACTATATATTTAACGATATCCCAAATTTTGCTTGCTTAGGTTGGTTATGTTTTTAGTTTATTTTATTTATTTACTATTATTTTTAAATTTAAAAGGGAACAAAAAAAGTTATGAAAATTGTTGCGTTAGTGAAACAAATAGTCGATTTTTCCATCACACGAGCACTAAACACAAACCACTTGATGGAACAAAAATTCAACATTTTTGCTCATATCATATATAATCCATTTGCCTTATCCTCAATTCCTTCACTCTTTTTTTAAGTGTATTTAAACATTGAAAATGCTCATTTATGTACTCAAACATGTATATTTATATATAATATAATAATCTAGATAATTTTTTTAATTTGTAAATAGATGATAAAAAATGGTCCTGACTCAAGACATAAAGAGAATTTATTAATTATATTCACCAAATGTTTTTGAAAAAAAAATTCCCGACATTAAATTGCGCATATTGTGTCTGTTTTTTTGTGGAGATGAGATGCTACGAGGGGTATATATGTAAATAGGCAAAAGCAGAACAAAGCTCGAGCTGTCAGCGTGACATAAGGTGACTTCAGCGGCACCGGCCAAACCAAACCGCGACGGTAACGGCTCGATCAAGGTCATTATGTAATAACAAAAATACCCTCGACATTTGAAAGGGACCGTTTTGCCCCTCACGCCGTCCAAATTCTCTGGAATGGCCATTGTTTACACACTGTCTCGCATGACTTGTACGAAAAACGAATCGAAAAGGACTTAGTTTTTTAGGCAGAGACCCAATCAGATAGCTGTGATTAATTAACTTATCAATCAATCAATTAAATAATTATTTAATTAATTAATTAATGTTCACAAATATTTCTTATGATGACAAGAAGAAAAACATATGGGTTGATTGGGTGTATTTATTTGGAAACTAATTATTGATATATATATAATGATTTATAATAAAATATTGTATTCAAATGAAGAACAATATTGGCTCGCCATTAATGAAGAAACTATTAATTCTGTATACTAATTATCATACTTGAAGACTTTATCTAAAAGGTGTATTAGAACTTTCTTAGAAGAAAAAACAAACATGTTTTCAGATGAGAAACAAAATTGTTATTGTTATTATTATTATTATTAACGTCACGAAATTAAATGAAAAGATTTAAAATGAAGAATAAAAAAATAAAAAAAATGGCGTCAAAAGGGGAAGGAAGGAGATTGAGTATAATTTACGCCAAAAATGGTCGTCTTCTTCGTATTCCACTTACCCTATAAAATTCCCTCCCTTGTTTCCCTCTCCATACACCGCATTACCCACTCCTCTCTCTCTCTCTCCTCTCTCTCTCTCTCTCATGTCACTCTTCTCTGTTTCCCTCTGACACCGATTTGCTTCACCGGTACGGCGATTGGGGTTTCCGCCGGCGTTCGAATTTCTTCTTCATTTTCTTTCTTCTGGGTTCTTCTGATTCCTCTGTATGAGACCCATGGAAAAGCTGAATTTCGTGAAGAATGGTGTTCTGAGATTACCTCCTGGGTTTCGATTTCATCCCACGGACGAAGAACTCGTGGTTCAGTACCTCAGGAGGAAAGTCCAATCCTGCCCTTTGCCTGCTTCCATCATCCCCGAAGTTGATGTTTGCAGAGCCGATCCATGGGATTTACCTGGTGAGCTTCAATTTTCTTCCTCCTCAAATAAAAAAAATGTCCATCCAGAGCTCGTTGAATGTAGAGATTTGAATTGGGTAACTTCCATTTCTGCAGGAGATTCGGAGCAGGAGAGGTATTTCTTCAGCACAAGAGAAGCTAAGTACCCAAACGGTAACAGATCGAATCGGGCAACCGGGTCGGGTTACTGGAAAGCCACCGGAATCGACAAACGGGTCGTGACGGCCAGAGGAAATCAAGTCGTGGGTCTCAAGAAAACACTAGTTTTCTACAGAGGGAAGCCTCCCCACGGATCTCGAACCGATTGGATCATGCACGAGTATCGCCTCGCTTCACCTCCTCCGGTAAACAACAATCTCCCAGTAATTACCCTCACTAATTGCGTTTATGGTAAATAATCAGTACGTTAATCTCGTGTGTCTGTGGGTTTAAGCAGAACGCAATGGGTCCGGTGGGGAACTGGGTCCTGTGCCGTATATTCCTGAAGAAGAGAGGCAACAGCAAGAACCCTAATAACTCCGATAATGATGAAGATAATGTGATTAACGAGAATAAAGATTATGATAATCAAAATGATTATAGGAAGAAATCGAGTCCTGTGTTGATCGATTTCATGAGAAAAGAACGGACTACTGATTTGAATATGATGCCGAATTCGCCGTCGAATTCGGCTTCGAGCGGCGTTACGACGGAGATTTCTGATGAATCGGACGATTTCGACCAGACCAGTAGTTCCAATAGTAACCCTTATTTCCGAAGAAAAATCTGAAATTAGTGTTTTAACTATGATTACAATTAGTAATAATAATTTTAATACGGATTCTCTCTTTTCTGTTTTTTCTTTTTTTTAAATGTCTTTTTATGTATATTCCGTGTAGTAGTGGAAAATTAAGGGAATAATTAACACGCTTGATTAAAAGAAAAATGCTCACGTATGTTTTGAAACAAATATTTTTCTTAAGTTAATGGAAGACAATACGTATTAGCAACATTATTAGTTCCTATAATTACTTTTTCTTTATGGAATAGTTCCTAACATTTTGTAAATTAATTATTTATCTACGAGCATAAACCATGTCATTTAACAAAACTTTATGTGATTATTTCAATTAATGTAGATAAATAGCCAAACTAAAGGTTTATACAACGGAAAAATACTCCACCGTTTTCTTTTATGTATGATATCAATGCATAAAAAAAGATATTAAAATTATATGATAAGATGACTCTTAATCAAACGGTGTATATTTGGTGTGATGCCAGAATTGATATATGTGTAACTTAAACTAATTTGAATTTTACAATACCAATGAATATTTTTTTCTTTGGAAAATTTCCATGAATGAATTGATAGACAAATTTTTTGGACGTGACACTTACAACCGGAGTTGAGTAATGCATTATATTTAGGATAAAATTAATTTTTATATATAAATTCAATAAATTGATACAGAATCTTATTTTTAGTAGGTTTTGCCGAGTAAACTATCAAATTTCCAAGTCATGATGTGTAAGTAAGTGTATATATATAATATATATATATATATATATATATATATGCACGAGAGATTAGACTAAAGGGGATGATGATGAAAATAATAGCTTAGAGCAGCTCTATGAGGCCTTTTGTCAAAAGTGTACAAAACGTAATTGGAGTAATGAGTGGTTAATTCTGTCAAAAAAGGTTATAATTATTTGAAATTTATTTCTATATAATTTTGTTGACATTATAATATTACGATGTGATTTCTCAATTAGGTCCCCACAAAACAAATGCAAAATTTGGATTGATGTGTAAATTTGTCTTTTTGGACATATCTCTTTTAACTTTAATTAGTATTATTAAAACGTCTAACTCATATATTATAGTCAACAATATTGCTGTTTATATTTTGGGGTGCGAAAATGCAATTCATTTTCAATTTATATGCATGGAACATTTTGGTATATAAATTATACAAAATATTCATTTATGTTTGATGTAAATGGATGTGATAATGATTTTTCAAACAAAATTGGAAAAACAAATAGAGCTTTGAAATTTAATAATTGTTAAAGAACTTATGCCAAAGAAGAAGATAATTGCAAGAGAATCATGTTTATGCTTTGTTTCTTTTATAATGTTTATTATACAAACTAATAACTGTAGGTTTATATATGATCAAAATTTAAATATTTTGATATTAGATTAATTTGAATGATAATTATTATATATATATAAATATTATATATTCATCGAATTAAATATTTTTTTATATTATATTATTTCGTATCTTTTGGACAATTATAAATTGTTGAGATGAAATTTTTGTTGATTTATATTTAAATTCATTTATTATAATACTATTAAAAAATGAAATAATTTTTTTATATTTTTAATAATATCAAGGAAAAAAAAGATCAAAGTGAAGATTTTTCGAAAGAAAGATGGAAACTTTTTTATAAAAAAAAAAGAATAAGAACTTTCCCAAGTAGAAAGATCACTAATGTGAAGAACCAAATTCCCTTGGAGATGATAATATATCTTCCAAGAGGATCAAATCTCTCTCTCTCTCTCTCTCTAGATTCCTAAGGTTGAACCAGATTCCATTCCAAGCTTCATCACTACTCAAAATTCAACCTTTCTATAATGAAAAATACCAAAAAAATATTCACTGTCTGATAATTAAAAAAAATAGGTGGGCTTTATTCAACAACATCAGTTAGTGTTGTCTCAATCTGATCATAACTCCACACGAAACTGCAAAATGTTAGGTAATGGGTGTTCAGAGGAGACATAACCTTACCTAAACTTGAATTTTATCACTACTCTCTTATTTTCCAAATTAAAATTCCAAACAAAAGACATTCACTTTAATATAAAAACCCTGATTTTATTTTAAAATATTATCGTAATCATTAGTATAAATAATGGTTGGACTTTATATTTACATATTAACTTGGAGTCCTAATATATAAATTTAGAATTAGTGTTTTAGATAAGTTTTCCTAATATGTGTGAATAATGTGGTGATGCGTCTCCAATTTAAAAATCTCTATAATTATGAAACGACAACTACATATATATGTATATAAAAAGCTTATACTTAATTTGAAGTCCATATTCAAATTTGGTAGACATGGTTGTGGTTTCTTACACTTCCAAGAAATCTAAATCATCTTAGTGATAAGCAATCCGGAAATTTTTTTATAAAATTATTATAGTTAGATAGGAACACATGAAAATTTTTAAATACATGTATTTTATTATAAAACTCTCTGTCATTGAAAATTTTTAAATAATATATTAAAATTTATTACCAAATAAAAATGGCGTTTTTAAAATTTTGTTCTAATACTCTTCTGTACCACACGTAAGACAAAAACAAACAAATATATTTATTTTGACGCGATAAGAAGAAATTTTGGATAAAATTATGTTTTTGAATTGGTAAAAAAATGTTGTATTTATTGAAGTTGTTAAGGTTTTCACGTGTTCCGTATGTAACAAGGAAAAGAGTAGAGAATATTTTCTCCTTCAAATATAAAACATTTCGATTTGGATTCGTCGTACGAAATTATTATATACAGAAAAGTATATTTGTCCAAATGTTTTATTTTCCCCACAAGTTGCTTCTTTGACTCGGATTAAGTATACCGACAATTTTTAATAATATTAAACCCAAATTATGTTTTATTTAATTACAATCAATAAGAATGATCATTGGTAATTTTTTTTCATTGAAAAAATAAAAATAATAAACTATGAAACTTCATGTACACGTCTCTTACATGCAGTGACGGCTTTAGTTATCATGGATTCCCATTAGCGTTTTGCTCTATTTTTATAGACTGATATTTATAATGATATCGGTTGAAGCAAGAATCATAATAATAATAATAATAATCACACAACAAAATAATAATATAGTAATGATAACTTCAGGTTTCATATTTTATAATGAGAAAGAAGAAAGTCGTATAATTTCATAATTGTTAAGTGACTAATCATCATGCAGCAATATGCTAAATAAATCGATAATAAAAGACATTTTATTTAACATTACATGGAATACCTTTTACTGTAACAATTCATGATTTAACGTAAAGGGGCCTACAAAAGAAAAACAAAATGGAATTATATAAAAAAATGGTTTCTAAAAATCATATGTGGCAGATTACTAAAATCTCGATAATATCATAGTTTTGAGCCACAAAGACGTACCAAAATTGAATTCTATTGTTGGATAAATGAGATAACAAAATTCGTAGTTTTTTTTTCTATTTTTACAATATTTATATGATTATACATATTTTGGGTGATTACTGACTAACTTTTGTAATTTGTTTGTATGTTGTGATATACATAAAAAAGAAACGTAATATAAGAATATTATATTACATAAAACAATTAACCCATAAACATATGGGGTAATATGTTAAGACAAATCAAATACATTTAATGTAATAGGAAACATTAGGTGTAACGTTGGGTTCACATCATATATATACAATACGTATAAAAATGAATTAACAAGTTGAAGTTTCACACGCAGACGATTACGAATTTCCAATCCATAAAATTTCTAATTTAAAACATTTATATGATTCCATTTTCTGATTAAAACTTCATCAACATAATCCATTTTTTAAATAATTGAGGGCAAATAAAAAAAAGGAAAGGTGATGGAAAGTGCTGTCGAAAGCTGACTTCGTGAGTTTGTTTGTATTTATTTATTTTATTTTTACAAATTATGAAAATCAAGTGGGCAAGGCGACCCACTCAATTCACAACCATTCAATATGCACACGGCTATATATATACATACACACACGGTTATGTGTCACCTCCCAACGACCAATTTCGGTAAAATATACAATTTCAATAAAAGCATCAAAATTTAAAACCCTTTTAATAAGTAATCTATAAAGAAAGAATAAACCCATTTTCTATAAAATGAAAAATTCACATAAACTTGGGAACATTACACATCTTGCAAACCTAAAGTGCTCACACTTCATTGTAACCGTTGGATAATAGAAGAAAAAACATATCTAAATCCAGCTAATCTAATAAAATAAAACCATTAAAAAGCCATTTGAGAGGCCACTTAGGACAATTAATTTGGGGATAATGACATAAGGGCATTTTGGGGATTTCAAGAAAATATGAATCGCTCGTATAAATAAGCTATGACTCTGAGATGATGAACCCTTTTGCCCCAACCACCACACAACATCTAAAACAAAAGAGATTTAGTTGAGTATTCTTTTAACAATTCAATGCATAATTTATCTTTCTTTTTTTGAAAATTCCATTTTTTTAATAAAGAAAAAAAGAGTAATGAAAGATGTATTTGTGGCTCTTGCCAATTCCCAGAAGTTCATCGATAAAACAATAAAGAAAAGGCTGAGGTCACACAGTCACAGTCACAGTCATATACACATATGGACCAACGAACGACATGTTGCCTGAAGTATAAGCAAAATGAAAGATGTGATCTTTCTCCTTAAATGGAAAAGAAGAAATGAACAAAAACAATGCTTCATATGTCTATTTTATGTAACTTTCTTCTACATACGTTATCAACCACTAGACCCAAATGGGCTTTGATTTTTCCTCAAGTTGCGTGTAATGAAGCAAATCCCAGAAGACAAAAATGGCTTGAGGATCATCATCAGCTTCTACTTTCTCAGACATATATGACTAAATCTCTTGGACCCCAACCCAAGATTCAGTTTTTCTTTCCTTAAATGCCCCTTTCAGACTTTTCCCTAAGAAAAATCTGCAAATCCCATCAAAATTTTCAGCTATTTATAAGATCTAATGGTCCCCAAAACCTAACAGCGCACTTCAACTATACCATTCTTGCTTTGGAGCAAGAGGGGAAACTGTATTGATGAAAAGCTTTGACTTTAAAACTACCAGACAAGGTTGATCCTTGCTGACAACCCCATGATAGACACTGCTTTTGTACCTCTGATGAACTAAAAATCGAGAATTTTGTAATTTTGTCGAAGTAGTAAACAATTCTGATACAAGGATGATATGAAAAAATGATGGAGGACTAGGTCGGCTTTATTCATGTCTATTGACCTAATTGCTAGAACTCTCTGTATTACCAGCAGCAGCAGAGGCTGGCGACTTTGGGGGAGGAGACTCTGCGCATGCCCTCAGAACAGCCTCATTCTGCCAAAGAGTTAAAAAGATTACAGCTTTAAAACAACACAGCCCGGATGCATAGTATATTAGAAAGCTTTGACTGGATGTACCAACACCCAATTCGAATAGTAAAACATTGAATTGAGTTTTTTTTTGTTGGCAAATTCAAGTACTTTACACATGATACACCAGGTTCAAAGCAGAAAAACCAATAACACATTCTCACCAGTGTAACACATACATATAGCTCTGAGAACGTGGTGATAAGGGAATGTTATACATATGAGGAGAATAGGGGAGTAGGTTTCTTGGATTTCCAGTGACATTTTGGAAATGCAATTAAGGGGGAAGGGATCAGAAAAGAATTTGGTAGGGAAGAATTTGGTAGGCAAAAAAATACCATTTTCTTTGTATCTATTTATTCTTCTATCGATACAATCATAGCTTTCTGGGTTTTTTTTTGTGAGTATAAATGATCATTACTCATAAGGCGCCTCAGAACATAGGATCAACAAGCAAGGAACAAAAACATGGAGAAAGTGAGATAAATCAGCAAATTTTGGAACTTTCAACCACCATTCAGCATTTAGTTTTCTTTGCATTGTAAACTTATGGTCCCATGCGACAAATCGAGAAATGAAGCTTCTTAACATATAACATTCCAATGACCGGAAACCCATCATACGGAAGCAAATCGATCGGAATCGTCGGAGTAGAATAAAGTAAATCCGATTCTAAACCCTAAAAGAGAAAAGAGAAAGAGAAGGACCTGCCAAACACGACGAAGGCGGGTTTTGGCGTTGGCTTTACGGGTGGAAGTAAGCTTGATTCTTTTCCAAACAAGACCTCCAGAGTCGTGCTTCTTCACGATCTCCATCACCCTGCTTCCCCAGAATGCTCCCATTCCTCCTCCCATGGCCGCCTCTCTCTCTCTCTCTCTCTCTCGCTCTCTGACTGCGGAAATCAGGGTCTACATTTTGATCCCAATTAGGCCCATTTAGTAATTATATTGTGCTATGTATAAGCCCATTTTAGCCCAGTTTGATTTTTTTTTGTTCGAAGCGTCCTGTGCTTACAAATTTTAATTATATATTGATAAATATTCAAATTTATTATTTAAGGGTAATACATCATAAAAAAATATCCAATTATTTTATTTTAGTTTATAAAATATGAATTATTATTTTTTATCTAAAAAATTCAAATTTATTGTTTTTGTTTTAAAAACATTAACTTTAAAAATATAGTGTATAAAATATCAAAATTTTTAATTTTTGTTTATAAAACACAAATTATTATTTTTAATCTAAAAATTTTGAATTTTTAAGTTTTGTCTATAAAACACAAACTTATCAAATGAATCATATCGATACACAAATACTAACTCTTGGTAAACTTCCTATAGTGTTTATGATGTAGAATTTTTTTCAACAAAGTTTCAACCAGTTTCAAAATAAAATCCGAATTTCACCCGATTTCAATCCGAAATTCAAATTCAACATAAAACAATCCGAATTTCAACCTGATTTTCATCGAAAATTCAAATTTCACCCAATTTTAGAAAGAATTTCAGTCTAATTTCAATTTTAGTAAGAAATCCAAATTCGAACCAATTTCAATCGGAAATTTGAATTCAACCCAATTTTAACCTGATTTCAACCGAAAATCAGCAATTTGAAATCTGAATTCAATCTAATTTTAGTAAGTATTTCAATAACATTTCAACCAGAAATCTGAATTCAACCCAATTTTAGTAAGTATTTCAATAACAATCGGATTTTCGGTTGAAACCGGGTTGAAATTAGGTTAATTCAAATTTCAAGTTGAAATTGATTCGAATTTGAATTTTTTGTTGAAATGCTTAATAACATTGGATGAAATTCGGATATTCGGTTGAAATTGGATTCTGAGTTGAAAGTGGGTTGAAATTCTTGTTCAAATTAGGTGAAATTTGGATTTTCGGTTGCAATCGGTTTGAAATTGAGTTGAATTTAGATTTCGAGTTGAAATTTGTTCAAATTTGGATTTCTTAATTTCGGATTCGGATTGATAAATTTGTATTTTTTTAGACAACACTTAAAAATTCAAAGAGTTGAAATATGATTTAGTGTTTGTGTTTGTGTATTGATATGATTAATTTGATAAGTTTGTGTTTTTTTCTAGACAAAATTTAAAAATTCAAAATTTTTAGGTGCAAAGTAATAATTTGTGTTCTATAGAAAAAAATTAAAAAATTTGGTATTCTACATTATATTCTTAAATTTAGTGTTTTAAGGCAAAAAAATAAGTTTGAGTTTTTTTTAGATTGAAGATAATAATTCATGTTTTATAAACTAAAATAAAATAGTTTGATATTTTTTATGCTATATTCCCTATTTATATTTATATTTATAAATAAAATGGATATACGTCGGATATTCATATTTGTTTCTTAACTTAATTTTTTTAAAATAAAAACCTAAAAAATAAATAAAATAAAAAATTAATAACGATTAAATATAATAAAACATTAAAGATCAAGTCATAAAAAGCATACAATAATATATAAATCAATAAAGCGAAACACAGAATTTTCATATTCATTTCTAGTCAATCATCTAAATTTAGGTTTTTTGATAATTTTACTAGTGTCGTCAATTCATCTAACACAATGAAAAATTATTAGATTATCAAATCAATTATTTTAAACATTAAAATACAACTTATATAAAAATTATATGTTTACTGAGTTATATTTTTTCAATATCTTGCGATGTGTTTCTAACATTATCCAATATATATGGACTACAAATTTAATCTGGAGTGCAAATTAAAGGTTTAACCATATTAGAAGTTAAAGAACTACGATATAGACTATATATTTATATAATGGGTGTCAAAATAAAATTAATAATGTTTTTATTTATAATTTAATATATTAAATAAATTATATATTTAGTATTTATGTATACGAATAGTTAAGATAATTAAGTTTACTATTTGTATTGTCGAATATCTAATTTGTAATATTTGTATTTGTATTTGTGTTCAACGGAAATTTGAATTTTCGATTCGTATAGAGTTTGAATACAAATAGTTCAAATATTTTATTTATCACTAATGATATTTGCGACGTACGTTACAATGACATTTTGGAAATGCAATTAAGGGGGAAGGGATCAGAAAAGAATTTGGTAGGGAAGAATTTGGTAGGCAAAAAAATACCATTTTCTTTGTATCTATTTATTCTTCTATCGATACAATCATAGCTTTCTGGGTTTTTTTTTGTGAGTATAAATGATCATTACTCATAAGGCGCCTCAGAACATAGGATCAACAAGCAAGGAACAAAAACATGGAGAAAGTGAGATAAATCAGCAAATTTTGGAACTTTCAACCACCATTCAGCATTTAGTTTTCTTTGCATTGTAAACTTATGGTCCCATGCGACAAATCGAGAAATGAAGCTTCTTAACATATAACATTCCAATGACCGGAAACCCATCATACGGAAGCAAATCGATCGGAATCGTCGGAGTAGAATAAAGTAAATCCGATTCTAAACCCTAAAAGAGAAAAGAGAAAGAGAAGGACCTGCCAAACACGACGAAGGCGGGTTTTGGCGTTGGCTTTACGGGTGGAAGTAAGCTTGATTCTTTTCCAAACAAGACCTCCAGAGTCGTGCTTCTTCACGATCTCCATCACCCTGCTTCCCCAGAATGCTCCCATTCCTCCTCCCATGGCCGCCTCTCTCTCTCTCTCTCTCTCGCTCTCTGACTGCGGAAATCAGGGTCTACATTTTGATCCCAATTAGGCCCATTTAGTAATTATATTGTGCTATGTATAAGCCCATTTTAGCCCAGTTTGATTTTTTTTTGTTCGAAGCGTCCTGTGCTTACAAATTTTAATTATATATTGATAAATATTCAAATTTATTATTTAAGGGTAATACATCATAAAAAAATATCCAATTATTTTATTTTAGTTTATAAAATATGAATTATTATTTTTTATCTAAAAAATTCAAATTTATTGTTTTTGTTTTAAAAACATTAACTTTAAAAATATAGTGTATAAAATATCAAAATTTTTAATTTTTGTTTATAAAACACAAATTATTATTTTTAATCTAAAAATTTTGAATTTTTAAGTTTTGTCTATAAAACACAAACTTATCAAATGAATCATATCGATACACAAATACTAACTCTTGGTAAACTTCCTATAGTGTTTATGATGTAGAATTTTTTTCAACAAAGTTTCAACCAGTTTCAAAATAAAATCCGAATTTCACCCGATTTCAATCCGAAATTCAAATTCAACATAAAACAATCCGAATTTCAACCTGATTTTCATCGAAAATTCAAATTTCACCCAATTTTAGAAAGAATTTCAGTCTAATTTCAATTTTAGTAAGAAATCCAAATTCGAACCAATTTCAATCGGAAATTTGAATTCAACCCAATTTTAACCTGATTTCAACCGAAAATCAGCAATTTGAAATCTGAATTCAATCTAATTTTAGTAAGTATTTCAATAACATTTCAACCAGAAATCTGAATTCAACCCAATTTTAGTAAGTATTTCAATAACATTTCAACCAGAAATCTGAATTCAACCCAATTTTAGTAAGTATTTCAATAACAATCGGATTTTCGGTTGAAATCGGGTTGAAATTAGGTTAATTCAAATTTCAAGTTGAAATTGATTCGAATTTGAATTTTTTGTTGAAATGCTTAATAACATTGGATGAAATTCGGATATTCGGTTGAAATTGGATTCTGAGTTGAAAGTGGGTTGAAATTCTTGTTCAAATTAGGTGAAATTTGGATTTTCGGTTGCAATCGGTTTGAAATTGAGTTGAATTTAGATTTCGAGTTGAAATTTGTTCAAATTTGGATTTCTTAATTTCGGATTCGGATTGATAAATTTGTATTTTTTTAGACAACACTTAAAAATTCAAAGAGTTGAAATATGATTTAGTGTTTGTGTTTGTGTATTGATATGATTAATTTGATAAGTTTGTGTTTTTTTCTAGACAAAATTTAAAAATTCAAAATTTTTAGGTGCAAAGTAATAATTTGTGTTCTATAGAAAAAAATTAAAAAATTTGGTATTCTACATTATATTCTTAAATTTAGTGTTTTAAGGCAAAAAAATAAGTTTGAGTTTTTTTTAGATTGAAGATAATAATTCATGTTTTATAAACTAAAATAAAATAGTTTGATATTTTTTATGCTATATTCCCTATTTATATTTATATTTATAAATAAAATGGATATACGTCGGATATTCATATTTGTTTCTTAACTTAATTTTTTTAAAATAAAAACCTAAAAAATAAATAAAATAAAAAATTAATAACGATTAAATATAATAAAACATTAAAGATCAAGTCATAAAAAGCATACAATAATATATAAATCAATAAAGCGAAACACAGAATTTTCATATTCATTTCTAGTCAATCATCTAAATTTAGGTTTTTTGATAATTTTACTAGTGTCGTCAATTCATCTAACACAATGAAAAATTATTAGATTATCAAATCAATTATTTTAAACATTAAAATACAACTTATATAAAAATTATATGTTTACTGAGTTATATTTTTTCAATATCTTGCGATGTGTTTCTAACATTATCCAATATATATGGACTACAAATTTAATCTGGAGTGCAAATTAAAGGTTTAACCATATTAGAAGTTAAAGAACTACGATATAGACTATATATTTATATAATGGGTGTCAAAATAAAATTAATAATGTTTTTATTTATAATTTAATATATTAAATAAATTATATATTTAGTATTTATGTATACGAATAGTTAAGATAATTAAGTTTACTATTTGTATTGTCGAATATCTAATTTGTAATATTTGTATTTGTATTTGTGTTCAACGGAAATTTGAATTTTCGATTCGTATAGAGTTTGAATACAAATAGTTCAAATATTTTATTTATCATTAATGATATTTGCGACGTACGTTACAAACATAGTTATGTTGAAATAATAATATATTTATTTATATAAAATTTGATTATATAGAAAATTATATTGAAATAGTATAATATCTTTATAAATCAAAATAATAATAATAATAATAATAATAATAATAATAATAATAATAATAATAATGTTGTATTAAGCTATTATATTAAAGATTTTAGGGTTACATTTGTTTTTGTAAATATTTTTAAAAATAACAAGTAATTATGCTTTATATTATAGTAAGGATATGAAATTTCGGATTGGAAAATGCTTGCAAACAAGCAACACGTTTAGTTACAAAATAGTAAGGACAAGCAAAAACACGATTTGGCTTTTGCAACATTTGGTTAAGTTTAAAGATTAATCTAATTCCAAATCTTAATCCTCAAAAATCAACGGCACCGCGTTTTCGTGTCATTACAGCCGTCCGATTTCATCAACGTGTCGGCAGATTGCATATGCTGACTTTGAACGGCTAAGAACAAAATTCCTGAAAAAAAACGACAAAAACAGAAGAATAATCGAAAACTTTACAGATTTTTTGAGAAACCCAAAGAGGAAAGGAACGGGGGTATAAGTGGGTTCTCATTCTATCCTTTGATCAAACCTTTTCCACAGATCGAGCTAAAGAAAGGTTCATATTCTCTCCTCGATCAAGTTCGTTAGCTCTGATGATTTCAATTGTGTAACGTTGTTGTATTCGGTTAATTCAACTGATTCTTTCTTTCGTTTTCCAGAAATTTTGATTGATTCTGTAATGATTTTCTTTTTCATTTTGTGTTCAATTCCGGAAGAAACGGAGGGAAATGTTGGGGATTACGCGGAACAAGGTAGGGTTTATAACAAATTCCAGTTTCTCTGTCACATGTTTAATTTGATTTTGTTTTCGTCATACGATTGTATTTATTTAATGGGTTTGATTTGTTTATTTTGAAATGGGAATTGTTTGTTCAGATTTTGGGACAGTCGTTGTGGAAGTTTCTTCCCTCGGCGTCATCAACAAGATGCTACGCCTCTGCAACAAAACAGGTCACTTATGCTTCGCTCTTCACTTCATATGTTCTGGTCACAAGAGATTTGCGTCTTGATGTTAATGAAAGAGTATAATGATTGAATCTTATGAGCTTCATTGTGACCTCACACGTTCTTTTATTAGAAAAGGGCTTTGAGTTTCTACTCAGACTTGTTGTAATCTGCAGCTGACAGTGAGGGATGCATTAAACTCTGCACTTGATGAGGAAATGTCGGCTGATCCCAAAGTGTTTCTGATGGGAGAAGAGGTGACTTTGTGCAAATCTTTAATCCATTTTACGTGTCCCTTTCTCTAACATTTGCTTTCATTTCATGTATGATCAGGTTGGGGAATATCAAGGGGCTTATAAGGTTAGATTTTTGTTTCAATTCAAAGTGTGTGGGTTTGTCTGAACAATATGCTCTAAGTACTCAGTCTACTACAACAGATTACTAGAGGGCTTTTGGATAAGTATGGACCAGAAAGGGTTCTTGATACTCCAATCACTGAGGTAATCACACTCATTTCTTCACCTATATCTCTAATTTCTCTGCTTTAGCTTCTCAAATTTCAAGAACCCTTTTTCTGATACTCGAAGCTTTTGGATATCTCGGGTTTGTTTTTCTATCTCTTTATCATCCACAGTTATGCTTTTGCCGCAGGCTGGTTTTACGGGTATCGGAGTTGGTGCTGCTTACTATGGCCTGAAGCCAATCATTGAGTTTATGACATTTAACTTTGCTATGCAGGTAAGTTTAAAGTCTCTACTTACGCAATAAACTGCGTCAAAGCAGCTTTGAGTTTATGACATTTAACTTTGATCTGAAGCTTTTCACTTATCGTCCACTTTCTTTTTTCCTCAGGCGATCGATCATATTATCAATTCCGCTGCCAAAACGAATTACATGTCAGCTGGTCAGATACCTGTACCTATTGTGTTTAGAGGACCTAATGGTGCTGCTGCTGGAGTTGGAGCTCAGCACTCTCAGGTATGCTTTCGCTTTATCACTCTTTATCGAGGGTTTTTGTCCTTCTCTTCGATCATTCTCTCCTTTTAGATATAGAGACAAAATAATCTGTCATTATTGTAAACCAGTGTTTTGCTCCATGGTACGGCGCTTGTCCTGGGTTGAAAGTGTTAGCTCCATACTCATCTGAAGATGCCCGTGGTCTGCTAAAAGCAGCTATAAGAGATCCCGATCCTGTCGTTTTCTTGGAAAATGAATTGTTGTAAGGAGCTTGTCACTGGACTGTCATACTGTATGTTTCGACTTTTTATGAGATCGATGTTTTCGAACTTCTTATTGGGTCAGGTACGGTGAATCGTTCCCTGTATGTGATGAGGTTCTTGATTCCAGCTTTTCCATTCCGATTGGAAAAGCAAAGGTGAGATGGCCCATCATGTGCTTCTACGTTATCATTGAGATCTCATTTGTAGAAATGGTAAATCATTTTACGTCGAACTCGCTTTGACAGATCCCTAAAGGTATACTTGGATCTTGATCATACTTCCTCTCACTTTTAAATTGACCCGATAATCACAGAGGATAACTTGTATCCCTTCATGTTTCATCAGGCAGCGGAGCTACTGGCAAAGGAAGGAATCAATGCAGAGGTATACGGAGTAGTTCATAAAAGCTCCGTGTTTTGATTTCGTGACAGTAACAATTATCCTCGTGCCTACTCAGGTAATTAATCTGCGGTCGATTAGACCATTAGACCGAGCCACGATCTGTGATTCAGTGAAGAAAACCAACAGACTAGTAACTGTTGAAGAGGGGTTCCCTCAGCACGGTGTTGGTGCTGAGATTTGGTACGTTGTTCCCTCACATGCCACTCATTCTTATCGATCGTTCATATATATATATATATATGCTTACGTACTATGCTCGTATTACAAACAGTGCATCCGTTGTAGAGGAGGCCTTCGAATACCTTGATGCGCCCGTTGAGAGAATCACCGGAGCAGATATTCCCATGCCCTATGCAGCCAATCTAGAGAGATTGGCCGTCCCACAGGTGACTTACACTTCCATTTCTCTGAAATATTCATCCAATGCAAAGCTCAAATGAGCATTGAATCAAAGATCTTTCCTTTTGATATCGAGTTTCAAAGATTGAACTTTTTTTCTTGTTTGGGAAGGTGGATGACATTGTTCGGGCTGCAAAAAGAGCTTGCTTCAGATCCGTGCCAATGGCAGCGGTTGCATAAAGGTGACAGTATGGTTCCATTGTAGGGTTGGAAGCTTTTATGCATCTGTTTACATTCCAGATTTTTTTGTTGGGTCCGTTTTTGTTACGGAAAAAAGAAACTAAGTTTGCGGAATAATAGCAACATTGATCGTTGTTCATCACAAAAACCCTTCAAGGATCAACATTTCTTTCGAAGACAAAAAGCAAAAGTGATACATCTGGGCATTCGCCGGAGATAAGTCACTGACAGTTGCCGCCGGTGTCATACCGGACGAACCCCATGAGTTCAGGGCCTTCGAGTCTTGGGTTGTTCTTGAAACTGACAACCAGACAATGAAAACACGACATTTTAAGATACGAGAATTAAACTCAAAGTGTCATGATTTTGTCTGACAAAATTAAATTATTAAACCTTTCTTCGTTGAACTTTGAGAAAGCTCCTGAGGTTGGGATGGTTCCGCAGAGATCGTTGTTCGATACATCACTGCCACATATACATGCGTACGTACATTTTATATGTAAATATATATATATCGTAAAAGTCCAATATAATGATGTGAGTTAGAGGGCATAATATTTGTGACGAGTTTAACACACTTGATTAAGTACTTGATGAACAAGTGACTCATCGATCAAGACATGGAAAAGGTCGAGTACTTATGTACGGAATTACTTAGGTCACAAAACTCATATAATTTCTTGTTTTTTAGGTCTTATAATTATATTTTTTTATTATTAATATTATGTTTGAATTATAATATTATTTTCAAATATACACAATAATTAATTATATCATTTATATATATATATATATAGTTGTTATGTCTATGTTTATAGGTTAATTTAATATATTATATGTATAGTTTATATATAAAATAGTTATATATAATTTTGACTGTTTAAAACAAGTTAATTAATGTATCTTTATGTAATTTATTCTAAATAAAAAGTTACATTATAGTGATAAACCAAAATTTCCAAAGACCAGCCTTTTTGATTGTTGCATAGAAAGGGAGAGTGAGGATGATACTCACAGGATTTTGAGATTTGGGAGTTTGGTAAGTTGTCTTGGTATTTTTCCTGTGAGTCGATTGCCATTTAACCTCCTGAAATCATAATTAACCAAATGAAAAATGCAGAAAATAAAATGATATATATATATAGAGAGAGAGAGATGGAGAGAGAGAGATCACATGAACTTGAGGTTGGAGAGTGTTGAGAGAGAAGAAGGGATGGAACCAGAGAGATTGTTGTGGTAAAGATCCAAACTGATTAAGCTCTTTAAACCTCCCAGTTCCTGTGGTATTGGACCCTCCAGTTTGTTCATATACAGTTCCCTGTCATCACATACACACTCTTTTCACGTCTCCCTCTTTATTATATATAATCTATACATACATATACATATAAAAAAGGCTTACGCACATATACTCAAGCTTCTCCAATCTGCCAAGCTCCGGAACCAAGCGACCCGACAGATTTGCGTTACCAAGATCTCTGCATTAATCGCAACACTTATTAGGGTTTATGGAGAAGCAAACATTGATTAGGGTTTATGAAGAAGGAAGTCTGACAGGCGAGTAACACGATTATCGGAATCACAAGAGACGTGGAACCAAGTGCAGGGATCAACTAGAGTCGGATCCCAACTCTCCAGCACTCCATTTGGGTCCTTCACTGCTTTCCTCATTGCGTATAGCGCAGCTCCTTCACACAAAACAATCATTTGGATCATATATTTCTCTAATGGGTCATCGAAAAATGTAAGCTTTCTCGGTGATTTTGTACCTTCTGTGTTTGCGGACGTGAGAAAGAGAGAGGAATAGAGAAGAGAGAGGAGAAAAAGAACAGCAGACGCCATGGATGCCACACCGAAAGAGTTTGCTTCTGAGTTGTTTTGGTTTATTTTGTGTGTAGAGAGAGATTGTGTGAATCTCTTCAAGGAGGAAGCAAGGAATTTGGTCAATAGCTTTTGTTTGATTTGTTATTTGTTCTTATAGAGCCCTTCAAAGGGGACATCTACTTTAATATTATATATATATATCTAATATTTAATTTAGTAACAAATGGTTCTTACAAATAACCAAACCCTCGAGTTTCGAATAGAACTACATACTAACTATAAAAAATATGGCAGTCACTTCAAATATATTTTACAACAAAAATCAACCAACATATCAAAATACCGTTAGAAATATATAAAAATATATAAATCAATTTATTCACTATCAATCAGAATTGGTTTAATCAAAGATGAATGTTATAAGTCGTAAAAATGAAATTCATTTAGAGGTCCACCGATAGAAGTCACCATTGCAAATTGGCAATTACATTTAATTTAAATTGTAAATCAATAATATTTATTAATAATTAGAAGCGCAAGACCCTTTTGAAATTGTTGGAGGGAACCATATACTAAAATATAAAAGAAAAAATACACATAAAAAGACAAGATCTGATTAATAACAATAATGAAAGAAAAAACAAAGAAAAAAGGAAACCATATGGATAAAAGAGAATAATCGAAATCCGGGAATATTTGGACATTCCCTTTCAACATTATATATACGTATTTTAAACTCTAAATAAATAAATTGTTTGATGCTTTCTAGGAACATTGGGACTATCTGAGTGATTGTGGTCTCCAAAGGCATTAGTAATAATATTTTTTATTAATTCCCTATTATTTCACTTGTTATTCATGAAAATATTATATTTATTATATAATATTTCAATAGTCGTGGATTTAACTGTAATTATTAAAAAAATTAATAATTATTTAAGAGATAAAAAATAGGTTTTCGTTAATCAGATTTTATTATCGTAGAATCAAAATTATAATTCCAATTAGAGAGAAAAACGAAGAACGAAAAACAGTTTTCGTTCATCGAGAAAAACCGCTCCAATCGTTGAAAACAGAATCTGATCTCGGTATAGATACGAGTAGATGACTTGCGATATCAAATCTTACATCTGACAATCACAACATTCAACGTAACATGTATTATAGAAATTGTTTCTAATTTCGTAGTTTATTGAAAACCCGAAAAACTAATTCGAACTTTGCTAGATCTTCAATACCTCGTATATATCTATCTATATATATTCCAAAAATTTTTAAAAATTAATTAGTCTGACTGCTCGGGGAAAAAATGGGAATGGTGTCTGAGTGCGTACGTCTTTTTCCATTTGGCTTTTGAATTATTAAATTTATATAAAATAATAATAATAATAATAATAATAATAATAATAATAATAATAATAATAATAATAAAAAAAAAGATTCGACAGAGGAAGGCTCGGCTTTATAAAGAAGGCATGTTCTTGTTCTTGTTATTGTTCTCGTTCCTCACAGACTACGACATGTCAATTCAATCATCTCTTCTCTGTTTTTCTTTTTTCCCCACTGTAATAAGCTTTTTACGTGGAAACCATTATATGTGCCCACACCGGGTCGGGTCGGGTCGGACCCGGGTGGATTCGGGTCGAGAAGGAGGATGGTGTGTTTGTGTTGTTCCCATGTCGCATCTCTCGTCTTTTGACGTAAGGGGTCCATTTCTTAGTGTGTCTTGACTTCTTCCTTCTATAATTTTGCCATAATCCCCGCTCCAATTAATTAATATTATGGTTTTAATATGTATTCAATATAAACTTTATAAAATGGGATATGAGTGCATATAACTTTTCTAATATATATTATACATACATAACTTTGGAGGATTAGATTGTTTTTTGAACTTTAAATGTTAACACGTGAGGTCATGATTATATGAGAGTAAACACTACGTGATGTCCTCAACCTAAACGTTAATCCAAAAATATTATAAACATTTCTTATTAGAAAACAAATGGATTTAGTACCGACAATTCCATCTGAAAACGACTGTCCACAAGCGCAATACGTTTATAAACCGTCCATAAATACGTACGAACAACACCATTTGCAAAATATCAGAAAAATCGATCGATTTTTAGACGGTAAAAAAATTTGTCGAAAACTTTTTTCGTAAAAAAAGTGGGCAAGTACGCCATCCAAACATTGCTGAACGGCTTTTCCGTTCGTCCGGAATTTTTTTTTGCGAGAAAAACGTGACATTTAGTTTTACGGAAAGAACAAATCTGGAGCTGATTTGGAATCCTTACAATGATGGATGCTCAATTCTCTAGATCTACTGACGCGAACCTCGCTGGAATGACACTCTAGAACGAAGGTATGATGGAAACCCTTGCTGCAGTCAATCCGGAAGACTCCTTATTACACAAGGCGTGTGGATAGAATGGTCACACGAGAGTTGCGGAAAAGCTCTCGATTTACCGACTTGTCTTCGAGAATATGACTCACCTACGAAGAACGAACGATTTGTTGGATATTACACACCAGTACTTGATGGATATTACACACCAACAAAGAGGAATTCTCAAAGAGAAATTCAAAGATAAAAATCAAAATTCAAACTTGTTCTTCATACATGCATAACAGGCCATAAGTAGGCAAAATGAAGTCATGCAAGACTTCAATGTACATTAAATGCTTGGAAGCCATACAAGGCTTGAATTAAATGAACAAAAAATATCTCAAATTCAAAATAAAATATAAACGTAAGATATATTACTTCGATACGGTTAACGCATTAAGTCTCGGATCAACAATTAGGAAACAGGAGTCGGGGCCTCGTTAAAAATCCGCCGTTGGAAAACCACGTGGGACAAAACCAACAGTGGGAAAAGAGCATACACGAAACACTTACCCTAATTGTTGATCGTTGCGAATTGTGCTTCGGCTTGAAGTAAAATGCAGATGTTGGAATTTTTTTGAGGACTCGAGTATTGGTCTTGAACTTGAACGACCGTGAGAATCCCGACGATCGCCTCCTTGAGCTTCTTAGCTTTAGCTCGGGTCACGAGACCTGCTAGTAGGGTCAAGGCTTCCTCCTCTCTAGCACTAGCACGGGTCATAGGACCAACGTCCTTCTTTCGGGTCACCTCCACCTTCCGTCCCTTCGATTCAGCTCGGGTCGCTTCTTCTGCGGCACGGGTCGCATCCTTTGTAGCGCGGGTCACGTCCTCGGCAACACAGGTCGCGTCTTCCTCAGCAGGGGTCGCTTCCTCCTCAGCACGGGTCGCGTCCTCTTCATTCGCCACGACATGGGTTGCATCCTCAACGTTGTCCATGATCATATATCATCTACTTGGCTCCTAAACGCCCGATCAATGTTGCCTATCACCACCGTCAAGATGGAGCATCATTCTTCACGGTGGATGGTCTCGACCCATTGTTCCTTGCGGAGGCAACCATGATGATCCCCTTCCTAAGCGTCGCCACAAGTAATACCACGCGCGAGACCATCGAGGCTAGGTTAGAGATGGAGATGTCGATAACTGTAGAGGTGATGTGGGTTCCATGGCCAACGACATCGACGAGAAGCAAATCTTGTCCGGAGGAAGGTTACCGTCGAGCTTGAAGAATTGAGTGTCGACGAGTTTACCGGAGAGAAAGAGATAATAATGTAAATAGTAATAATAGCATCAATAAATAAGTAAAAAGAAAGGAGTAATTATTTGTTGCATCTACTCAAATTGGCGAAAGGCCACAATTTCTTTTCCAGTTTTGTTGGTGGATCTGAGAGAGCATCATCCTTAAAACTCTCTGATTCAGGGATTATAACGTGCGTTCGTAATCTATCTGCATTTGTGGATATACTACATACATCTGTTCGCAAATACGGATGGAAGTTCAGACCGTCTGCTAGACACACGTTTTGGTCGTCCGGAATTTTCGGACGATGTGTTGTCCGTCTGGATTTCTACACGGGATCGCTTCCTGTTCCAAATTCATCGGTAATTTCGGACGGATTATTGAAGAATTCTTCTGACCATCCGTAAAAAAATCCTTAGAAATTGCAATTTTTTTGTAATGGTTAACAATAAAATTATGGAATAAAATTTAATTTAGGTATTTCGTAATTATTATTGTATTACATTAAATTTCACTTTTTTATTCCAACCTTAATTCAGTACAAAATGAAATTTTACAAATATCATAGAACCCCGCAGTTAAACTAATTACCATAGATAATATGTTTGGATCATTTAACCATGTAGCTTCCAAACCCTAAATTATTAAATATTCTTAAGTGTTTTATATAATTTTTATATTACAAATAAATGGAAAAAAAAAGAGAGGATGGACAAAGACGGGTGATATAATATAAGATGTTTTGATATGAACAATAATAGAGGCAGCAGCTTGAAATGATGGGACATGCATAACAAGCAATTCACATGCACCACCTTCTTTAACATTTGCCCTAAATATCGAAATCATTATCCTTAAAAGTTGTGTTTGCTTTGACCAAATTTCATTGACTAACTTCTCTTATATTATTTGCTTTTTATATCAATTTTGAAGAATATCATGTTATCAATTTATGTAACAATGGCTGTAAATAAACATACAAATCTGAAGATCGTGCACTTTCTTACCAAAATAACATCTATTAATTAAAATCATGTTTATGTTATCATTTATATTCCAATCCAACTGCAGATAGACGATTATGAAAATTTTGCTTTTTTACATAATGTTAAATAGATTAATATCTAATTCATTTTAAAATTAATTTAAAAGTTTTAAAAATTTAACACCTTAAAATTCGATTTTTTATATGTAATGTCAAATAGACTATTATCTAACTCAATTTAAAAATTAATTTAAAAATTTAATATGGTTCAAAACTAAATATATAAATTAATAATTCATAAATTATCCAACTTTAAACCAAATACATGATTCGATTCACATAGGCCGCCGAAGATGAAATCAAACGAGAAAACGAAAAAAACATGGAAAGTCAAAGTTATGGAACTTGGGATGGGTTTGTCGAAATAGAGTGAGGTAACATTTTATTTATTTACATTTAGATATATATATATATATCCCTTATTTTTTGACATATAATATATCAACATATTTTTTTAAGCCCGTTACTCTTCCTCATCCTCAGCTAGCCTTGGACAGAATAACAGAGCAAATACAAGTATTAATACCTTATCAAAAATGTGTTCTTCATCATTAAATCATTAAATTAATATATTTGTTCGTGGTAATTGTGAACTCTCGATGACTGTTTCAAAGATATACTTGTTAATACATCTGAAATTCTAAATTGGTTAATTATAAATAACACCAAGATTATGGAATAAAGGATTATCCCGGTTTGACAAATGGTTTTGCTTTGTTTGGAACCAAAGGAACAAAATGTTCTACAGAGAATCTACCGAGTCAATGGCAATAAGTCATTACCCTATCATATAATAATCTAAAAGAGGTCTCTCTGATTGATAAGGACCTAAAGGAATTGACTTTATGAGCCTGCCTTTTGGATATGTTCCATGAAAATGATTCTAAGGACTGGTTCTACTACGGGCTATAAAAGGAGGACTTTGATGATTGAAATGGTTATATAGTTTACCTTTCGCGAGGAAGCCAGTCCCGCAAGGATGACTTGCCCGTGACTTTGCTATGGCCATGGTTATAACCCCCATGGTGGCCTTCAAGGCTCACGGTCAGTCTCCTTGGCTAAAGGTGGCTGTGGAATGCTCTCTCTTCTGCCTTTTTTCATAGGAAGACAAAAGATGAACGAGGCTCTATACAATCAAAGCACAACACAATGTACAATCAACAATGGATTCATCTTCTTACACACAATTCCTAAAATCTCCTTTCCATGAACACTCAATCAGCGAAAGGGTTTATTGCGAATCTCCTCCAGTTTTCTCCAATGATACATTGTAGAACAACTGAAGTTTCACAGACACGATAGAAACAAATAGCAAACTTATCATGCAGGGAGTGCAAAGCTCAGCTGCTTCCATTGTGGCGGATCCATCACCAGGCACGGATCTGTTTTCTCAAAGTCAGCTACCTGCAAATATACGAATAAACCGAGTTTTGTTTTAAGAAAGGGCAGTGACGAGAAGAGAGAGGGAAAAAAAGAACAACTTACCTTATTTGAGCAGTGAGGGCAATGGTGATATTTGTGCCAAAGGCAGTCCATTGAAGGGCATAGAAAGCAGAACCCAAGCATCATGGGCATCATACACGCAACAACAGCCGCCAGACCAGGCTTTGATCTGAATCAGTCAAGAAGAGAAAATAGAAAAGTAAGTGCATCCCATACAAGGACAGGACGAGCCACATATGCAATAATACCATTAACGTTTCTCTAGAAAACAATTTCTTATCTTTGATTCATTCGACATGTTCAAAATTACATCTCGACACATTCTTACCAATCCTTGAACGATGTAAGAGACAAAATAACCAAATTCCAAACACATTCCAAAGTTATCAAAATCTAAAGACTCGAAATACTCAAATTCCATGTTCCATGTCATGACAAAAACTCTGATACCATATCAAATATAGATTTTGGAAATTTCAATCCAAAAGCTAATTAACTATAAGTTTAAAACTAAAGAATTCAGGATTGCGTATACAGTAATCAATGATTCATTTAAATGTTCAAAATTACATCTAGAAACATATTCTTACCAATCCTTGAAAATTGTAAAAGACAGTCTAACCAAATTCCTAATAGGATTCCAAAACTGTGAAATATGGTTTGACTCTAACTTAATTCAAAAGCTAACTTGTAATTGAAAAAACCCAACATCGAAAATTCTCAAATACCATGTCCTGAAAAATTAGATTCTATGTCAAATATAAGTTTTGGCTCTAATTCAATCCAAAAGCTAACTAATTAAAGAAGTATGAGGGTTCTGCAATGTATGATTAATGTTCTAACTAATATGAGACACAATACACTAAAAATATTGGAGCCTGCATATCACAAAATCTATGTCTAAAATCGAAATATTGAAATAAGACAAAGAAACCTAGATTCATTTGAATCTATCTCAACCTAAACTAACTTAACATTAAAGATTGTAATAGCATATATACAAGTTCACAAAAACGCAAGAAATGATATGAGACGAATCGATTCATGGAAAAACCGTTTGAAAGCACTTTAATAAAATCATCCTACGAGTACCTGACATTGGTGAGACCAGTATTGCCGCAGTACAGACAGTTGAAGGGAGCAGGAGTATCCCGATAGACCGTCTGCTGAATCGGAGCTCCCATTGGATCACCGTAGATAGCATTCGGCGGCATGACTCCGGCTTGGTAAGGATTCTGCCCCACGTAATACGGAACTCCGATCACTGTCTGCCCTTCTTTCGACATCGTTCCTCGTACGATCAAAGACCCAGATGAAATTAGCGATCGCGACGATTAGAGCTATAGAGGAGAGAGGATAAATAAGGAACTAGCCAGAACAAATATAGCTTGTTAAGAGAATTCCCTTTCCCGAGTGCGTTTTCCGGGAAAATTCGATTTCCAGGAAAGTCAAATTGACAATTCCGCGTATTCTTTAATGCGATTAATTGAGGAAAAAATCAAAATAAAAAAAAAAAGAGGAAAATCTTTGATTTCTTCTTCTGGATTTTGTGGAAGAATTATGACGGTTGCTCGAAAATCGTCGTCAACGCAGAAGGAATAGGAAAATGGAATCCGGTTATAAGAATGTTATGGGCCTTACAGAAATGCCTAAAAATGGCCCATTGGGCCCTGGCCCAACATTCTGTATCGCGAAAATCACCACTAAGTCCATTTTATTTGTCACAGGAAGGGTTTCGAATTCAGACATTACACGTAATATTTTATTAAAAATTGCTAAAAAAGTATATTAGTGAATATAACACGTTTATATCAATTAATAACATTTACCAATCTTGACTTTTACCCATCCTACATGGCGGACATATTTATTAAAAATACGTTAATGTTAATATGATTTTATTTGTATGAATTTAAAATTGTATTATTAAAAATAAATTTTTTAAATAATTTATAGAATGAAATTAATATTAAGAAAATTTAAAAAATTATTTTTAAAACATTTTCTCAGTGAATAATCGAAAATTTTTAATATTATATGATTTTATTTTCATGTTTTTATAACATTATATAAACATTGTCTGTCTCTCTGTAATAAGGTTTAGTCTTGACATGTGAATATTTCAACCGATAATCCAATAATCGAGACGATCTTAATTTTTATATCATGTTAAATATTTATATAAAACTAATTCAATCCTTCGTTTAAGATATTAGAGTTATTTTATATAATATATAAAAAATCATTATTTATTTTGTAATTAATTCTCAACGCAACATAATAATTATTTATTATCTTAATTTTTGAAACATAGTGTTATATAAATTTTATAATTTAACCAAATACTTAAATAAATCTCAGAAATATTGATACAATTCAAACATTTTTAAAATATTAAAAAGCTTTTAATATATCTAAAATATTAATATTTCATAACTTCAAAAATATCAGTATATTTCATAATAGATTAATTTGACATAAATATTTAATTAATACATTCATTGGATATAAATATCTAATTATGATATATACGTTCGAAATAGAATATGAACGTAAAAATGTGTTACACCGTATTATTCTATAATAATTAAAAATAATTCAATAATCAGGCAGGTTTTGTGGTCGCGCGTTCAGCAAACGCAGCAAAAGGGAAATAAGTGGGAGGAAGACGATAAGAGTGTAAGCGGCGGTAGGGCCCACACATACCCAATATTTTAAATTTTCTAAACGCAAAACGCATGTGTATATAAATAAATAGTAATCTTAATCCCGTGACAATTTAATGGGGCCTTAACTCGACATACCAACATGACATAATTACCTCTCTTACCTTTAGTTCTTTTCATACTTTATTATTTCATCCTCATTTATATATATGTGCCGACCTAACAAAATGATCTTCTTTTTATTTAAATATGATCGACTAAATACATTTGTTTCATAAACTAAAAATGTCTATATTTTTCTGTTTTGTATAATTTATAAATTTTTATACAATATTATATGTTACTCTTTGTGTATAGATTATTTTTTCTAGTTATAAAAACAAAACACTATTTCGTGTAATTCTTGGCTTCTTTTGTTACTTTTAGTGTTTCGAGTATTTAACTATAAATATTTTTATTTAAATTCACATATGTTGTTATTGTTATTTTTTTTTTAAATTGTCTATACATGCATTTAAAGGTGAAAAAAGCTTCAGAAAATTATTTGCATCCGAAAAATAATAATGATTAAAAATACTAAGAATTCAATGGAATTCGTTTAGAAGGAAGAATTCATTCTCATTCTACTTACCTTGATTACAGAGGGAATTCCCTTTTTTATACAAGTTCTTCTCGTAACCATTCTTATCCAAATATTGAGAAAAATTAGAAATTCCTCCAGCTAATCATCACACGTCATCCCTCTCAGAATCTCGAACGGATTTGATGCCAAAACGGTTGGGGATTGCACATGGTGTTGTCTCGTTATCTGGGAGGGCTTCTCTGTCTCTGTGAGGGGAGGGCACGATCGCTGTGTTGAAGGAGATGAGAAAGTCTCTGCGTGAACCAGTATCTTTGTCCCTGCATTATTCTTTGAAGCCTCCATCTGGTTTGGCGGCTTTGACTTGAGCAAACCTTCTGAATGACGAAGAGTATCCTACACTCCTTGCCTTAGTACGTTATTATCCCCCCTCAAACTTGTGGTTGGTGAAATCCCAACACCAAATTTAGTACTAAGAGTAACTAACTGATACTAAGGCAAACACTTAATGAACACGTCAGCAACTTGGAACTGATTGGAGATATGCTTGGTGACATTGGAACCAAGGGCGACCTTCTTTCTAATGAAGTGATAGTCTAATTCTATATGCTTTGAACGACTATGAAAAATAGGGTTGGCAGAGAGACATACAACAGATAGGTTGTCGCAGTAGATAGTTGCAGGCTTAGCTTGACTGATGCCAATGTCCTTGAGCAAGTAAGATATCCAAGTGAGCTCGGCCGCTGTTGACGCCAATGCTCTATACTCTGCTTCAGTAGATGAACGAAAAACCGTTGGTTGACGTTTAGCAGACCAGGAAACAAGATTAGTCCCAAGAAACATGCAGAAACCCGTAGTAGATCGTCTTGTTGTACGACATCCAGCCAGTCGTTGTCGCTAAATACAGAAATATCAAAACCACTATGTTATTCAAGGTCAAGTTCACTGAATGCAAACAAATCAGAACTGCTATGTTTATGAATCTGAAGACCAAATTAAATTGTTCCTTTAATATAACGAAGAATCCGTTTGAGCAAACAAAAGTCCCAGATAGTTGGATCATGCAATCCGGTGACAAATGATATTCAAAGCAAAACTAATATCGGGTTTGGTTAGAGTCAAATATTGTAATCCTCCAGCCAAATTGCGGAAAAGTGTAGGTTCAGAGAACTTTTCAGAACGGAGACCAGAATCAAGTTTCAATGGCAAAGGTGTAGGCATAGGTTTGCAATCTTGTATTCCAGCCCTATTTAAAAGCTCTTGAGCATATTGTGTTTGACAGAGAAACGAACCATTGTCATGAAAAAGTGTTTGAACCCCGAGGAAGTAATGTAAAGGGCCAAGATCCTTCATAGAAAAAAATAGTCCATGAACTAGTTGTTGTAGAAGGGAGACATAACTTCCTGTTAATATTATTTCATCAACATAGAGAAGTAGCAATAGAGTAACTGAACCATTCTTGTAGACAAAGAGAGAGGGATCAGCCCCACTGCAGAAAAAACCAAACTGAAACAAATACTCACTAAACTTGTCAAACCAGGCTCGAGGAGCCTGTTTTAATCCATAAAGTGCTTTCTGAAGAAGACAAACATGATCTGGTTTAGCAGAGTCTACAAACCCTGGAGGTTGAGCATAAACACTTGTTCCTTCAAATCTCCATGTAGAAAAGCATTTTTGACATCTAATTGATTTATAGGCCAATTATTCATAGTAGCTACAGCAAGAACAATACGAATAGTGGCAGTCTTCACTACAAGACTATATGTTTCCACAAAATTAACTCCCTCTTCTTGATGAAATCCTTTGGCTACTAGTCTTGCTTTTAACTTATCCAATGTACCATCAGCTTTGAGTTAGTTTTAAATAGCCATTTGCTTCCCAGTATGTTCATATCCTTTGAAGGAGGAACCAGAATCCAAGTATTGTTAGCATAGAGAGCTCTCATCTCATCATCCATGGCATGTTTCCATCCGGGATGTTTTAAGGCTGAATGGACAAATTTGGTTCAGAAGGGATTTTTGTGGCAGTATACAAGGAATATTTAGGGTTGGGTTTAACAATACCTGCTTTAGAGCGAGTAATCATGGGGTGTTCATTTGGAGAAGATGTGGTAGAGGAGCTGGAAACAGAGGAAGGTTGTAATGTAGAAGAGGAAGATGAAGATGGAGAGGAAACAAGTTGTAGAGAGATAAATGTTTGAATAAGAAAAGGTGGGAGGTGAAAGGAAGATTTCGGAATAGGGTTGGATGGAACAGATGGAGATGAGAAACCTCTATACCAAGCTTGAGACAGAGGAGTACTGGTGGTACGCATATAATTTGCATAAGTATTTTGGAAGGGAAACTGACCTTCATAAAAAATGGCATGGCGGGTGATATGAACTCGACCGGTAGGAGGATAAACACCTGTACCCCTTGTATTTCTCGTTGTAAACTAGAAACACATATTTAAGAGACCTCAGATCAAACTTTTCGTAAGCATAGGGCCGCAGATATGGATAACAACATGAGCCAAAAACCCTGAGTGAAGTGTAATCAGGTTCATTTCCAAATAAAACAAAGTATGGACTTGAGTTAGCAAGAACTGTGGAAGGCAGAAGATTGATGAGGAAATTGGCAGTGAAGAAGGCTTCTACCCAATACTGAAGCGGTATGTGAGCTTGAAACATCATGGCTAGACCAAGTTCAATTAAATGTCTATACTTTCTTTCAGTTAATCCGTTCTGTTCTGGTGTAGAGGGACATGAAATGAGTTGTCTAATTCCATTTTCTGCCAAACGAACCAAGAAAGGCTCTGCTAGAGAATTCACCACCTCCATCACATTGAAAACTTTTGATTTTGCAGTTAAACTGATTTTCCACCATATTTTGAAACATCACAAACACAGAGAAGAAATCGGATTTGAACTTGAGAGGAAACAACCAGCAAAATCTAGAGAAATTATCAACAAAAATAACATAATACTGAAAACCTTGAACTGAACTGACTGGAACAGGTTCCCACAAATCATAATGTATTCATTCCAAGGGTTTGGATGCTCGAAAAGTAGATACAGAAAACAGTAATTTAGAGTTCTTGCTTAGTTGACAGAATTCACATAAGGTAGTATTGTCTTTATTTATGGAGATAGCTTTGACAGCCTTGAGGTGCTAAAGGATTTGGGAGTTAGGATGACTAAGTCTCTGATGCCAAACATCACTACTGGTAGTACGATTTCTGATGGAGTAGAATGCTTGGAAACTGAGATCCTCTAGAGCATATATGCCATCAAACTTGCAGCCTTTTGCCAGAACTTTCTTTGTTGCCAGATCCTTAACATAAACACCATTGTTGTCAAATATGAAGTAACATGGGTAGTCTGAAGTCAATTTCGAAACATAAAGCACAGATTTCTTTATCTGAGGAACAACTAACACGTCAGTGAGAGGAAGTGTACCTGAGCTAGTCACAATGGAAGTAGAACCAACATGAGAGATGGGCAGAAAATTACCATCACCAACCATTATAGTATCACAACCGACATAAGGTGTAGAAGTCTGTAGTTTGTCCACTGAATCCGTAACATGTGCATAAGCCCCTGAGTCAAGAAACCACTCTTGTCCATTGGAATCTGAAATTCTCAAAGAAGCTAAAGCCTAGGGAATATCATTACTTTGAAATGAATTGTCAAACCTGTGCCAACACTTAAGAGCCACATAACCTATCTTGCCACATATTTGACAAAAAGGACGAGAACTTTGTGAGCTGTGACTCCATTCAGATGAAGAGTTAGATGGTTGATGCATTCTTACCGGAGAAGATATTTGTTGAGAAAAACCACGACCTCTTGTAGAGTAACCAAAACGTCCTCTCATATTAGAGAAACGGCCTACTCCTCTCGGAAAACTAGAGTCCCCGAGACCATAACTAGGAACAGAGTATGAGATAGAGTTGTATTGTCGGTGTTGAATAGTATATGCAACATTAGGATGCACTTAGTATGATATGATTTGTGAGTGAGATCAAAACTACGCAACTGAGCAACAACATCAACATATGTAGGAAAAGGAGGCTTGTGCATAGACGTTTGAATCGAAGTAGTGGAAGTCTCGTATTCATGTCCAAGTCCTTGTAAAACCCAAAAAAATTCATTTGCTCAGAGACTGGTTTTCCTATGGAGCTCAACTTATCAAAAATGGACTTAAACTCACGGAGATATTCTGACATAGATTTGCATTCTTTGGTAAGTATTTGCAAATAAAACCAACAGATCATACTATTTGGATAGAGATTTTTTATTGAAATCAGCTGCTAAAGTATGTCATACCTCAATGGTTGTGGGAATACCCACTACCGAGCCCATGACCTCTTCAGAAAGGGTGCCATAGATCCATGACTTGATGAGTTGGTCAGTTTGGAACCAAGCGTTGTAATCAGGATTAGGAACTTTAACCTCTTCAGTACCACGCCGGATTTTCAGAGTTCATGTCGGTCGTTGTTGTGTCCCTGACATAAACCCAAGAAGATGTTGGCTGTTGAGCATGGATTCAAATTGCTCTTTCCATAGAAAATAGTTATTATCTGTAAGCTTCAAGTGACAAAGTTGGAAACATTTAGATGAGTCGGGAAAGGAAAGGTATCGCAGGATCCTTCCATGGTCAAGACCATGAAAGCTCTGATACCATAAGAACACTAAGAATTCAATGGAATTTGTTTCAGAAGGAAGATTTCATTCTGATTCTACTTACCTTGATTACAGGGGGATTTTCCCTTTTTATACAAGTTCTTCTCGTAACTGTTCTTATCCATATATTGAGAAAACCTAGAAATTCCTCCAGCTAATCATCACACGTCATCTCTTTCAGAATCTCGAACGAATTTGATGCCAAAACGGTTGGAATTGCATATGGTATTGTCTCCATATCTATGAGGGCTTTTCTGTCTCTGTGAAGGGAGGGCACGATCGCTGTGTTGAATTGAAGTCTCCATCTGATTTGGTACACGGCCTACTAATATATTTCAAATATAATTTTTTAAAAATATTCACTTTATATAAAAAAATATATTATATAAATTGGTTTAAATTCAAAATGTTTCAAAGAAAATTAAAAATATAAACAATCAAATAGTGTCAACGTTGGGCATGTGCCCAAATTCTAAGAGGCCCACTTAGATATAATATTACATTATAAAGATAACTAGTGTTATGCCCGCGCTATGCGCGGGATAATTTGTTTAAACAGAAATTGATATAAAGGTCACATGATGTTTATGTACATGTATGTAATATTACATTCGAAGATGTTATGTAATAATATTTGATTGTTTGATAGAAAAGCTGTTGTTACATATTTTTACAAATATGAAGTAAGTAAATTACAAATTATGAAATATCTCTTTGAAGACAACGTTTATTGTTTTCGTACATATTGTTCGGTTGTTATCTAGAATTAGTATTTTAAGTCCATCACGTGTTTTAACTCTAGAAATGGCAACATATAATTGTCCATGAGTAAATACAGGTTGTGGTAAGTATATACCAACTTTATTCAAACTTTGGCCTTGGCTTTTGTTTATTGTCATTGCAAAGCAAGGTATGATTGGAAATTGCTTGCGTTTAAATCGAAATGGTAGTATAGTATTTGTAGGAATTAAAGATATTCTTGGAATAAATACTTTGTTACCTTTGTTAGTTCCTGTAATAATTCTTCCTTCAATTATATTTGTTCCTAGTTGCGTTATTTGTAAACGTGTGCCATTACATAATCCAAGTGTTTGATCTATATTTCGTAAAAGCATTACAGGGATTCCGATTTTTAGTTGCAGACAATGAGTTGGAATTCCAGGACATTTAATTGTATTTAGAAATTCAGTGTTATATATTTCAGTGTCATTATTGTTATTGCTAGAAGGACATAATGTATCCGAACTAAAATATTCTTTAACATGA
>CM071860.1:67304202-67335827 GCA_036759665.1 Gynandropsis gynandra | reverse complement strand
TATTATTATTATTATTATTATTATTATTATTATTATTATTATTATTATTATTATTATTATTATTATTATTATTATTATTATTATTATTATTATTATTATTATTATTATTATTATTATTATTATTATTATTATTATTATTATTATTATTATTATTATTATTATTATTATTATTATTATTATTATTATAAGCCTATTCCACCCTCATGTATCGCACTCATCCTATTCCCCCCTCATGTATCACCCCTAATCCTATTTCCCCCTCAAGTTTTCTAATTAATCATATTCCCCCACACCATTTAAAATTCTGTTAATTTTGACCCAAACCCTAAACACCCTAATTTTGACCCAATTTCATAACCAATTTTGACCTGACCCGACCAAAATTAAAATTAAATTAAATCCGGTTTACCCAATTATTAACCCGGTCTGGTTTAATATAATTTTGACCGGTTTACTGAATTTTGATCCAACCCAATTTATGATAAGTTTGACCCGGTTTACTGAAATTTTGACCTGATTTTGTTGAAATTGATCCGGGTTTTTCACGGTTTTGTTGAAATTGACCCGGTTTTTTCCCAGTTTTGTTGGAATTTTTATCCGATTTGTTGAAATTGATCCGGTTTTGACCCGATTTTGCTGACACGATTTCCTATACCACTCAGTCTCAGACCAAATGTCTGACAAATTGCGGCTCCTATTGTTTTTTAATTGAAAGTCGAAATAGACTAATAAATTTTGATTTTATCTCAAAATAAAACACTCTATTAATTTTTAATATTATTTTAAATAATGTATTATTCAAAAAATATAGAATTGTAAAACTATTTTAAAATTAATTTTGAATAAAATTAGGAAAATTGAATTTTGAATATAGTTTACTTTGATGGAAATTGATTTTTTTATTAAAATTAGAAAAAAATAGTCTACCCTCAACTATTAAAATTATGTCTAAAACTTTTTTTTTTGTTAACTATCCGTTAACCGCCCAGTCTATTTTTATCCGAATCTGATCCGATTTGGCCCGAATTTTGTCCAATTTTAACCTAAATTTTGGCTCGAATTTACCCCGTTTGATTTAATTTTCAAATGATTACATTTTAAAATGTTAAATGTTAGAAAAATAGATATGAATTGACTACACATAAACAATAAATGATAATTTTTTGATAAATGCGTTAAAATCAAGTTAATCGAATTAATTTAATTAAATTTGAGTCAAAATTGAGTATAATTTAGTTATTGTATCAGAATCGTATCGAATCGAGTTAATCGGATCAATTTAATTGTTTTTAAGTAAAACATCGGGTTGAGTTAGTTAATTGTATCTAAATCGGGTCAATTAAACCGGTCCGATTAACTTAGTCTTGAGCCAATTTTAAAGCAATTTTTACTCCATTTTTTGGATAGTTGCGTTATTTTTTTGGATAATTGCACCAAAATCAAGTTAATCGGATCATTTTACTTATTTCACCTAAAACATTGGGTCTGATTCTGTTAATTGCGTTGAAATTGGATCAAATCGAGTCAATAGAATCGGTTTAATTGGCTTTGATTCCAAAATTTAGTTTGGATTGGTTAATTGCATCTAAATTGGATCAATAAAATATATTCGATTAACCCAATTTTGATGCAATTAACTAATACGTACTTAATTTTGATTCAAAATCAATTAAACTCATTTGATTAACTTGATTTGATGTAATTATCCAAAACACAAACACTAATTATTTATATGCATAGTAAATCTATATATAAAAAGTTGCAAAATCTCTAAACTCTCATGATGTCACCTCATCATCCTATTATTATTTTATTTATTTTTTATTCTACATTAATTACCATTCATAAATTACTTTAAATGAATTAGATATTTGTAATATTAATATTTTAAGGAAAAAATATTTATATTAATTTAGAGGATATTTTGGTTAATATATATGTAAATAAATATAAAAATTAATAAATTAATAAATAATAAAAAATAAAAACTGCTTATATATTTATTTTAAATAAAATTTAGTAAATTATTAATCTTGAAAGAAATAATTATTAACAAATATTAATTTTTTATGCATTCTCTTTTTTAAGTTTTCACATTATTAAAGTATTTTTTTTATTCTACATTAAGTACCATTCATAAATTGCTTTAACTGAATTATATATTAGTGACATTAATATTTTAAATAAACACAAAATATTTATATTAATTTAGAAGATATTTTAGTTATTATATATGTAATAAATAAAAAAATTAGTAAATTAATAAATCTATATATAAAAAGTTACAAAATCTCTCAATTCTCACAATGTCACCTCATCATCCTATTATTATAAAATTTTGAATACAAATTAAAATTAATTTTGGTTATAAAATAATTGAAAACTATTAGAAACTAATAAAATGAGATAAATAAATAAAATATAGATAAATAATCAAATAAATATGTTATATAAAATTATATTAACTACAAAATATTTTAATATTTCAAATTTTAAATGTTATATGTAAAATATAACAAATTTACGTATTTATTTGAATAAAAAATAATAGTATATTTACATGAAAATTTGGTTATAAGAAATTGAAAAAATTTTGAAAATTTATAAAATGAGACAAATAAATAAAATAAAGATAGATAAACATATACATACATTGTATAAATCTATATACTTTTTCTTATTCACGAATTCTATGAAATATATTAACAACTATCACATCAAAAGGATGTTTTATCATCAAACAACATCATCATATCTTATGCAGATAATGGTTTGGAGAAATTCTCATTCGCTTATTATCCAAATCTATATATAAAAATAGGGGTGGACGTTTCGGGTGACCCAGACCGACCCAACCCGAAAAACCCAACCCGTGAGATAAATGAGTTTTGTAAAAAAACCCATATGGGTTCAAAATCTAAAACCCAAATGGGTTCGGGTCGGTCCGGATTGGGTTCGGGAGAACCCGAGGAACCCGAAAAAAACCTTAACCCTTCTAACCTAATTTTTTGTATGTTAAATCTGGGACCCGAATTACCCATTTAAACCTGAATTACCCGTTTAAACCCAAATTATCCATTTAAAACCCGAATTACCCATTTACAACCCAAATTACCCGTACTTAAATAACCCAAAAAACCGAAGAACCCGAAGAATCTGAAATAACCCAAATACAATTCGGGCTTTTCTGGGTTCAATGTTTCAAAACCCGAACAACCCGAACCCAACCCGAAATCCGAGGAACCCGTCTCGAAAACCAAATGAGTTTTATTTTGTTCAATTTTTTAAAACTCGAGGAATCCGAACCCGGACCGAACTCGAGAAACCCGTCCCGAAACCCGGATTGACCACCCCTATATAAAAAGTTGCAAAATCTCTCAACTCTCATGCTACCACCTCATCATCCTATTATTATTTTATTTTATTTTTTCATTCTACATTAATTACCATTCATAAATTACTTTAAATTAGTAATATTAATATTTTAAAAACACGAAATATTTAAGACCATCGATATCATGGGATTTTTTTAGTTTTTTTCCTGTTCCAATCATTGAATTATCGTATAAAAAAATTAAAAGTGTGATTGAAATACCTGTATCGTATTAGTGCTTGACTCATTTGTCATTGATCTCAGCCGATTTCATACGTTAACTTGGCATCGCACAACACAATGAAAACTTGCAATTTGGTTCCAACACAATAAACTACATCTCACAATCTATGAAACAAAGTTACGTTTACTAATATATCTCTTTCCACAGAATGATCTAATTGTTTGGAGACAAAGTTAAGTTTCTAAATATATTCTGTAAACCGTAAGTCGTTTAGAAAAGTTAACAAATCTATTTGACAGAGCACTCTTTGTATAGAATCTCACAAATTGTTACATACATCTGTAATTCTAGCCGAAACTACTAGCCTACCAAACTTAAAACCCCATACGATCATCGTCAAAATGACCAAAAAATGATTTTATCGACCAGAACCGCATTCCTTTGTTGTTGATTGGCTTGATTTCAGCTTTCCTCTTCCACCTTTTTTGCAACCGTCTTATCTCCGATGTTTTATTTGGCCGCCGGACCTTGGATGCCGATCGTACCCCCTTAGGGTTTCGGTCGCCTAGAAGTGGAACGAAGGAGTAAGGGTTAGTTTTCTGGATTTTCAAAACATCAGCTTTCTTTGAAAGTTGGCGCTCCAATTATGATGCTCAAAATTTGAACCAAAAGAAAGGTATTTGCAATGGGACACAATTAGTTGTCATTCAATTAACATCAAAAGTATTTGAAGCAGAGATTATAATGGGAACCCATGTCGGCAACAAGCTTCTCATACAAAGGATTATTTTACCTCCAACTTATTCAAGACTACCTTTTACTTTGCGAAGGAGGCAATTTCTAGTTCGTTTATGTTATGTAATGACGATAAATAAAAGTCAAGGCCAAAGACTTAAACAAATTGGACTTTACCTTCCAAGACCGATTTTCAGCCACAACCAATTGTATGTTGCACTATCAAGAGTTACTTCTGCTAATGGCTTGCGAGTTTTAGATCTCAATGAAGAATGCATACAACAATCATCCATTACATAACATTGTTTACTAAAAAATATTCAATGGGCTACCCACTACATGAAACAGGTATAGAAATAGTAACCTCAATTTTTTAATTGGCATTCTCCTATTTTCTATATATTTTTTTAAAAGTTATGTTACATGTGTTTCCATGTCTTAGGTCTCCTTAATATCAACATCTTTCAAAATTTATTTGGAAAATGAATCGTGAACGTTATCAGTGTTCACTCAGTGTTCTTTAATGGTATTTATTATACCTATAAGATAATTTTTATTTCATGCTCTTAATATATTTATCTTTCAACTATAAATTCATTTACAAATCGCTGGTTTTTCAACAGATTCTTTCAAGAAACCAATATAATCACCGAATGAATATTATTTTGTCTTAAAATAATCACTTTGACATATGATATGGTATTTCATTCTCCCTCTTCGTTTTTTTGTTAATTTCCTAATTCCGCCATTTCTCTCATGGGTTATAATAGGGTTACGAAACCAAATTTCATTTTTGTGTCTTATTCTTTATTAACTCACGTTGTTTCCAATATATTATTATTTTATCACATTTTATATTAAAAGGATCACATAACTGTTATTTGAAACATATTTCTTATTACAATATTCAGTTGCATAAAATATCATAATCTGAATTTTTTATCGATCCCGCGCATCGCACGAGTTGATTTTCTAGTTCAAATATAATTGCCTAAAATATAACATTTTAATATCTAATCAGGTCAAACTGATTCAAAATTGTGCCAAAACTGGTTTAAATTTGGGTCAAATTCAATCAAATTATGGTTAAAATAAGTAATTCGAGTCAAAATTAGATTAATTTTTTGGGTTTCAATCCGAAATAGTGAATTTAAGGGAACTTTTAATGGATAGTTAATGGAGGAGGTTTTATGAAAATTTTTTATAGCTGCAAGGGGAATCGAATGAGTACTAAAGTCGACGGGGGAATCGGATGAGGTACAAAGTCGATAGGGGAAATCAGATTTAAACAACATTGTTAAGAACATAATATGTGGTTTACCCAGATTTTAAGTGTGGACCTCATCCAATATCCTCATCAACTTTTAGTTTTCATCCGATTTCTAACTCAACTATTAAAATCTATATAAAACCTCATTTATTAATTATTCGTTAACCGGTCCGATTTTGGTATGATTTTGATCCAAATCCGATCTAAACTGACCTAAATCCGATCCAATTATGCCTTGATATTGTCTCGAATTTTGATCCCAATTTTCAAATGATTACGTTTTAAAATGTTAAATTTTGGGAAATTAGATGTGAATTGACTAGACATATAAATAATAAATGTTAATTTTTGGGATAATTACTTTAAAATCAAGTTAATCAAATCGATTTAATTGATTTTGAGTCAAAACTTAGTACAAATTAGTTAATTGTATCAAAATCAGATCAAATCTAGTTAATAAGAGCAGTTTAATTTATTTCATGTAAAAAATGAGTTGAATTAGTTAATTGTACCTAATTCGGGTCAATTAAACAGATCTGGTTAACTCAGTCTTGAACCTATTTGTCACAACTTTTACTATTTTTTGGATAATTGCGTCAAAATCAAATTAATCGGATCAATTTACTTATTTTGAGTAAAACATTAGATTCGATTTTGTTAATTTCGTCAAAATTGGATAAAAAAATCGAGTTAATCGAATCGATTTAATTGGCTTCGATTCTAAAATTAGGTTTGAATTAGTTAATTGCATCTATGTTGGATCAATAAAATAAATTTGATTAACCTGATTTTGATGCAATTGACTAAACCATACCTAATTTTGACTCTAAATCAATTAAATCGATTCGATTAACTTGATATGGTGCAATTATCCAAAAGATCAACACTAATTGTTTATATGTGTAGTAAATTCACGTATAATTGCATAAAATATACCATTCTAATATATAAAATGGATAAAAAAAATCTTTCAAAATTGGGTAAAAAATAGTTTAAATTAGATCAAATTGGATCAGATTCGGGTTAAAATCGAATCAATTTTTTGGGTTTCAACCCAAACTAGTAAGTTTAAGAGACTTTTAACGAATAATTAACAGATGAAATTTTAAATAGATTCTTTATAATTAAGTGAAAAATTGAATAAACTGAAAGTCAAGAGAAAATCGGATTATATCCAAAGTCATAGGAAAAATCGGATTAAAACAACATTATCGAAAAATATAACTTATTTACCCTTAAAAATTAAAATTATATTGTCTCCTCCACCATTCGACTAATTAATTGAATTTATGTGATTAATACATTGAGCATTGGTTGAAGTTTTACTCAAACATGTTTGAGTGATGTTATCATTTATAGAAAATCACATATATGATATATGCATATTTTTTCATATAGTATTTTTTTGTGTGGTCAAAGTTAATTATATGAATTTATATATCATAAAAGACTCTTCATATTGATGTAATATAATTCATAAATGATCTTCACATATGTTTAATATTAAACTATCTATAATTTATAAATTATTGTACAGGTTTTGAAAATTTATTTAATATATAAAAAAACTAATAATTTAAAATTTTGGTTTCATAAGATATTATATTCTCTAATTTTGTTCGCCTTTCTTTCCCATTTTTTTAATTTTCGTTTTTAAGTTTGGCGTTAGGCCACGCAACAAAATGGCAGAAAGGATAATGTGAGGAGCCGCAATATTAAAAAGCTTCACGTGTTTTTAATATATTCTTTGACACTTTGCTTCGTTTTCACGTTTTGTTTTTTTCCCTTCCTTCTAATTAATTCTTACTCTGCGTCGGCACAAAAATAATACGTACATGTATTATTGTATAATTTATGATGATTCCAATTACATTTTTATCCAATATATATCTATCGTTATCATGTAAGAATTTTGTATTATATAGATATATATAATTTATAAACATTCCATATAATTTTTTATATAATTTTCAAAAAATTTAAAGTTGTGTAATTTTTTATTCCATATTAACTAATATAATTCTTTAGTATTATGATTATATTTAAGATTGACAAATATTTTGTATCCTCATTTAATCATTGAACTAATTTAGAATAAAAAAGTAAAAGATATTAATTATATGAAAAATTGTAACATATTAAATTTAGAAAAATTCAATGTGTGTATATATTATTAGGTTTTTATTAATATATACAATATCCAATTATCATGTGTTTTATTTGTTTAATAGTTTTAGAATATTTAAATATATGATCAAATTTAAATGGATATATATATTTACTAGTAAGTATCCCGTATGTTGCGCGGGGTATAAAATCCGTGACATATAGAAAGAAATTATACATATAATAATATATACGGAAAATTGAATAAATAAGTTAAAACAAATTTTTTTTAAAGATAACTATACAATTGTATTAAACATTTGAACATATTTCTTTATAAACATTTATTGTTCGTTTAGCACATTGACGAGTATCGTTTAATATAAGTAATTTTAGGTCTTTTCTAGTTTTTTTTCTCTGGAAATTGTAACACATAGTTCATGATTGAAAACTGGTCTTGGCAAGTATATACCGATTTGATCAAGACTTTGTCTTTGGCTTTTGTTAATTGTCATTGCAAAGCATAACATAATTAGAAACTGCTTTCTTTTGAAGTGAAACGACAATGTTGTGTTTGATGGGATTAATGGGAGTTTGAGTATAAATGTTTTGTTTCCTGCATGTGCACCTGTTAGTATCTTACCTTCGATTATATTCAAACCCAACTGCGTTATTTGAAGGCGTGTTCCGTTGCATAGACCAAGTGTTTGATTGATGTTCCGTAAAAGTATAATAGGTGCGCCTTCTTTGAGTGCAATACAATGATTGAGAATTCCTGAATATTTTAAACTGTTCAAAAACACTGTGTTATATAGTTCATTGTCGGTTGGATCAACGTCACATAGCGAATCAAAACTTAAATATTCACGTGAAAAACCTGGAATCTTTGCTAGTAATGCGTCATTTAGTTCATCTACAATTTCCTTTGAGGGGATAATATGGCACGGTCTTTAAAGTAAGAGGAATTTTTATAGTCACGTTCAATGCTTGGATATACATGAGATGCAATGCTTTCAATTGGATCTGACGTTTTGGTGATTAATAATTCTATAGGTATATCTATTAAACATTCTCCGTTGTTCGGTTCAGATAAAGTTCCATTTCCCAATTGTAACACTCAATCAGAAAAAGCTTCCAAAGCATGTGAATTTGGTGACTCATTACTAATTTGCAACTGCATATTGACTGTTAATTTTAATACGCGACAATAATTCCAAAGATATGAAGAGTTTATACATGCTTAAACAGATTCATGTCTGTTTCCTTTTGCAATAACTGGTACTAGAATCTGACGAAAATCGCCTCCAAATACAATTGTGTTCCGGCCAAACGGTTTGCTTTTTAAGAATGTATTTATCGATCCCATGATGTCTCGTATCTTTTTGTCAAGTGCTTCAAAACAGTGTTTGTAAACCATCGATGTTTCATCCCATATTATAAGGTGGGTTTGTTTGATAAGTTCTGCTAAATTTGTTCCTAATTTGATATTGCAGATGGAGTCTTCGGTAATATCTATTGGTATTGTGAATCAAGAATAAGCTGTACAACCGCCTTCTAACAAAAGCGATGCAATACCACTTGAAGCAACGTTTAAAATAATATGTTTGCGAGATCTTATTGTTGCAGATAATGTTTTCCATGTAAAAGTTTTTTCTGTGCCTCCATGTCCATATAAGAAAAATATTTGGCCATTGTTCTGATCAATTGCACGTATAATTTTGTTATAAACATAGCGTTGTTCTATTGTAAGCTTTGATCGTAATTCGTGGAATTCCATTCACTCGGTTGCGGACGCGGGGCGAGTAGAGCGATGTTTTTGGGACCGTTTAAAGAAGTATCTGTAAAACTGATGTATAGCAGAAGTGGTTAAAAACGAATTGAAAAATGATAATAATATAGGATCAAGATAATAAAGTCGAACTAAAGCATCAGTGAAACAAACGATCACACATACCTCCTCCTGTATTCCGTTATGGCAGAGTAGCTCTGATCCAAGAACAGTTTACTGTAAAACTAAACGTTACGGATTGTACGCCGTTCTATAAAAAATATATGAATAAAATAAAAGCACTGGAATAAATCAAAGAAAAAAGAATAACGAAAAGATGAGTGCAAAAATTGCTATGGTCAATGTGACACAGATATGATAAGACGAATAACGCATCTTAAAGACGACAATACAATAGAGAAGAAACAATTCTGAACATAAAACTTATACCAAACACAGGTCAAAGATTTCATTTTTCACAGACAAAACAACAAAGATCATCATATGGAAGCCAACATACTGTGTTACAAACAGGTAAAAGGCTAAAGGACAAAATATATGTGCTGTGTGTTTACAAAAAAGATCGCACGACAATAAAGCAACATAAGTACCCTAAGAACACATTGAAATGAACATTGATGACAAAAAGAGCACCCCAACTCTCGATAGAAAAGATTCATTAACTGCAAGGAAAACAACAAAACCTCACTCCATATTCAGAATAAAAACCCAAACCTAAAGTATTCTATGCATGCGAGGAAAATTTATGTTAGTTATGGGTAAAGAAAAGTAATTATCGCCCCAGGTTCGTATTTTGAATAACTGGCATATAATGACAAGAGGGTTTCGTTGGTGATGATGCACACAATCGTAAGTTTGGTATGCGAAAGTCTCCCACATCGTGCACTTGATTATTTCAGAGCTATATTGCAGATCATACACGCGTAAGGATGTATTCCATATCATGAGTAAACAGACTATTGCAGAGGAAACATATAGCAGATAATACATGTTATTACGAAGGTGAACTGTGAGGCGGCGAACTGTCCGATCTGCATAGGTAATGTCGGTTAGCTCACCAATGACAACAACCTCACCTATGACATCTGCAAACAGAGCAAACATATCTATTACAGAAGAACAAACCCACATAGATGAATTTAAAACGACAATTAAAACAACTGAATAAAGGGTTCAATGAAGCGCAATGGAAATTACCAATCAGAACAGAATCCTCCAGAATGCCTGATACGATATCAACGCACGACGCGAAGTTAAAATATCTATTGCCATTGGCTAGCTCACCACAAGGCCTCACAACAGTAGTTGAACTAAAAACTATCTTGAAAGGAAGATTTGATGCCCTGTAGTCACCAAAGCTGCGGCTGACGTTGAAATTTGTTATAATACAACACGCTCCCTCAACCAATAAGCGCTGATGCCGATACCAGAAGTTAGACCTAACAACATGCTGCATACGGTTGCCCTTCAAAGAAAACAAACAAAACACAACAACTGTATGTAAAACAATGCATGTTGAGCTAGGGGTGGGTAAATTACCCGGAAAACACGTGCCGACCCGAAACCCGTCCCGAACCTGCAAAAAATTACTCGAACCTATGGGTTCGGGTTCGGGTAATGAAATCTCATTACCAGCGGGTTCGGGTTTTAAAATAACTGAAACGGGTACCCGCGGGTACCCGAGTCTAATTATATATATATATATATAATTAGACATATACTCAGATTTATTTACAGAAATGCCACCCTAATCTAAACCTAAACCTAACACACGATTAACCTCTTCTCTTTTCCTCTCCTCTCTGCTTCCTTGCATACCGCCGACCTCCTCCCAACGGCGCCTCTCGTATCTTCTTTCTTTCCGAAGCCGCCTCTCGTCTCTTCCTCCTTCCACACCGCCTCTCGTCTCTTCTTCCTTTCTGATGCCATCTCGCGTCTCTTCTTCCTTCCACGCCGCCTCTCGTCTCTTCTTCCTTTATGACGCCGCCTCTCGTCTCTTTTTCCTTTCCGATGCCGCCTCTCGTCTCTTCTTCCTTCCTGACCTCCTTTCCTTTGTCTCTTTTCCTCTCGTTTTCCTCTTACCGATCGACCACCTCTTGGCCGATCTCCCTCTTTCCTAACCTTACTTTCTTCTTCTGTGTGTTCTCCGAATCCCACCACCTCCCTCCCCTATCCTCCCCCCACAGTCACCGCCGTGTCCTCCACCGGATAATGAATCAATACGCGATTTAGCTGATTTCATGTATGGGTTAGGAACGAGTTTGGGTACCCGAGGGTACCCGGTGCATTTGGCGAGTACCTGAACCCCGGGTACCCGAGCCCCTCGGGTTTGGGTAAGAATATGCCTACCCGTCCGGATTCGAGTCTGGGTTCAGGTACCCTCAAAAATCCGGGTACCCGAACCGTGCCCAGCCCTATGTTGAACAGTGGAACTTAAAAAATAAGAGGGCACCTCACCTAGAGATCCTCACCTACACATCCCACCGCCAAAAGGAATAAATGGGTAAAATGAAGTGCCACATGAGTTTTCTCTTAACACATCAGCAAAAGTAAAGCCCCTAGGAAGTTAACACAATAACAATTCTACAATAATATATAAAGCAAACATGATTCACTATTCCTTATCTGTGAGAACATGAAATGGACTTATTCATGTCCAATATACCAATCCAACCCATCACAGAAATTCATCTGAAGCGTAATCCATAAATAAAATGAATAATGCATTGACCATGCAGATTAAATGTAGCATGACAGAAAATCCAAATCAAGATCACTTGCATAAAGAATTCCCTGATAGAATGCTACCAGAAAAAGCCGCAAAAAGAACAATTCAAGTAACAGAAGAACTTTATATGCACAAAGTCTGAAAACAACATATAAGAACGAAACAATTTCAAACTGTGGAAATAATAGAAGATTAAACAACATTACAAGAAGTACATTTAAAAATCTAACATGTAAAACAAGTTGAGAGGAAGAGGACAAAACTGGAATAATATTATATCATAAAGTAGAAAGATTTTACATATAAACCAAGAAACACAACAATTAAATCATACAACACAAAGAACCTAGACAACCTACCGCAATCCAGAGCAAACTGACTTCAGAATACAACAACTTGACTCAGAACTAACATAAGAGACATGATAATTAATAAACATACATAGCATTACATGAAAAGCAAACAAACCAAACGATAGGAACAACAAGGAAACGAATCATAAACCTATTGTAACCTACATTTCAAAACTAGAACACCATTGCAGGGCAAAGTTATTTCTGCATGTGCAAGACAGAAGTCAAATGTCATTAAACCAAGCCAAGTTAAAACCCATATCTAAACGGGAGAAACACCAATCCAACCAACGATAATCCCAATTCTAATGAAGGCAACACGCACAAAAGAGAACAACGAAGCCGGTAAGAATCCATAACTGCCATTAAGATACAAACAATATAGCACAGAAGCCATCTAATAAACTTACGTGCAAAAATAAATAAGTATTAAAACATCACAGAAATACCAAACTATACAATGTAGTCCTCCAATTATAAGCAAAAAGAACACAACAACTAAACATACAACAAGAAGAACCTAAACAACGTACCGTAATCCAAAATAATCATATTTCACAATGCGACAAATCGACAAAAAACTGCCACAAGGAACAGGAAAAAAAATAAACATACACATCATTACATCAAAAGCAAACAAACCAAATACTAGAAACAACAAAAAACTGAATCCTATCCCTATCCAAAACCTACATTTGTAAGACAAAAAACTGAATCCTAATCCTATCCAAAAGCTATATTTGTAAGACAGAACACCATTGCAAGGTCAAATTATTCATGCATATACAAAATTAAGCTGAAATGTCGCTAAACAAAGCCAAATTGAAACCCATACCTAAACGGAAAAGAACATTAAGAGCCCGACTGGTGGAAACGCAACGTTTGCGTTTGCGTTTGATGGAATTTGCGCTTGCGTTTGGCGGCCTGAACCACCGCATCGCTTCAATCCGCCGTTCTCAAGTCCTCCTTGCGATCTCTTTTCGTCGTTTTCCAGACCCATTTCGCCCGATTTCTGACGAAATATTGGTCTTTTCTTCCCAGTCGCGTAGGCGATACAAAGCTGACGAATAGTTCTTCGATGGGTACGGATACGATGTTGTTCCCGAAGATGACGACGAGTTCAACAATGACGAAGATGAGGCAGAGAGTAGCGTCGATCTGCTGATCAGATTCTTTCGGAGCATGTAAAAGATCTCTAAGCGAACCAAAAAGGCTTCACACCGCATCTGCACGCCGCAATGTCGCCCCAGCTTGTGAGTTCTACAGGAAAAGAAAATTGCAAGGGTAATACAGTAATTTAGCCGAAAACGTAGGAAAACGTAACATAATGCAGGATAAAATCAGATTTTTAAATTTTTCGTTTCGTGGTGTCTGCGTTTCCCTGCGTTTCCACCAGTCACTCTAGATGTCGCTGACAGTCGCTAAAAAATGCAGCCACTGCGTTTGCGTTTTGTGGCGATTCCACCAGTTGGGCCTTAAAAGCAAAGAGACCAAATACCAGAAACAATAGAAAAACATATACTAACCCTATCAAAACCTACATTTATAAAGCAGAACACCATTGCAAAGTTAAATCATTCATGCATATACAAAACAAAGCTGAAATGCCGCTAACCGAAGCCAAGCTGAAATCCATACCTAAACGGGGAATACAACAATCTAAACGATATCAAGCGTAACTCTAATCAAGCCAATACGCAGAAGGAAACACAACGAAACCGATAAGAACCCATAACTGCCACTAAACCCAGAGAATTCAGCAATCCAGAACACACAACAACAGATCCCATTCAGCAGGCATCAATACAAATCAAAAAGAGCAACGCCAACTAAACCATGACAAACAAACCTACAAATTGAAGACAGAACACTAAAGAAGGAAAACCCCCCAAATGCCGCTGAACCATGGCGGAACAAAGGCCTGAACTAAACAGGGAAACCATCCACCCAACCAATTCCAACCCTAACTACGATGAGGTTAAGATACATGAAGCAACCCAACAAACGTCGCTATATTCAGAGAAATCGCAAAACCCTAACCTTAACGATATTCACATGCATAGAAGAACATGGGGACAAATCCTAACGACTGAAAATAACAAATCCACGACAAATAGAAACTGTAAAACACATGGAGTAACAGTCATCAAACCGACCACCAACACAAATCGCACCTCCTGAGCAAGCCTAAACAGGGAAAACGAAGGCACGACAAGGAGCAAAGGAGGAATAATTCGCAGCGAGAATTAATTCTAAAACCCTAAACGCAAATCAAACAAAGGCGCATCCAAGGGCCAGAAACAAAAGGAAATGGTCGGTGAGGAAATCTCACCGTCCGAATCGATTCCAAAAACACCTATCGGACGACAGAGGTGTAGCCAGAGAAGGAGAGAGATAGGCTGGGTTAATCGGACGGCTCCAACAACCGGGGCAAACCCGCCACTGACGGCAACCCGATCGCCTGCGCACCGAACTCATCGCGAGGGGGAAAATCGAAAAGAGGAGGACCTGACACGTATTGCTGGAAGCTGAAAAAGGGATGTTTGCCTTTTAGTATATCTATGATATAAAAGATTCAAACCAATATATATTGTAAATAACATATTAAATGTTGGAAATTATAATTGTGTCCATTCCACTCCAAATGACGTTTTTGTGACGTTTTTGTGAGGAGTATACGATTTGATCCTTATACTTTTCCTTTACTCTCTATATATTTTCTTTGATATCACGAGTGTCTTTGACTTTTACATTTTGTTTTTTTTAATTAGTCGCCAATTGATCACTTTATTTTGCTAAAAAACAGATGAAGCCGTGAAATGGCGAACTAGTAAAATCAGACGATGAGTTTGTGAAATTTGAATTTAATTAAATATATGAAATATTAATATACGATTATGAGGGGACAAGAAAACAATTTTAAATTTTTTATCGGAAGTTTATATCGTCCTAAATCAGCATGAATTTCTATTATATACGTGATATTTAGTTTTAAAGATTTTAATATTAATACTCCGTTATTTAATAAAACATTTATCTTATAATCCCAAAAATTGTCAAGTTGGGAACAAAATAAAATAAAAAATTGCATTCAATTTACATTAATATAAACTAGGAAAGACCCGCGCGATGCGCGGATTTTTATCAGTTTTTTTATTATAGAGTTGAAATTTATGTCATAAATTGATCATCGTATCAAAAACTCGTATAAGACTCGCGTAATCGATGATAATTATATATTTTATATCTTATTTTACAAAAAATATCAATATATTTGAATTTTATTATAAATGTCTAAATAGTTATTAAAGTTCAATAGTAAGATCAGAAAAATCAAATTTTGATATAATCATCTGATAAATTCTTAGGCTAAATAATAGATATTTTGAGACTTTATAAATATTCTATCACAATAGAAATCAAGATAATTATAACATTTCTTTTTTAGTGTTATTTCAAAAAATGTTTTGTTTTTTCTTCATTATGTATATATTTGATGATGATAAAATTAAAATTATAAAAATATAAAAGAATGATATGGAGGATGAATTAAAGGTTTTTTTTTGTGTATTCATTGGAATAATTTATGATAAAACAATTGAATTAAAAAAAGTCGAAAGAAGATGTGGCGGCGTGAGAAAAGATAAAAGTATTAAAATAGTATTTTTGAACAAATATATATCTGATGTATATGATATATATTAACACATATTAAATATATATATATATATATCTTTGGTGTTATTTCATTAATGTAATAGAATATGGATATAAAAAAATATATATCCAATATATATGAGTATATGTTAAAAAATATGTATATATTTTAAAATTTATATATAAATAAATAGGTTTTTAATAAGGATATAGAAAAATATATATCTCTAATATATATGAATATATATATATATATTAAACAAATATGTATATATTGTAAAATCTATATATAAATAAAGAGTTTTTATGGATAAAAAATATAATCCAATATATATGAATAATTTTAACATTTTAAATGAAATAGAGAAGAACAACCTTTGGTATTTCAAGAAAAAAAATTACTTTTTTAATATTTAATAATCCTTATTGTTATTTCAAATAATATAATAGAATATGGATATTAAAAAATATTTCCAATATATATGAATATATGTTAAACAAATATGTATATATTTTAAAATTTATATATAAATAAATAAGTTTTTAATATGGATATGAAAAAATATATATCTAATATATATAAATATATATATATATATATATATTAAACAATATATATATTAAATATATATATATACCTTTAATATTTAAAAAAACTTTTTTTTAACATTTAATAATCCTTGTTGAGGTGGCTTCACGAGAAGCAACCTTGCTAGGATTATTATATATATAATTTAAAGGTTGTGTTTAGTTTCGTCTCGATAGATTAATATTTTTTATATACACTAGAAAATTAACCCGCGTGATATGCAAGATTGATCAAAATTCAAGTTATGATGTTTATGTAGTTGATGATTTTAATCAGAAACATGTTTGAAATAGATGTTATGCGATATTTTTAATATAAATGTGAATAAATATTAAAATATTGAAAACAATATGAGATAATTAAAAGTAAGAATCATATAAATCGGTTCTAATCCATGAGAGAGTATGCTGAATTCTGAAATCTATATATTAAAAGCTTGTAATTTTGGAGGCTTCTCAGGGCTTCTCGCCTCTCAGCCCTCCACCTCAGCACAACCTGAATTTATTTCTCTCTTCCCACGATCTATCTCCCACGATCTTTGGTATTGAAGGTTAATAGGCGTTTGAGTTTCAAAATCACAGTAGAGAAGCATTAAGAGGAGATGGGAGCGATTCAGTTCGTCACCCTTTCCCAACCCTAGGCAGGTTTCTTTTTCAATTCTTCCGCGCCACACGAGTTTCTTTTCCATTTCTCCAACCCTATGCGATTCTGTTGTGTTGCGGCGCCGTGTAGTGGAGGTACCGGCGAATGAGGAGGGAGGTCGGGTTCGGTTATAGGTCCTCCGGTGATAGAAGATTTTCAGAAGATCGCGCGACGCCGTGACCTGGAGTCTCTTCTTCGCCACCATTCAAGGTATGATGCCCTAATTTCATGGTCAGAGATATTGTCGGTTCATGTTCTTCTCTATGAACATATGAATCTATGTGTTCCTCTGTAATGTATCCATTTTTTTCTCATTTGGTGTTTCTTGCATTTGGCTCGTCTGGATTTTTTTTTGAATTTTTGTTTTCAAATTTTCGGACTTGTTTTGATTGGCATGAATTTTGTTCTTCTCTCTGAATGAGGATGATAATAAGGATATAGATGAGGATCAGAATGAGGATGAGAAAGAGGGAGAGAAAGAACATGATGTGACTGATGTGGATCTTGATGAAGTTGTATCAGATGTGCATGTGAATGAAGACAGTCAAGAATATGATGGTGAAAGCTCAGAAATTGATCCAGTTCTTATTCAGATGACGAGGCTTTTGCTAGAGCTCTTCAAGAAGCTGAAGAAAGGGAAATGGCAGCTAGGTAGTTTGCCCTAGCAGGTCTTAATGATGGTGAGTCTTTTATAATGTTCACCGAACTGTTCTTTTTAATAGACAGTATTGCTACCCTGGTAGTTGCTCAAGAAATGCGGGAGCTCTATAGATTGGTGCTTGTGGACACTCCCTTGGCTCCTTACTTTTCTGAATGCTTAACATCAGAGGTATGTGGTTGAATACAATCATAAGTTAGGAAATATATATCACACAAGCTTGTTGGAAACATAATTACATTGATAAACCTTGAACAGGGTATCATACAAGATTGTTAGAAAGTTACCCTGGAAAGCGTTAGTTTTTCTTTTGAACAGGGTATCATACAAGATTGTTAGAAAGTTATCCTGGAAAGCGTTAGTTTTTCTTATACACCATATTCATATTCGTTCTGTTTACTTTTTTCAGGATTTGGATGACATGAACATAGCGATTATGAGAAATACCCTCTACAAGGCCTACCTTGAAAATTTTAACAAGTTCTGTCAGGTGATTACTCACTCTCTGCCCTTGGGTTGTTTTGGGTTGTTGTTTTGCGCTGATATAATACTCTGCTCTTTTTCGCAGTCTCAATTCTCCTCAAGAGATATGGAGAACTGGCAGGGTTTTTTCTCTGATCTCCAATTCACACACCACTTTTCCTCAATCATCCCTCCCTCTCTCTGTCGCAACAAACTTTGCAGCAGAGCTATCAAGGGTATGTTCTCTATCAAATCATCATGTGTTGTGTGATTGTGTTCTATCAAATCATCATGTGTTGTGTGATTGTGTTCTATCAAATCATCATGTGTTATGTGATTGTGGTAATTCATTTATATGCATAAGCATCCGAATGCATACTTGATACCATTGCAAGCAAAGTGATAACTGAATGCATACTTGATACCATTGCAAGCAAAGTGATAACTGAATGCGTACTTGATACCATTGCAAGCAAAGTGATGAATAACTAAATTACTATATTCTGGTGTCTCTATATAAATGATGCCTGGGGTTTTACCTCTTACCGACCCCCCTGATTACATCAAACACAAGTAAGTTACGCGGATTGATAAATCTTCTAATTGTTTGTTCATTCGTCGCCTTTTAAAGATGCTGACAAATGACTGTTGTGGCTTATTTATTTATATTCTTTGGGTGTTTAGGTGATACTGCAAGAGCAAGATAACCAAATGTCGAAGAAGCTTATAAAGTTGATAAAGAAACTGAGGGAAAAGGATCCTTCATATTATCAAATGTGCCATCTTGTTCGACAAGGAAAACAACCCCGAGAAGGATTCCTTCTCCTTAGAAATCTCATTGAGGACCCATTGAGTGGTTCCACTGGCTACATTGATTGGATCATGCAACTACACCGTCAAGTCCAACAGAATGCTAAGGTAATAAACATTACCCCATGGTTATATATATAATCCAGCAAGAATGCTTACGTGGCGTTTGCTTCCATAACAAGGAATTCCCAAGAGTGATGTGGTGCGAGAAGGCTATGTTATGTGTGCATCTTTTAAGCAAATACGACCATTGAAGAAACCTTGAGCTCAAGGTCTTGTTCTTTTCGGGTCCTTTGAGGTATTCATAGGGGTACAGATGTACAATGCTTGGTTATTTCATGTGTTGTTTGGGTTTTTTTATTTGATTTTTGGTAGTTCTATTTTCATCTTACAAAATTTTGCATGTTTTTAAGAAATTTGTATGATTCCAGTTTATATATATATATATATATACACCATTTTGTGTCTCTTCAATTTAACGACGTACAAATGAATACAGGGGGAGGTATTATATTACCCTTTTTATATTGATTATTGATTTGATGAGATTCTATTTTTTTCCCTTTTACCAGCTTTGCTTTTTAGATTAAAATATTATACTGTAAATTTGGTCAATTTATATATATGTAAAACTAATATTATCTAATTTTTTATATTGATTATTAATTTCATACAACTAATATTCCATTTAATTAACGCTTTATATTTATCAAATCTCTTATAATATTGTGTATATTTAGGATGATATTGATGAAATTATGTATATTTATAAAATAAAGTCAAATATATAAGGGGATTTCACTTTTATGCGTAAATTAGAATATTCATGCATTTTTTTTATTTTTAAACTTTTTGATGTTGGAACAACAGAAAAATAGATAACTAATTGTGGGTGTTTTGGGTCTTGTGTCTTACACTATATTACTTAAGGTGAGCTGAAAAGTACATTAAGCAAGCATAAGGGCCCCATTTTCTCCTTCAAGTGGAACAAGAAGGGTGATTATCTTCTAACTGGACGTGTTGATAAAACTGTCGTTGTATGGGACGTAAAAGCAAAGGAGTTGAAGCAACAGTTTGAATTTCACACAGGTACTGATCTTCGATTAAGCAACAATTTGAATAAAGTTTCGCATGAGTACAATACCTTTATATGGCCTGAACTTTTCCAGCTTTATTTGATCAGGACCAACCCTTGATGTCGATTGGCGCAACAATGTATCATTTGCAACAAGTTCCACAGATAATATGATCTATATATGCAAGATCGGACCCGGCCTATCAAAACCTTTGTTGGGCATCAGGTTAAGTAACTTTTCACAACTGTTCAAGTGTGCAACCTGAATATGAACATTACATGAAAAAGAGACAACTTTGTTAAACTCATAGCTATAGCTAAAATTCTGGTTCAGATTTTAATCTGTTGTAAACCCCGTTAAGCTTCAAATCATGTTTTTTGGTGTAATTCTGTTCATGTTCTTAACTTTTCTATTGTATATAAACCCGCAAATTGTTCATGTTGTGATGGTAATACACAGGTACAATAATCCGGTGTGGTCCGTTGGATGCTCTGAGACTTGTGAACCCAAAATCACCAAGTGTGGGTCCGTTGGAGCTCTGAGACTTGTGAACCCAAAATCACCAAAAATAACCTTGAATATCAGAAGCACGATAAATGGTTCTTGACTGTGATGTATGTAATTTGATTGTTTGGTAGCTTGAATCTCTAATTGAATTTTCTTTTCTAACATGATTTGTATATATAACTTCTATGTCTCGAAGTTAGTTGCCTTTTTTTTGTTTATCTAAAACCAAATTCTTCTATGAAATATGCCTACAGGTTGTGTCGGTGAACTCTATCCATCTTTCTGATCTAGCTATTCACGTTCTTCACTGAAATAATGCATAATATTTATATACATTCTAAAAATTACAATGATATATTTTCCCGCGTATCGCGCGGGTATATACCTAGTTATATATATAATAATCCTTGCGAGGTTGCTTCTAGTGAAACCATTATTAAATGTACAAAAGATAAAATTTTTTCTTTTAGTAATAATAAAGATTGTTTCTTCTCTATTTTATTTAAAATTTTGAAATTATTCATTGAATATATATATTTTTTATCCATAAAAAACTCTTTATTTGTATATAGATTTTAAAATATATACATATTTGTTTAATATATATATATATATATCTTCTTTCAACTTTTTATTTTTAAATTCAATTGTTTTATCATAAATTATTTCAAAGAATACATAAAAAAACCTTTCATCTTCCATATTATTCTTTTATATTTTTTATAATTTTAATTTTATTATCATCAAATATATACATAATGAAGAAAAACAAAACATTTATTGAAATTATATATATAATTTTCCAAACAAAATTAAAATTTAATTGTTAGTTTCTTATAACATCATTTGGCTGTAAATATTAGATTTTAATTAACGTCTCATATTTTCATACAATGCAATATTTTTATTTACATAGAATTAAAAATCAGCTATTTAAAAAAAAGATGTTAAAAATATAAAAAATAAAATACAATTATATTTTATTAAATAAAATAATGAGATATACTATCGTACGTTATTTAATATATATTTTATAATGATATTAAATAACAATAATAAAACTTCAAAATATATATGGCTCTTGAAATACAAATAAAATCATATAAAATTAACAATTATTTGTAATATAATATGAATCATATTAAATTATTATTATTTTTCAATTTGTTATTTTTCTATTATTGTAAATTCATAACAAAGTCCTTATATCGAGGGTTATTTTATCACCTACTGATTCAGGTCTTCCATTTAGATTGAGAAGATAATAATTACAAGTCAGATTGTGTTACGTAATGACAATCATCAAAAGTCAAGGACAAAGTCTTAAGCAAATCGGATTATCTTCCACAACCAGTTTTCAGCCACGACCAGCTTTATGTTGCACTTTTAAGAGTAACTTTGATGAATTGGACTAAAGATATTAGATATAAATGCCAAGAGTAGGCCAAAATTTTTCTACCGAGAAATTTTAAACGGTCTCCCAAAATCACAAGGTATGTAGGTAAAATATAATTCTTTAAATTCATAGTTGTCATCTTCAATCATACATTGTTATTCGTCAGAAATCATAGTGATCAAGGTTGTTTCTATGCAGGTTGACATCATATAAAAAAAATTTCATTGGTTTATTACAATTATTACTTATGGTTGGTTCTAATACCTTTTAAATTATATGCATCGATCCTTGTAATTTTTTTCCATTACTTTTACCCTCACATTTTCTTCGTTTACAATATTTCAGGAGATATTGCACATCTACATTCATTTTATGGAACAATCCATTTCTCTTAATTGCACTAATCACAAAACAAATCATCAACATGCTTTTTGTTTCGTTACGATCCGCAGACAATATTGACATCTCTATTATCCACCATATTTAATTAGTTTTTTTTTTCAATTCTTCTTTAGTCACTTTTTTCATATGATATCATTTTTTTCTATTCATACATATCTTCCACTACAAAAGACAAATTTATAGCATAATTGAATTTTATTAAAAATTCTTACATAATTTCAACACATTTATAAAGAAAATTATACAAATCATCGTCCGCGCATCGCGCGGGATCTTTTTCTAGTTAATATAAAACTAACATAAAGAATGAATACCATATGAAAATGTTGATGTGAATATTTTAAGAAAAAATAAACCTCAGTTGGTGCTTATATTGGTTTTGGTTGAAAAAACCTGTTGAAAAACCAATGAGTTGTAAATGAATTTATAGTTGAAAGATAAATGTATTAAAAGCATGAAATGAAAATTATCTTATATGTATAGTAATTACCTTTAAAGACAACTGAGCGAAACTGATAATATGTACGATCCATTTTCCATATAAATTTTGAAAGATGTTGATATTAGAGAGACCTTAGACATGGAAACGTATGTAATATACCTTTAAAATTATTTGGAAAATAGAATAATACCAAATTAAAAAAAATGAAATTACTATTTATGCACTTGCGTGATGTATTGGATATCTCATTGAATATTTCTTCATAAACCACATTTGTAACTAAGTATTGTTGTATGTATTCTTCAGGAAGATCTAAAGTTCGCAATCGTTTAACAAAAGTAACTCGTGATAGCGCAACATACAATGACCATGGAGAATAGAAAAATGCCAATTTTAAAAAAATGAAATTACTATTATGTACTTGTCCGATGTATTTGGTAGCCCGTTGAATATTTCTTCATAAACGATATTTGTAATGGAGGATTATTGTGTGCATTTTTCAGTGAGATCTAAAATTCGCTATCCATTAGCAGAAGTAACTCGTAATAGCGCAACATACAATTGACCGTGGTTGAAAACCTGTCTTGGAAGGTAAAGTCCAATTTGTTTAAGACTCTGGCCTTGACTTCTATTTATCGTCATTGCATAACATAAGAGAATTGGAAATTGTCTCATTCGTAAAGTAAAAGGCAGTCCTGAATCAGTTGGAGATAAAATAATCCTTGGTATGAGAATCTTGTTGCCAACATTGATTCCCGTTATAATCTTTGCTTCCAATACCTTTGATGCTAATTGAGTGACAACTAATCGTGTCCCATTGCAAAGACCTTTCTTTTGGTTTAAATTTCTTAGCATCATAATTGGAGCGCCAACTTTCAAAGAAATATGATGTTTTGGGAATGCAGAAAACTCAAGAGAATTGAGATACTCAATAGTATATAAGGATTACCAATCTGCAGGAGGAGCACTATCAATTTCGATATAGTCTAAGCTCAAATATTTCGTAGCTTTCCCAAGAAGATGTGATAAGAGGAAGTCATTAATCTCATCAACATGTTCATTTTGTGGAGTGAGTACTGCTCTTTCAATAAAATATTCACGATTCATTTAAGAATCCATGAAGTGTGGATATGCCGAGTCAACAAGTGATTTCAATGAGTTCATTGAGACTTGGAGAAATAATTTAGAATCGATGAGAATTCGATCACCATCACCATACGTATAAGCGCTGATTTTCCTTTTAATTGTTGTGCCATTTCCCACTTCTAGTAACTATTTTGCGAATTCAGTCACACGTCGATCAAGTTGCATATTCGGTGTTAATGTATAGATGTAACATGAATGCCATAGGTGTGATCGAATTAATGATGCTAAACCATGCATGTTCGCTCTCCTCGAAAAACATGTAAGATTTGTCTGAAATCACCGCTAAGAAGAACTGTTTTCCCACCAAATATTTTGTCGTCTCCTTCCATAGCAATCGGAGCCATAATATCCTTCAACGTTCAATGCTTCAAAAGTGTGTCGATGTGCCGACCCCAAGGGATAAGCAAGGATGCTATGCCCGATGATGTAACCGGTATTATAAATATTCCTTCCGATCTGAGCTTCGAAATTATAGTCTTATACAGATATGTCTTTCCCGTTCCTCCTAGACCATACAAAAAAAAATAACTTCCCAAGCGTGTGTTCAACTGATTCCATAACTGCGGTAAAAATATTCAGTTGTTCCTTGGTAATCGTTACGAATAATCTCATATGCTCTCCCTTTTCAAATTCCATATCCTATAGCATTTTCTGCCTTAAAATTGTGTTGGCGATTTTATCCAATATGCTTTTATCCGACGTAGGCATTAGGGTAATCTGATAATGATTTATCATTTTCACTTATAATCTTCTGAATCTCTATTAAAGTGTATTGTTCAATCTCTTTATCGGATAAACAGAGATCGTTGAATTTGAATTCCTTTTTTCCTATTCAATATATCATCTGCCAAGAACTTCCAACAATTATTCCAAAGATCCAATGGACTAGTCACCTCACAATATAGCAATAAAGTTACGAACATACATCTCAATTATGTTGGCATTGCCCATTTAACAACCTTATTCATCGCCAATCGCCACTCATTATCTCTGTCTAACAAACCTCTCGCAATGCATATGCCTCTTTATAAGTGCACTACAAAAAAACGCCATTTTCAATGGACAGGGCAACGAATCCGTTCTTTGAATAGAAATGGCAACGTATTGTAACGGATTTATGAGAACTTTCAACGGGCATATATACATTGCAATCCGTTACAAATTTCAACAGACGTTTAATGGATATCGTCCGTTGTCCAGTCTGTTGCAATCCATCGCAATTTTTAACGGATATATTCCGTTGGCGCCGTCCGTTGGAAGCCCGTTAGAACACCGGGAAAAATATTTCAACGGGCATCTTTTGCTAATTTTAACGGATGTCCGTTACAAATTGCAACGGATTCCCGTTGAAATTGTTAATTTCGAGGTTTACCGGTGAAAATAAATTCACGTGAACATGCAACGGCCATCCATTAGGGTTTCCAACGGATGTCCATTGAAAAATACACTATTAATATCAAAACCAAAGATTGCATCAGATAACCAATAACAAACATATTTTCAACAAAATGTCTTCTTCTTCAAATATAGATATATATAGATCGAGAGAGTGGATGTATAGAAGAAAAGATCCTATAACCGAAGAGATTACACAAGAATTCTTACACAAATTGGAGCAATTCATGAGTTTTGCATCAATGTAACATTTGTGTCAAGAACGCGGGACAATGTTATGTCCATGCGAAAGATGCAAAAACTTAAAGTATCGAAGTCAAGAAATTGTTTGCAAACATCTTTAAAAGGTGGTTTCATTGAGAATTACGAAATTTGGTTTTTTCACGGCGAAAATTGTGGCGTTAGAGATATTGTGCAAGATGCACAAGTAGAAAGAAATGAAGAGGTTATTTATGAAGCATCAACGACCAATCCTTATGTGTCCGCGTATGAAACGAGAAATGTTTATCTTTGCCTCTGCACGGATGGTTTTACTCAATATGTACAATCTGGAAATCAATATTCTCTATGGTTGGTGATTTTGTCTCTCGAGATGTGTTTGAAAAGAGATGTAATGTTTCTGACGTTGCTGATTCCAGGACCAGAACATCCGAAAAAAAGTTTCGATTTCTTTTTGAAAGCCTTAATTCATGAATTAAGACATTTGTGGAACAAAGGAATTTTTGCTTATGACGTCAGTACGAAGCAAAATTTCACATTGAAAGCGGTCTTGTTGTGGACAATTAGCGACTTTCTTGCCTATGGAATGTTATCTGGATGGAGCATGCACAAAAGATTGGCATGTTCATATTGTATGGAGGATACATATTTATTTCGACTAGTACATGGTAAGAAATCATGTTGGTTTGATTGTCATAGAAGATTTCTTCCTCGTGGGGATGCTTTCCATAAAGATAAAAAACATTTTCGAAATAACGTGGTACAAAAAAAAGAGGCACCGTGCATGCAAACCGGAACATAAATCCTTTATGAAAGATTGAACACAATGGGTGATTTATAAGAATCGGTAGAATGCGGTGGAGATCGTGGGCATCGTAACATCATCAATGTTTTTTTGAATGTGGTGGATAAAACTAAAGATAATATATAATCAAGAAAAGATTTGAAGACAATATGTCGATGACCTGAGTTGGAATTAAGATATGGAAGGTCACATGTCCCAGTATTCAGATTGTCTGGTCCAACGAAAATGAAATTATTAAAGTGGTTAAAAGAAGACGTTAAGTTTCCAGATGGATATGCATCGAACATTGTTTGGTGTGTGGATATTGTTGGTTCGAGGCTGATCGGGTTGAAAAGTCACGATTGTCACGTTTTCATGCAGCGACTCATTCCAATTGCATTTGTTGAGCTCTTACCACGGAATATTCACGATGTGCTATGCGAAATCAGCATATTTTTCAGAGATATTTGTTCAAAGAATTTAAAAAGGGATGAGTTGGAATTAATGAAAAACAATATCTCTGAAGTATTATGTGCATTGGAAAAAGTTTTTTCGCCTTCATTCTTCGATGTCATAGAGCATTAGGGGTGTAAAACGAGTTGGCTCAACTCAGCTTAGCTCAGCTCGCCTTTAGCTCGCCAAAAAACGAGCTGGCTCAGCTCGGCTCATTTTTTGAACGAGCTGGAAAATCTCAGCTCAGCTCAGCTCGCCTCTAGCTCGCCAAAAAACGAGCTAGCTCGCGAGCCAGATAATTTATTTATTTTAAAGTAGTTGTAATATCATATATGATAAACATCATCAAACAAACCAAATAAAATATCGAAAATATGAAAACATTGATTCAAACGTAAAGTTATAAAATATCATTGTACTAAATAAAAAACAATCCTCTCGAATGAAAAGTTATCAAATATCATTGTGCTAAATTCGACCGCTCGTAACTTTTCTTTATTTTGTTACTAAAATATATCAATGATCAGAGAAAGAAAAATAAATACATTATAATAGATATGTTTAAACAATATATTATTTTTTATTAAATGCAATATTATATATGATATATAAAAAAGAAAAATATTTGATTTTGTACATTATTTTTTTTCAGCTCGCGAGCCAGCTCGTCAGCTCGCGAGCTAGTTCGTCTAAGCCCGGACTCGTTTTCAGCTCAGCTCGCCAGCTCGTTATTTAAACGAGCTAGAAAATACCCAGTTCGGCTCGCTTAAATATGATCCGAGCTAGAACTGGCTCGCGAGCCCACATCTCATTTTACACCCCTATAGAGCATTTGCCAATACATTTACATGATGAGGCAATACTCGGTGGACCAGTTAAATTCAGATGGATGTAACCTTTCGAAATGTTTTTCTTTGATTTAAAGAAAAAAGCAAAAACCAAAGCAGCGGTCGAAGGATCTATTGTCAAACAATACTTGCTGGAAGAAATCACATATTTCAGCACATTTTATTTCGAGTCTCATATTCAGATGAAAGAATGACGTGCAACGGATGATCACACAAACTATCTGTATCAATATAATCTGTAGTTTGACACAATTCCTGAAATGTTTACACCGATTGGACGTACATGAGGTAAATCCGCGGAATATTGGTTAACACTAGAGGAGTATAATCACGTCCACACATATATACTACTAAATTGTCAAGAGTTATTACCGTTCAAAAGGTACAAATCAATATTATTCAATCTTTTAAATATATATGTATATATACAATATAAACGTATTTTCATTATACAAGATATTTGATGAAGAAGTACTTGGTACATATCCTCATCTAAACGCAAATGAACTCACAAACATGAAATTTCAATATTATGGCTCATGGTTGAGAGACTACGTAAATACTCGTGTACACATCTATTAAAATTAATTGCATTTATTATAAAGTATTCATTCGTTTTTATTAGACGTACATGTGAGATGTTCTGATGAAAGACTTCCTACGTGGTTAAAAGATTTGGCTAATGGTCCTGCACGAAATGTTATGTGTTGGCCAATCTTGTTTACTCGCGGCTACACGTTCCACACGTATGAACACGGAAAACATAGAAACACATACAATTATGGATTTTGCGTTAATAGTGAAATAGAGGGTGATAACTTCTACGTCATTTTGCACCAAATCCTACAACTGGAATATCTCGGTCTCGTTGGGTTGAAGGTAATGCTTTTTAAATGTTAGTGATTCGACCAAACCGTAGGATGTGGAATACGAAAAAATCGATGGGGAAGAATTGATATCAATCCGGCACGACAATATGGTAAGTATGATCCATTCATCACAATAGATCAAGTATCTTACGTGCAATATCCAACAACATTGAAACGTCGAAGAGAGGAGTGGTGGGCCATAGTAAAGATCAAGCCACGAGGAATCATAAGCTTAGATGCTAAAGAAGATCAGTTGCAACTCGATCATCCGCAACCGATTCGTTTAATTGATACAGATCACGAGGAGATTCTCGCAATAACTGACATAGACGAAGAATTCATACGTGATTATGAGGACGTTGAACTGAAAGATGCTGAAGATGAAAACGGAGATGAATTCAATGAACAATCGAAGGAAGACTCGCTAATCGATGAATCTACTGAAGAAGAAGAAATGTAACTATAATAATGTGTATGATGTGAAATAATATAGATGATGTGTAATCTAAATGATGTGTAATAACGTAGATGATGTGTAATGTATATAATGTGTAATAATGTAGATGATGTGTAATCGAACAATCAAAATGTTAATACAATCGAAGAATATATAAACGATGCTTAATTTTTTAGAACTTCATATGATCTAATACCAACGGGCATCCGTTGAAAATATTAACGGATGCCCGTTGGAACACGAAATCGCCTCTGAAACTTAGAAAAAATTTATAAGTTTTGCATTATTCTAACGGGCATCCGTTGGAAAATTGTAACGGACATCCGTTACAAATATACCAATGCGCATCCGTTGGAAATATTAACGCATGCCCGTTAGCATTTTTTAACGGGCATCCGTTACACTTTACAACGGATGCCCGTTGCAAAGTGTATGATGCCTACCCTAGTCTGCAGAAATTTTTAACGAGTATCCGTTGGAAATTGTAACAGATGCCCGTTGCAAAGGGAGATGAGCCGCTATTTCACCGTCCTTGCCTCGGGAACACGCATTTCCAACGGACATCGGTTGGAAATTCGAACGGATACCAATTGTATCATGACAATACATCTCATGAACGCATATGACTACGTCAATTGATGCACAATATTGGTGTTCCTCTTTACTCTGAGGTCAGCTTTTGTTACGACAATCAATCAACGATTTATATCAAAGCCAACCTTATCTTTCATGAACATGCGAAGTTGTATGCAATGAAATCTTATGCGATTATATCATTACACACCATGCCTGCAATAGTTCTTAGCTTGTTGATATCTTCGTTAAGGTTTCGGTAAACAAGACTTCGACTTTTTTCTTGTCAAGTTTGACATACAAAATTGATATGGTTCAATTTGAAGAGAATAAAAAAAAGAGCGATGAATGCAAATATAAATTATTTTTTATTATTTAAGTTTGTGTCTATTAAGAGAACTATGAAGGGAAAGATTTATCAATCATTTTTTGTAAATTGTCTGAGATTCAATTTTTTAAAATAATAAATATTTTAGATAATAATATAAAATCTAACAAAATGGTATACTTAAATTAGATTTTGAAAATAATTTTTCTTCTAAACGCTAAATTACATATTAAAATAAATTTAATTTATGATGTATAACAAATGCGTATCACATACATATTCACAGATATTTTGTACATCCCTGTACTATATACAACAATATCCTTGGTTGAACAATAAAAATAAATAAGAAGAGGGGGAGTTATGTCAGAGACAACAGCAAAAGAGGGGTAAAATGGTATATTTAGTAAATATGTCGACACATAAACAAAACGTGAGGAATAAATAAGGTGTAACGGGAAAATAAAAAGGAAAAAGGAAAGGAAATTTGAAAAAAAAAATAGGAAGTCCGATGACTCACGCAGAAGGCTCAGTCAAAATCAGAATATTTGAATAAGCCATCTCTCTCTCTATATATATCTATAATAAATATAAATATATACATACAAAAAATGCTTTAATATGCATAATAAATATATATATATATGTGTGTGTGGTACACCTGCCTTCGTGAAACTACGTGCCCGACACGTGAAATATATGCAACTAACTAAATTGTTTACTCTCCAACATTACATTCTTTGTTAAATTTCAAATCAAGGTCGGATATCAAATTTAATTAGTATCTAATTCCTTTTTCTATATCATATCAAGCTGTAAAAAATATAATGTTTTTTATTTTTATTATCACATTAATAAGGAAATAAATTTCAAATAATCATCACGTGATATAAAATTCATAAATATCCATAATAATGATGGTGATTAGGATAAATGCTTAAAAACCCATTGATGATGGATTTGAGGTAAGATTTATTGGCCAAACCTTGTGTCTATACATTACTAAGGCAAACTTTTTGTAATGTCACGTATCTGGTAGTTAGTATATATACCTTCACTACATTCGGCATATATTATAAATAAATGAGGTATGGTTTTTAATAATTATTTAAATTATCAATTTTATTTGTAAATAATATAATATTTAAAAAAAATCATATTCCCCTTAAACTATCATACTTTAATCATATTCCTTCTAAATTTTTCCTCTCATCTTATTTCCTTCGATCTATCATTATTCATTCTATTTTTCCATAAACTTTAAAAATTCATCCCGTTAACTTTTCTATTAAATTTTTTTAAAACAATCTATTTCCCACAAACTATATGACTTCTAGCCTATTCCTCCCAAACTATATGAATTCTAGCCAACAA
>CM071860.1:67268285-67298956 GCA_036759665.1 Gynandropsis gynandra | reverse complement strand
ATCTTGACGAAATTCCTCCATCTTGTTGTTGATACTTTGCTCTAGGCGAGCCGCGAGAGCCTCATTGACACGGCTTTGTTCGCCTTCCATCTCACCCGTGTGTCTCGGGTTTTCCTTTGCGTGAATCTGTCCGTAAGCTCCTGCACACTTAACAAACGGAGCAGCCACAAGCGGGAAGAAAAACAAACACAAACTCTAGACTAGAACACGCACGGACTCGGTCACGCACTCACACGTTCAAACGGGTTTTCTATCACACGGACTAAATAAGTTCGAAAATGATTTCAAATACACAAACTAGTACGTTCAATATCCTTTTAATCACGTTCGCAACTTAACGTTTTCAACGATCACAAACGCACGAAATCTTCTTAACAATGATTCGTTCAAGCTAATCACTCACGGAACAAACTTTTGAATCTTCGAACGTTCCTTTATATATATATATATATTGATTTTTTTCGTAGGATTGAAAACAAGTCTTGATCGAAAGATCAAAACGAAAAATAAAACTAACCGTGGGTGCTAGAACGAGCTCTGATACCACTTGACGCGATCCCGACTGAATCGACGCTCTAGACTTGGTTAGTGACGGATATGCCTTGCTGCAACGAATTGCACAAGGGTGTGTGGAACGAATGGTCGCACGAGAGTTGCGGAAGGCTCTCGATTTACCGTGTTCGTCTTCGATGGATATGACGCACCAAGGAAGAACGAACGGCTCGATGGATATGACGCACCAACGAGTAGGAAGCTGGATATTACGCACCAACAACCCAAAGAATTCACAAAGGGAATCCGAGAATGATCAAAGATCAATTCAAAGATAAATTTCAAAGTTGATAAAAAGTTGGATTCTTCTTGCTACAAGGGGTGGACGGCCATATAAAGATAAAAACAAGAAAATTCAAACTTCAAGTTCATTAAATGCTACTCTTCATGCAAGGGCCTTCATAATGGTCTTGAAATCTTCAAACAAGAAGATAGGATTCTTGTTAGCCGTGCACCTTGTTTTGCGTCCGTCTCGTGTCTCGCGTCCGATCATTAATTAGGTTGCGGGAAAATAAGTGACTCGCGGCCTCGTTAAAAACCCGACGTCGGAAAACCCGGTGGGACAAAACCGACGAGGGGAAAAGAGTACACGCGGGTCACTTAACCTAATCAATGACCATAGCGGGTCGAGCTTCGGCTTTGATGACGTTCTTGAAATTCGTGACATCGCGTGAACTAGCATACTCCTCGTGGGCGTGGACGATCGTGAGAATCCCGATAATAGCTTCCTTGAGCTTTGCGGCCTTGGCTCGGGTCATGGGACCAGCGGATATGATCAAGGAATCTTCTTCTAGAGCTCGGGCTCGGGTCACGGGACCGACGTATTTTGACCTAATGGCGTCTCGGGCCGCGGGATTGGCGTCTCGGGTCGCAGAGATCCCCTCTTCTTCCTTTCTGCGGGTCGCGTCCTCCTCGCTGTTGATGGTCGCGTCTTCACCGTCCTCCGGGATCATATCATTTTCTCATGGAGAGAATTTTACACCACGATCTAGTAAGATTGTGGAAAATTTTACTTGGGGTATTGTACATCATGAAGTGTTTGAGACTTTTCAAGATATAGAAATGAACCCTTATGTAGAAATGGTGCAAAATGTATTTGTGAAAGAAATGAAGATGAAAATATTGAAGAAGATCCGAATGAAGAAGCGAAAAGTTTTTTTGAAATGTTAGAAAGTGCTAAGCATCCACTTTATGATGGTTGTAGAAGTGGTGTTTCACGGTTATCTCTATTTGCACGGTTGATGAATTTGAAGACTGAAAATAATCTTTTTGAGAATCGCATGGATTCTATATTGCAACTAGTAACATATTATTTTTCCGAAGATAATAATGCAGTTAAGTCATATTATGAAACAAAGAAGATGATGAGATCATTGGGTTTATTGCGATATCAAAAGATTGATATTTGCCAAGACAACTGCATGATTTTTGGAAAGAAACTTTAGATTTGAGCAACTGTCGATTTTGTGGAAAAGATCGATTTTATTTGACAAGAACTGGAAAATCGGTTCTGTTTCGTCGTATGTGATATTTACCAATTACAGACATGATAAAAAGATTGTATCAATCAGAGAAGACTGCAAGCGACATGAGATGGCATGCTGAGCATTCAAGTCGTGACAGAGAAATGTGTCATCCTTCAGATTTTGAGGCGTGGAAACACTTTAACAAGGTATATTGTGATTTTGCAGCTGAGAGTCGAAACATTTATTTAGGCCTTTATACTGATGGTTTTAATCTATTTGGGATATCTGGGTGAAATTATTCATTGTGGCCAGTTATTATGACACCATATAATTTACCACCAGATATGTGCATGAAGCATGGGTTTTTGTTCTTAACAATATTGATTCTTAGGCCTAATTATCCGAAAAGAAGTTTGGATATATTTCTTCAACCATTGATTGAAGAATTGAAAGAATTGTAGAAGGGAGTTCCAGCGTACGACGTTTCAAGACGACAAAATTTTATATTATGAGGTGCTCTTATGTGAACAATAAGTGATTTTACAGCTTATGGTATGCTATCTGGATGGACAACACATGGTCGATTGGCTTGTCAATTGCATGTGGGAAACATATGCTTTTCAGTTGAAATATGGACGAAAGACGAATTGGTTTGATTGTCATCGTCGTTTTCATCCTCCTGATGATACATTACGATGCAACAAGAGGAATTTCAAAAGGAATATAGTTGTGCGGAAATCTCCTCCTCTAGTTTTGACCGGTGAAGAGATATTGTATGAACAACTTTTTCTTTGGGTATTCCTAGGAGTATAGATTGCGGAGGGAACAATCATCCGAGAATTGATGGTTATGGAATTACCCATAATTGGTATAAGAAGAGCATATTTTAAGATCTATTGTATTGGAAAAATCTGAAGCTTTGTCACAATCTTGATGTCATGCATATAGACAAAATTTTTTCGATAATATCATCAATACGGTACCGAATGTCACAGGAAAAACGAAAGATAACATTAAATCACAGAAGGATCTAGAAGAGTATTGCTAACAAAAGGAGTTACATATAAGTGAAGACGGTAAAGCTCCAGTTTCGATATTCAGATTGTCGAATGATGAGAAATATAAATTGTTGAAATGGTTGAAGGAATACGTGAAAATTCCTGATGGTTATGGATCTAACAGCAGAAGGTGCGTCGATATTCATTGAGGAAAGTTATTAGGGATGAAAAGTCATGATTGTCATGTATTCATGCAAAGACTACTTTCCATATGTTTTTCTGAATTGATTGACAAACATGCACACGAAGCAATTGGAGGTATCATTGATTATTTTATTTATATAGTATAATTACTTAGTAATAACTTACGGATATTAATTGTTAAATAAACTAATTAATACTTGAATTTTCAGGTATTGGCATATTTTTCCGAGATTTATGTGCGAGAAACTTAAGTGTAGATATGGTTCGTAGACTTAAAAGTAACATAGTTACTATACTATGTAACTTGGAGAAGGTTTTTTGCACCATCATTCTTCGATGTTATAGAGCATCTGACAATTCGTCTACCACACGAAGCCGCATTAGAAGGTCCAGTTCAATTTAGTTGGATGTATCCATTCGAGCAATTTATGTTCCATATGAAGAAAAAAGCCAAACAAAAAGCTCGTCCAGAGGGTTCAGTTGTGGAACAATACGTGAATGAGGAGATATCTTTCTTCACTTCTTACTATTCCGCATGTTCAAACATGAAATAGAAATCTAGACAAATGTTTTGATGGTGGTGTGACATTTTGATATCCAGTACCAGTTGTTCCAGATATATTTTGCGGAGTTGGTCGAATAGCTGGTAAGGCGAAAGATTAATGACTATCACAACGAGATCTACACATCGCACATACATATGTTTTGCTCAACTGTGAAAAGCTACACCCTTTTGAAAGGTAACATCCTATAAATATGGATTCAATTGCATATGTGTATTTGATTTGTAATATTAACAAAATTTTTTAGACATTTTTCAGGATGTTTGATGATATATTGAAGAATACATATATGAATATTGATGAATCTCAACTCCAAGAACTTAAAGAAAGAGATTCCTCCACATGGATAAGACAATATGTAAGTAAATGATAAATAATATTAATAAATTATTTTTATATATAATGCGCTTTATCAATGATTGTTTCATTTGTAATTCAGATTGAGATTGGCAATCACCCGTTATGGCTACGCGATCTTGTTAAAGGACCAAATGTAAAAGTTACGAGTTGGTCAATGTATTTTACACGTGGTTACAACTTTCATACTTACGAGCACGGGAAATTGAAGTCAATTATGAACAATGGTGTATGTGTGAAAGGTCAAAGCTATTGTGAATCAACCGACGAGCCAGATTTCTATGTGATTTTGAAAGATATTTTGCAATTGGAATATCCAGGTATCATTACTAATCCAAAAAATTTCTTTTTCGATACCACGTATGATATTTTAGAATATATTGACTTATATTTGTCATTTTTTATAGGTTATCCCGTCTAAGAGTGATGTTACTCCGATGTGATTGGTTCGATCCAATAAACGGTCGTAGAATAAGAATAAACAAATAAGGCGACGAAGATATGCAAAATACGAGCCTTCTATTCTTTCGTCACAAGCTGATCAAGTTTGTTACATTTCCTATCCATATATGAGACGATTTTTAGGTTGGCATTTCACAATGAAGATACTTCCAAGGGGTAAATTTATCGACAACACAAAAGAACAACAATTGGCCATGCAACAACAAATCACCTAGATTGTTGCTATTGATGAAGTTACTTTTGAAACATTGGCACATGGTAAAATCGAAGAAATTGAAGATGACGAGATAGAAGGAAACAAAGAAGATGAAGAATTTGAATCAAATTCAGAAACACAAAAATTGACGGAAGAATTATGTGACTTTGAAGATGATTGATGTTAACTTGTTATCGAATATTTAAAATAATTAATAAGAATTTTTATTTTAACTTTATATTAATCAACGAAATAAATATATAAAGTTTTATGAATTGTTCCCATCCTGTCCCTCAGTCGATTTCCGCCCCTCGGTTGGTTCCCGACCCTCGTTCAATTTCCCATCCCTCGATCGATTCTCGTCCCTAAGTCGATTACCGTCCCTCGGTCGATTACCGTCCCTCGGTCGATTACCGTCCCTCGGTTGATTCCTATCCCTTGGTCGGTTCCCGTTCCTTGAGTTACAGATGAATTGCGGACGGTCGTGGATTGTAGAAGGCATTGGAACGAGGCCTTTATTTCGTTCGTAAGTTATGGACGAGACACGAAAACCGTTCGCAAAGCGTCTGTAACTACGGACGAGACGCGACGTCCATCCGCAAGATGTCCATAACTTACGACGGGTTGCGACGTCTGTCCGCAAGCCGTTCATAAATTACGGATGGGTTGTGACTTCCATCGGCAATTGCAGACGGTATCGAGACGGTCTAATTTCCGTCTACGATTTTGTACGGTTTGTGGACGGTCTTCACGACCCCGTCCGTAAATCTTTATAAATTTCTCGGCAAAAGGCATCGTTTCCCTTGCCTCTAGCCAAAAACTCACCGTTTGTATTCGCCCAGCCACTGCCCAGCCACCGAAAACTTTCACCCAGCCGCCTCCTCATGCAGTCGCCGCCTCGTCCAGCTGCCGTCTGTCGATTCTCTCCGAGGCAAGGGTTCTAGCCGTTCGCTCAATTTCGTTTCATGTTTCAATATCGCTTTCAAACTGTTCGTTTCATTTGTAATTTCAGTCATCCGTGCGTTCCGATCGTCAATACGTACCGGTCATCCGTCAATTTTGCCGACCGTTTAGGTTACATTTCCATCGTTTCATTTCCTTTCATGTGGAAAACAAACCATGTTTTTGCCTAAATAAGTATACAACTTATGAGGTAATATGTATCGAAATATATGTTGATTACGGTTTGTGTTTATGGTAGATGAATATGTATGTAGGTAAGGTGTTCAATGAAATATCTAAAAAAACGTATATGAAATTACGGCTAAATTATATGATTAATGGTGGATATATTATGTGTAAAACATATATTATGGTTATAATTTAGTTATGGTTATAATTTAGATATTTATTAAATTTTGTGAGTTATGAGTTATGATAAGAATCTATTATGAATTTATTTAAATTATATGAGTTATGGTTATATAATCTAATATATTTCGTTTAAAAACATATTTCTTATTATATGTTTTTTAAAATTAAAAAACACATATATTAAATTATATGTGTTTTTGAAATTATATTACAATTAATTAGTGTTTAATTAAAAATTAAAATTTTTAAAATAAACATTCAATTAAAACTTTATATAATATTTTAATTTACAATTTTAGTATGTCACGTTGCGTTGGAAGAGACGGTAGCATCAGAAACCGTTCAACATCTGAGAAAAGTGCCAATGGCCCATCTCTTCCACAACCAGAGACAGTCAGATACTATGTGTTCGGATTTTATGAATCCGAATTTATTTCTGAACACTAGATCGACACAATATATGTTGTATCACTTTTATCAGCAGATGCCACCACCGATCGAGCCAATGATGCATCACGAGCCTCCCATGCATCAGGAACCAACGGTGGAAGAACTTTTAGCGATGGATGAGGAAAGACGTAAACTTCCTCGCATAGATCCAGATCGTTCAAACGAGACACTTTGGTACATAAACTAGATTTAAATTTAACTTTGTAACTACTTAATTAATCAAATCTTAATTTACCTTTAATTTTTTTTATAGGTTTGGTTTCAAAGAACTTAACCGTCATGTAATAAAGACGATAAAAGTTGATTATGATCATCCATGTTATAACTCGACGCGAACCAATCACAATATCAAGAACAAGTGGTGGAAAGGTTTCGTGGTACATTTTTGTTAATATTCATTTCACTCAAAATTTAAAATTTAAAATAATTTTTCAATAAATAATATTTCATTATTTTCAGCAAAAATTTTATTGGAATCCTGCAATAACCAGACTAGTAAAGTTTGAATTTGAACGGGCTGCGGGAAAACGACTCAAATATCTCGCAAACTAATTGAAAAGAGATCGGGCGACAAAGGGTGTTTGGATGCTAGATAATGTCTGGGAACGAATGTGTGTTTATTGGGATGATCCTAGCTTTAAGGAGAAAAGTCGGCGCGCTAGTCAATCTCGTCATTTCGATAGAGCAAGATATGAGATAAGTGCACATACTGATGCTTCCTGCTCTTTCGCGGAGGGTTACGAAGATTTGGTAAGATTTTTATTTTTTTTGAAGTTTTAATACAATTGTCATTTGTTTAATAGTAAAAACATAAATTTTAAATTTGTTTTAGACGAAAGAGAAAGGATGTGAACCGTTGTACGTGGAATTGTTGGAACGTACACACAAGAAGAAATCCGACGGTTCGTGGGTAGATGCCAGGGTGAAACATATTCACGACGATGTTCTGAACATGGTATCAGACGAGTGTTCCAAATCCCGCCAAGAGAAGATGGGACGCAACCTATCCTAACTCAAAAAGAATATAACGAGATGTATTTCGAGGTAAATTAATTATAATTTTACAATAAATTTCTTATTGATAATTTAAATTTAATTTCAATATTTTTTACAGTACGTAACACCGTACAAAGGTCGTTTATTTGGTCTTGGAAGAATGACATCAACACATGCGAGTTCCTCCAAAGGCAAGGAAAAAGTTGCGACCGAGGAACTTCGAAACATAATCTCTAAGATGAAAGAAGAATTACTACAAGAAAGTTCATCGTTCAACACTCAAATCAAGAAGGGAAGTTGAGCGATCAATAAGGGAACGCCAATAGTGGCTTAGGATGATGAAGGAACACATGCCCAATATCAATTGGGATACGGCCGAAAACAATGATTCTGACGACGACGACGACGATAATTCCCAATTACCACCAACAAGCTTGTAAATACATAATATTAATAATGTATAAACACTAATTAGTTAATATCAATCTAAAATTTTAAATTTTAATTTTAATTTTTTTTAAAAATTGCGGAGGGCACTGTTCTGTCCGTAAAATTTAAGGACGGGACGCGACCCATCCCAAAATTCCAAATTGTTTTGCGTCCTTAATCTGGCCGGGTTTCGCGTCGATTTCCGGACGGCTTTGTAGTCCGAAATTACGGGTAGTTTGCGGACTATTTTTCCGTTTGTATTTGCAGACGAATTGCGGACGAATATGTTTTTTCGATGCGCATTTGCGGACTGATTCGGGACGGATTTGTCAGTCTGTAATTATTAAATTTCTTGTAGTGATTGGAATGTGATATGGAGTCATATCACCTTCGAAATAATATTCATTATTTGAATTCACATGTTTTATATGTTTATTATCGAATTGAATTATTCGAGTACTCATTTTTTTAATTGAATCGAATCAAATGTTCTAAAAAATATTAGATGTTAACCGCACGGTAACCCAACACATATAACCTAAACAAAATCTAGATGGACTAAAATGGTATATAAAAAAATAAAAGTAATTATATTTAATAAACACAATATATTTGCAATTATATTTATATTATAAGTATGAGTATATTAATAAAGATTATTAGACACGATATATTTACAATCATATTTATATTATAAATATGCATATATTAATAAAGATTATATATATATATATATATTTAAATCAAGAGTTTTAATATTTTTTATAGCATTCATTATAACAATTCTCTAATAATTTATACTGTATTTTTATTTTGATATTTTTTTATCAATCATAAAAAATATAAATATAATAACCAAAATTTAATAATACGTTAATATTGAAGAAAATATGTTACGTTTATAATAACCAAAATTTAAAAATATATTACTATTAAAGAAAAAATATGTTACGTTTATAATAACCAAAATTTGGAAAATACGTTAAATGTACAATTTGTTTTTAGGGGGAATAGGTTAGAAGTCATACGGTTCGGAGGGGGGGGAATAAGACTATTTTCGAAAAATAGTTTGATTTTTGACAAATAGGTTAGAAGTCAAGTCATATGGTTCGGGAGGAGATATACTATTTTTGAAAAATTTAACAAAAAAGTTAACGGATTTTTAACGGAGGGAGAAATAAGATGAATTTTTAAAGTTAAGGAGAATAAGATGAATAATGATAGTTCAAAAAGAGAAATAAAATGAAAGAAAATTCAAGAAGAATAAAATTAAAATACGATAGTTTAAGAGGAATATGCCTTTTTCAGTAGTAGTAGTAGATGGTGACGCATATGTCTCATATTCAAATATTATAGACTTTGATATAATTTACAGAATTTAGAATTTATATCCTCTAAACATAAAAAAAATCATAATTTATATTTAAATTTTTTTAGATAATACAATATATTATGTATAAGTTATCGTATTCAAAATTTCAAAATTTAAATTTAAATCAATACAAAATATAAAATTTAACTTAACGAAATTTTCAAATTAATTAAAGAATTTATGATTGTGTAATACTATACATATATATATATAATAATTCTTATCTTATATAGATAATAAAAATGTTATTTTTGTTCACTTGTAAACGTTATAATATTTTGTACACTGTATATATAGCATGTGCTTATACACATTTAATTTTAAGAACCACCTCGCTAGACCCAAAATAAAATATATACTTACCTTTAATCTCTTCGTGTGTTATTGAATAAAAGATTCATTAGTATCAATTAATTAATAGTAATGAGTGGAGGTTGGGAGCAAAATAAAATATTATTGTTTACTGAAATAAAGTATTATTTAAAGAAAAGTATCAAAAATCTTAGTATTAAATAGAAAGAAAATTCGGCAGAATTAAAAGAGAAGGCGTGAACCTCGTGCGTTTTTTTAAAGACCTGTTTTTTCGGATACATCATTATCCTATTTGTTTATATATCATCATCCTCTCGCGCCTCTTCATTTCAATCCCATATTTTATCTCTCTAGAGTTTCTCTCTCTTCAACCGCACTTTGAAGAAGATCAAACATGTCGAGAGCTACGGTGGAGCTTGATTTCTTTGGACTCCACAAGCAGTCGCCGGCGACAAAGACTCCGGCCACGTCTCCCAAGCCTAAGTTCAAGAAATTTCTGGATCGACGTCGCAGTTTTCGAGGTTTGTTGTTCGGTTTCGATTTCTTGTTCATGTTTCTGCGGATTCGTATTTTCTTTTTGTTGTTGATGATCATTCTGGGGCTAATTCTTTCCGTTTCTGCAGATATTCAAGGTGCAATTTCGAAGATCGATCCTGAGATCATCAGATCTGTGATCGCTTCTCGTGCTCCGACTCACAGCAGCGACAGCGGAAGCCAGTTCGATTCGCCGAGCAGATCTGCGTCGGTTCCATCCACTCCGAGGAATGATCAGCTTCACATTCCGGTTCCGCCGCTCCACGCCCCGGTTGCCAGGTACTTGAGATTATTTTTTGTCCTTTTTGTTTAGTGATTTTAATTTAAGCGCTTGTGGAAAGAACCTGAAATTCAAAAATCTCTGTGCCTGACATTTGAAATGCCTCAGGCTCAGTACGGAGCAATTCCCTGAAACTGCTCTTATGACTATTTTCTACAACAAAACAGTCTCGGTTTTCGAGGTTTCGCCTGATAAGGTGAGCTCATCAGATTTATCTCTAACTGGTAAACGTTGTTTTCTGGCGGAAGTGTTGGAGTTCACGCTTGAGTTGAACATTTTCCAATTTGTTGTGTAGGCGGAGAGCATTTTGAAGATTGCTTTAGAAGCCTCTTCTTCAAAGAAGACCGAATCGACGGAACCAGAAGTTTCTGTCTCTCAATGCAAAAGACAAAAGCTCTTCGGTCAAAATCTTGAAGGAGGTTAGTGTTTCAGTGATTCTTCCATTTCTTCATAATTTTCTCTATCATTTCTCTTATTTCGATTCGTACACGAATGCATAGGTCATTGATTGGACTGAAAAGAACTTGTGAGAGAGTTATACCGTAAGTACCAGTACTAAGTAGTGGGTACATGCATAAAAGATGATTTGATTACGTCAAACCGATGATGTTGTTTAAGAATGCAAGAAAATAAAAAAAAAAATTGTAACAAAAGTCAGATGTACTTGACTTTATATTGCGTATAAACTCATCAAGAATGGATTGTGTTGATGCAGATCTACCAATTGCAAGGCGAAAATCACTTCAAAGGTTTCTGGAGAAACGCAAGGAGAGGTAATTTGTTCTCCTACCATATCCCAAGGATGAAGCTCACCTTTTAACAAAAAGGTTTTCTTCTCTCTTAGTCAATACCGTCTTTATTATCCATTTACTCGTCCCATGATTCGTTTTAGCACAATAACGCACTGTTATAATCTGCTAATATATATATATATATATGTATGTATATATATGAAATTCCTCTCTTTGTATTAATTACAGATGAGATTTCTTGAATTATCTACGTGGGTCATAGCAATTTAGGACCACGAATGAAAACGCGTTGTCGTTGTAGCAGTGCCGACCAATGTTATATGCCGACCAATTATATATATATATATATTTGTGTCAATTTAAAAAAAAATAACTCTAGAAACATACTTTTGGATCACAAAATAATTTGTCATGTCATGTATAATTGCTAATATAATATAAATATGGAAAAATCAAATAACATGAAGTTCTGAACGCGGTTTATGCAGATTAGTACCAAACTCTCCGTACTCACAGTTGGCCTAACATCTTCAGTTCGGCGTGACAACGACAACGACAACTATACGCCTTGTTTCTCATTTTTTGTCTTTTTTTTCACTGAAGCTAATGGAGACTTACCAAGCAACCATAGCATAGAGAAAATATTACCACATTTACATTGTAGAAAATTATTTCAGGTTTTTTATTCCTCTTTTGGCTACTTAAATCTTTTGTTAATCTCTAAGCTTCGTGTTTGTGTATATCACATATACCTTTTAGTCATATATATATATTCTAACTCTTTGGTTTTACAATTTTTCTTTGTCATTTCTTTTTACTTTGATCGTTCGTTCCTTTCCTTGGAATCTTTTATTGTTCTTTAAGTGAGTTGGTCGATTTCATTTACTTTTCTCTATAACTTTAATTAATACTCAATTAGGTCAGAAACACGTGACATACATATATATATATATATATCTTTATTCTTTTATTTATTGGTCAAGTCTGCCGACCCACTATCTTTTCTACTTATCGTGATTCGACTTTTTTGGCATGACACCAAAGTTTTGTAAATTGAAAAGAAAAAAAATCTGAATATTAGATGTACAATAATAGGTCTCAAGTTAAAATCAAAGAAAGGAAAATTTTCATTCCCTGTAGAAAAAGTTTCATTCCCTTTTATTAAATTTATTGGAATTTTGTTGAATACAAAAGAAAACAACAACAGATCCACGGCATGATCCTATAAAATATGAAATCCGAAATTGCGGCAAGGTAAATAAATATATTTTTAAGGAAGACCTACTTTTTCTATTATCCAACATCATCAAAGTGTGGTTAGACTAATTCAACCCTTTTGGCAAACCGTTATGCTGCTTTACTGTTGGTATTTAGGATTCGGTTTGCGAACTCAGTTTGGAGAATCCTATCAATACTCTCCCGGTCAACTTGAACCTTATCCTCAAGATAGAAATTTGGAAAACTAGCTTGAACTTGTTCTTTGCTTTTCCATATTACGTCTTCGACGGGTAAACCTTTCTAGTAGACTAAAGTTTATGTGGAAAACCCGGATCCGCTTCTGACTTATCGCGTTTTGAGGATCTGTTCTGGTTGTAGACGGAGACTGGCATCTTCGAGCATTGGTGGTAGTATTCCGTCCATCAATGGTGCTTCTCCAATCTTCTTTTTTTAGTAGGGACACATGAATCTCGGGATGAATTCGCGACTTGGTCGGTAACTTCAGCTTGTATGCCACTTGACCAATGCTTACTTCAATTTGGAATGGTTTGTAGTATCGATTGGACAGTTTTTGCGAAGTGCGTCGAAAAACAGAATGTTGTCGATATGGATGAAGGCATAAATAGACCCATTCGCTGGCGTCAAAGCTGATTTCTCGTCGTTTTGAATCCGCTATTTGCTTTGCTTCATCCTGTTGTTGGCTAATGTCAAGTGTGACTTGAGTTCGTTAAGCAACTCATCTCGAGTGACCAAGTGTGCCTCAAATTCATACCTTTTTGTATTGAACGCATGGCAATCGCAGAGGAACTTCATCATATTGTCCTTGACATTTCAAGGGTTTTCCGTCGGCAACTCGCACGATGAATGGACTGATCAGAGAGTTGTTAAGGTTTAGTGTTTTTGCAGCCTTTACACTGATGAAATTATGTATGGATCCACTATCTATCAAGGCTACCAGCCGTTGCTTGCCAACCCATACTTCCACTCTCATCGTAGATGGATTTTCCCAACCAGCTAAAGCATATAACGGAATTTCTGGTTCTTCTTTACCATCAGCTTCCAACTCCTCCTCTTCATCAAATTCCCTTTCCATGAGAACTAATTGAGGCTTTGCATATTTTATGCTCAAGTAAATATAGTACGTCGCAACTAAAACACATACCAAGACTTTGTTTTCGTTTAATGTCATCATCCCAACTCAATCTTTTGGGAGCAGTGCTTGGAAGCCGATGTTGAGGGTTTCGAGCAATCCTTGGGTTATGCGGCAGGGTACGCCTCTTTCGTTGTATGAGATCATCTCGCATTCTGGCCAACGAGATGGTTTCCTTGAGCGATTGCGGTCTGAACATTCATCAACAATGCAGGAAAGTAGGCATCCAATATATGTGCCCATTAGTGTCTTTTGAGTCCATCCATGGACTTTGTTTTAAAGACATTCGAATTCTCACTGATATTCTCGCAAATTTCCAGTTTCTCGGATTTTCGAGAGTGCTTCATCGAATTTTTCACATTATGTAGGGTCAAATCGCGTCCACACCTCATCTTAAAAAAACATCCCATATATCTTTTGCAAAGCCTGAAACCACTCAGTTGCTTCGTTGTTCAGGTGATACGATATTGGAAAAATTGCTTGGCCTTGTTGATCCATGTCATTGGATCTCCACCCATGAAATGTGAAAACTCTAGCTTAGAAGTTTTCGAGTGAAACATCGGTTGTGTATTGTCGATACGAATCACTGATCCTTGCCGTCCTTCTAGTCGTCTTCCTCGATCTGGATTTGACCCTTCTTGAATGCCGAATATGGATTTCGTGAGACAATTCAGAGATGTCTCGAGTAGTTGGAACTTTCTACTATCGCATGATTCATTTGTGTAAGTTCATCCTGTACACTTCCGAGCCCATTCTCAAGAGACTCAATATGATCCTTATTTAGAGTCATATTAACACCACAACGAGGTGGTCCGAGTCAAATATGGAAGAAAAAGGTGCGGCTATTATACCAATGATAGGAATTCAACAAGCTTACTGAAGTTTTATTTAAATACAAAGGAATTCAACAATAGATCAACAAGGTGATCCTACAAAACAAGGAACCTGAAATTGCAACAAGGTAAATAAACATATTCTTAAGGAAGATCCACTCTTTCTATTATTCAGAATCACCAAAGTGTGGTTAGATTACTTCAACCCCTCTGACGAACTGCCAAACTACCATGCCGATTTATTGTTGGTATTTGAGATTTGGTTTATGGACTCGATTTGGTCCATCGTGTTGCAGAGTCCTATCATACAATCATTTTCATTCGAATGGTTTTATTTAATTCAGTAAACACAAACCAAAGATAAATACTTTATTCCACTGGTTGAGGAGATTTTCATAGTCTTAGAGAAAGTAAAAAAATCGATCGATTGATATCTTCCTTCCTCGTGATGCTTAGGCTTTAGAGCCTTGTTTATTGGGAAGAGTCCCAAAAAGGGCACTTGTCACTAAAGAGTCTTCCTATAACCCTTTCTTCCAATACCTCTAAAGCCTTTGACGATTTAATACATATAGGAGTCTTGTACTGACCCACCGAAGCCCCTTTTGATACGAAAAACTCCATTAGTGAATCAAATGTTCCTTCTTCTACCACCCTTATCTCAAGCGCTCCGATTCTCCCATTGGAATTTCGACCTCTCCTATAGACAGCATCGAGTGATTCTTCTATTGCAAAACAACACTCCCTTAGTGTCTTGTCATCGACAGTTCTTCCAACGCCATCTCTTTCGTTTTTGGCCTTGAGTTCCCAATAGAAAACGTAATGGCCAGGAACTGTCCAAGTGTCTGCATAACTCGTGAAACCCATCAACATGACATCTAAAGTCTCGAGAATCTTCTTTGCCTTATTCACTCCCTTTAAGATATCTTCTTCCGTCGTTTTCTCCACATCTACACTTAACACAACGTTTTCTCTCCGTATGAACTTCAGCTGAGGCGTATTGTTATAGAAACCCGTTACCCGTAAGATATCTCCCACTTTCAATCTGTACAAGCCTACATATATATATATATATACATAAGTATTAATTAACATTTATGATCTACTTGTATATATTATACATATTGTAAAACTTACCAAAAAAATTTGTGATTACGATTTCATAGTCGCAACCGAGTTTCAAGTCCACAAAGTCGACAATGTCGTCTTCATTTCCTTCAACGGGTAAGAACTCAAAGTATGCAACATTAGGCAAAAAGGTATACGAAACTTCTTCAGGTTTGCATGACGGATAAAGATTAATGCCGATGGCAGATTCAGAAGAACCATAATTGGTCGAAACCAGAGGCAAACTGTTGGAGTAGAATTCTAATAAGGGAATGTATTGTGCCATTGATCCTGTGATAGCAGTTTGGATATACTTTGTTTTTGGCCACAGCCTCCTTATTATACCTCCCCAAGATGTTTGACTGCATTCTTTTGATACAATGTCCGCCAGTTCAGGATTAGGGTTTTCTTCAAGGATCTTAGAAACAGCATTCCGACAGGCGGAATCAGTGATCCATTCACTCACTTGACCTGATCGGATATTGGAACATAACTCTTCCCAATGATGTTCAAGAAACTTGATGGCTTGGACCAAGGCAGACGCAAAGATCGAACCTATCTTCACAACCTCGTCCCTTAGAAGCAAGCCGCAGAGCAAATGGCAATACATGCTTTGCTTATTGTCTATGCATAAGATGACTTCATCGGGGCTTGTAAGACCGTTAGACCGATCCAATGGTCGGTTCTTGAAATATTCACTCTTGAAAAAACCACTTGTACCGGCCATTGATGGTAAGCCACAAGGAGTGTACACTTCGGGATAACAAAAGTAAAACATCATTCCTTTTCCTTCTTCAGCGCCATCCACATGCCTACGGATATCAATATATAATGCCATGCTTCCACTCTCGATATATACTTTGATTTACTCTAACGCAATATGATTAAGGGGAAGCTTTTATACTTACTTTGTTGTAACGAGTTTACGAATACTATCACTGAATATCATGTTCTCGTAAAACTTGTTGTTCATAGGCATCAGCTTTTGTACTCCTCCTGAAGTTCCCGTGCTATAACAACAATCATTCAAAATGGGTCAAATTGGTCTTTGATCCAAATGATTACGAGATCTAAATGAATATTCAAATCAAAACACATCATTCATTTATACCATACCAAATGAGTTTTGATCTAATTGAATTCGAAACTATATATATATGTTAGTTTATGATGTCTATTCTAACTGTATACTTGTGATAATTACGTTCATCAAACACATAATGGATTGAGCTTATACCTTCGGAAGAAACCGGTAATGGGTTGAGCAGAGATGAGATTGGAGGGCTCTCCATTCTTAATTCGATCGATATAAGGCTTAACGTCTTCATAAGTAATCACAGGCACATTCTTCTTGAAGAGCTCTTTGTCAAAGCTATCACCATGGAGGAAACGTCGAAGATATTCAGTGTTTATGTTACTCGTTACTATCTCCTTCAGTACCTCGTCTTGTATTTGCTTCACATTCGTCGTCAGTTGCTCAAGAACCTTCATGTCGACGTCCTTCCCACTGAGATCCATCTCTGTTTGATTTGATTATTATCCAATCTTGATTCTTTATGTATCAGAGGAATCAAAATATGTTCAATTATTGCAAGAGTTGTCTTATTTTTAAGACAGTTTATGTCTTTTATTCTCCCTGAAAACCAACTTGCAGAATGCTTCCAAAATCATTGACATTTTTTATGTTTTTTTTTTGTATCAATCATTACACATATAGCAATTTTTTAATTTACTTTCTTTTTTCTGGAATAAGCTTTCGTGATAAACTTGTCTTGTATATGGGTTTGGTGGTTGAACTTGGTCCACCAACATAATGTCATAACCTAATCCTAATATAGAATCATTTCTTATATATCTAAATTTCAGGAAAACTTCTAATACGCATTCATTTTGGAAAGGCTTTCAAATTACATTGAAAATACCATAAGCTTTTAAATAAATTATTAGGAGATATTTTTTATACAATATTTATATCATATAATTTAATATTCATACCATCAAGGTAACTATATAACTTTGTATTTCTCGTTTTCAATAATTTTCTCTTATTTATAAGATTAAGAAACAATACAATGGATTTTAAGATTAATTTTTTCATAACAAATATATTTAAGCCGTGGAGACACAAAAACATAAATCTGGCGATTATATATTTTTGTGATTTCTAACAACATTAAACCAATTGATAAAATCATAAAAAACCAAAAACGCACTAAAACACAAACTTAAAAAATTTAAAATTCTAAAACTATATTACATTACATTTACGTTTTAATGTATTTTGAATAAAATTATCATATTTTTATCTTATCTCTTTTCTTTATACACTACAAGAAATTCACGGATTAGGGATTGAAGATTCAGTCCCTAATCCGTCCGGAAACTCATTTAGGGATCCGTCCGGAAACTCATTTAGGGACTGATTAGGGACTGGCACGAGCCGTCCGCAAACGAGCGTCGGCAATCAGTTCCGAAAATTTTTTTTAAAAAAACATGAAATTTGAAAAAAAACTGAAATTAGTCGGTATCAATTGTACAATGGTTGTTCTCCGTAAATGAATTTTCCCATCATATGATCCCCACATTGTTTAATAATCAAAAATCGTAATTTTCCAAACAACTAATAATAATATTTAAAACCACGTTTGATGACAAAGCTTTCTGGGCTGCAATTTCCATCAAGAAGTAGTCGAATTTTAATTCAAACTACTCAGAGCCCAGTGCATATATAATCAAATCAAGGAAACACAAAAATCTATGACTCTAGACGATAGGATCCTCAGCGAAAATGCTTATTGCTTTCATCAATTAAATATCAGGTCTCAAAGATTCATGCTATCACATGATCCTACAGCCATAAACAATGAAAAATATACAAAAATAAACTTATGTCACAGAAACTTATTCGTTGTGTCTGTTCGACATTCACGAAGGCCAGCAACTCAACGTTCCTGCAAAACTTTCCCGCTTCTTAGAAATCGATAAGAAAAACATACCTTTGTCCGAACTTCGAAGGAAAAATCCAATATGAGAAGCGGAATGATAACGAAAACAAAACGAGACGTATGTATATATACATAGAGGGAGAGAGAGAGAGAGAAGAGAGGCTGAAGCTCAACTCTGGGGAGAGATGGTGTGAAATTTAAAAGGAGATTTGGGATTTAGGGTTTTTCTTCTGATGTACAGCGGCGGAATAGCTTAATTGGGCCTGAAAAAAGTCCATTTAAGCTATTGGTTTTATTAAGCCCGGCCCGACTCTTTATACTCTTGGTTTTATTATATGCTAATCTGTATTTATTTAATTTAATTTTCATAAATTCGAAGCAAATGTTACACTCAAAGTCTCCTTGATCATTTGTGTTATTGTTCGAGCCAGATGTGCTTTCAGAACATGATTCAATCATCACATCAAATAATCTTCCTTTTATCAGAAATTTGAATACCTGAAAGCAATTGCAATGTCATTTCCGAATTTCTCGAGGGCTTTGTCCATGATTTCAAGCGGAGAAGCATTGATGAGTTCCTTGGCAAGCTGTTTGTAATCCTCAACAGCTTCTTTCTCTTCGACTTCTGTGAAATTCAGACATGAAATCAGCCGAAATAAACACTACCCAACGAAGAAATCACCGAAATTAAACATGATAAAATGGTCATCGATCCAAAAACTCAAGCTTTAATCAGCGTGTACAAATCTCGAAACCCTAAACCAAAGACCAAATCAACCAACAGTGAATCCCAAACCAAGAACAATGATTGATGACTTACAAGATGACAACTTTCCCATCCCAACAGTGAATCCCAGACCAAGAACAATGATGGAGATGGGAATACCAATTCGTAAGAGCTCCAAATGGGTCTCTCTCAATTCTCTCTTTGAATTTCAATAGAGCCAAAGCTGGAGACCAAAAAAAGGAATTCAGAAATAAGAGTGAAGAGAAGAAAGGCATTAAGGGACTGATTAGGGACTGACAAGCCCCGTCCGCAAACGAGCATCGGCAACCACTTCCATTCCGCAAACCGTCCTCAATTTCGGACGTAAAAGGTAGTCCGAACTCCGTCGCAAAATTACGGACGAAAAATGCCGTCGGGAAATTTCCGGACGGCAACCTTATTTTTTTTTAAAAAAATGAAAACATAAATTAAAAAAACAAACTACGCAGGTGACACCACCGGTCAAACCCTAAGCTCAATTTTTCACGGCAAATATAGATGAAGATTGATAAGAAGAGGAATGTAGGGAAGATGATTGTTAAGAAATTCAAAGGAAGATAATGAATCATAACTGCCCATCTTCCCTTTTCGATTTCGCAGGGAACTCTTTCGTACAAAGTGCATTTGATTTCAGCACAAAGCCGATACACACAATCCCTGCTTTTGTAACTTAATTCAAAAATCGATTGATTTCTCAGATTAGACAAATTTTTGTACCGAAAGCTAAGGCGACCCACTGTAAATAATCATAGGACGTCTAGAATAGTCGGCGATTTGTTCTACGAAGGTTATATGAGTGTTAGAGAAGCCTCATTCTATGAGTATACTTGCTCCTCTGCTGGGACCTTCGCATTGAATAAATTTGAAAACGAGATCCGTACATATGGAACCCTAATCAGAAAACCTAATTCAAATTTCAATCTAAAGCCAAATTTGGATCGAACACGCTTCTAATCACTTGTTTCACCAAAGGAGAAGAATAATGGGAACAAATTCGAGGAAATACGAACCACGAGATGCGAGATGTTCAGAGAAAACAAATCAAAACGATTGGATGCTCATATCGCACTTCCACGATCTTTAATTTCAGAGAGAGATAGAGAATGAGAAAAAGCGGTGAACAGGCGTAAACCCTAGTTACTGATAGCAGTTTCGAGGTCTTATATAAAGCAGGAATTTTGACGAGGTGACATATCGTAGCCGTTGGATTGGGTGAATGAATCGACGGCTGTAGATGAGGCCCATTTATACAATTAGGGATGGAATACGGACTAAAATAATTTCGATCGCAAAATTGCAGTCCGCAATTTTCCGACCGAAATTATTTTAGTCCCGATTCCGTCCCAAATTCCGAAAGACTTAGGGACTGATCGACGATCCCCAAATTTAGGGACAGATTTGGAACTGTTTTATTAATCCGTCTTTAATAAGTCCCTAATCTATCCCTAAACGGATATGTCAATCCGCAAATTTAATCCCAAAATCCTAATTTTTTTGTAATGAAAGTACCTTCGGGGGAGGAGGAGAGATGGTGAGGAAGAAGGCAAAGGAGAATGAAGGTCGGAGCATGGCAACCGGAGGAAACAACTCTTCCGGTCGTCGTCGGGAGAAAAAATGGAGGAAAAACCCTAAATCATAGAAAATCGGAGAAAAAATGGACGAAATCAAAGAGTTGAATGGCTGAATATGATGACCCACAACATCATTCAGATAAAATAAAACAAAACACAATCAATTAAAAACACCGTCAAACTCAAACTTAACGCTTCAATCGGTCCTAAACTAAATCTTGAAGTATATAAAATGAACCATAATAATTGTTGCCCTTGGGCTCAATTTATATTTATATTGGGAATTCTATTGAGCCAGTCCAAATAACTGATGGGACAATAAAGCTCCGATTTACTTTTGTATCATAACCCAAATATCCCACGAGATTACATCGAACCGGTTTTACATACCTACGGATATTTAAAGAGAAATCCGAAAGTCCAAACATCAAGAGAATTACGGAAAAACGGTGGATAATTTCATTTGTTATATACAAATATACTAAATAAATTTGAATTTGAAGGTGGAAGTTTATTATATTCGTTCACAAATCTAATTTGGAAAGAGATATAATGATAATTAGAAGAAGAAAAATTCAGAGCATCAGTTTTAAAAAGCTCGATTTGTTGAATCCTCATGGAGATTATCGGTGAGCACTTGTTTCAGTGCAATTTCTCATCATCTGCTCCGAATTCTTCTTCTTTTTAAGAGTTTTTCAAATCATTTAACAAGAATAAAGAAAATCAAATCCAGAGAAAGAACAAAAATTAAAACAAGACTAAAAAAACCCAAACCAAAATATGTTCCATCTCCAATGCGCAGAACTTTTAAAGAGAGAGAGAAACACAAAGAAGAGTTAAAGTGAAAAGAAGCAAAAACATGGGATCTATTAGTTTGTGACTGCAGAGTCTGGAGATTGGTTTTTATAGCCAATGACTCTCACAAACCCTAGTTCCCACACCGACACGAGAGTTCAAAACGACACCGTAAGTACATAATGGGCCATGATGAATTGGGCCTAACCTTGTTGGGCCCATTCTAATTGGGCCATATTGATCTAAATGGATTGAGAGGGGCAATTTCTGCTACCTTCCAATCCATGAAGTGGCTCGCGCACCTGAACTGAACTAAGAAGACTGGAGACCGAAGCTTGAAACTCGAATGATTGGGTTCCTCAGAAGAAGATGGATAAGACCCTTTGGTTTTCTAAAGGATTACAGAGCTTTTCAATGGAGACCAAATCTCTGGCGTGGGTTTTCTATTCAAGCTGCCGAATCCATGTTAGAATGTTCGGATTCGCCGGTGATCCTACATCTGGGCTTCGATTCTCTTGTTTACGGACATTTGCTTCGTCTCTCCGTTCAAAACAACGACTTAGTTGCAACAATGGCGATGCACTGCGATATCTTGAAGAAAGGCAACTGCTTGGACCTTTTCGCGACCAACATTCTTCTCGACGCGTATGTGAAGGCGGGGTTTCTGCTGGACGCAGTGAAGGTGTTCGACGAAATGTCCGAGAGAAATACTGTTTCTTTTGTTACTCTAATTCAAGGGTATGCGCAATCGGATACATCTCAGGAGGCTGTTGGATTGTTGAAGAGGTTGCATGGAGAGGGTCATGAGCTTAATCCATTTGTGTTCACCTCGTTCTTGAAGTTGCTTGTTAGTTCGGAAAAGGCGGAGACTGGCTGCTTGCTGCATGCTCCCATTATAAAGCTTGGCCATGATTCCAATGCTTTTGTGGGGACTGCTCTCATGGACGCTTATTCCGTTTGTGGTAATATTGAAAGTGCGAGAAAAGTGTTTGATGGGATAATGTGCAAAGACCATGTAGTATGGACAGGGATCGTTTCTTGCTGTGCAGAAAATGGCCATTTCGAGGATTCTTTAGAATTACTTTCACATATGGGGAAGGCTGGTTTCAAGCCTAACAATTACACCTTTGCTGCGGCCTTGAGAGCTAGTCTCGGACTAGAGGCATTTGAAGAGGCGAGGGCCATTCATGGATCCATCTTCAAATGTTGTTTTGAGTTGGATGTTCATGTGGGTGCTGGCTTGCTTGAGTTATATACGCAGCTCCATGAAATGTCCAATGCTCTCAAAGTTTTTGATGAGATCCCAAAGAAGGATGTCATTCTTTGGAGCTTTTTGATTGCCCGTTTTGCTCAAATCGATAATACCCAAGAGGCGGTCGATCTTTTTTGTCGAATGAGACGAGCTTTTGTTACACCTAACCAGTTTACATTTGCCAGTATTCTGCAGGCATGTGCTACCTCACAGAGTTTTGACTTAGGTACGCAAATCCATGGTCTTGTGGTCAAGGTTGGCCTTGAGTCGATCGTGTATGTCTCGAATGCTCTCATGGATGTTTATGGTAAATGTAAAATGATGGACAGTGCAATGAAGTTATTTACCGAGTCACCGAATAAGAATGAAGTAAGCTGGAACACAGTAATTGTGGGATATGCACAATTAGGAGATGGCGAAAGAGCATTAACCATATTTGTTGAAATGCTTAGAAATCAGGTTCGAGTAACTGAAGTGACTTGCTCTAGTTCTCTCCATGCTTGTGCTTCTTCGGCAGCATTTGAGCTTGGACTTCAGATTCATGGGATGGCCGTAAAAACCAGCTATGACAAAAAGACGGCTACAGGCAATGCTTTGATAGATATGTATGCTAAATGTGGCATTATCAACGATGCCCGTTCTATGTTCGATGAGATGGTAGAAAAAGATGCAGTGACTTGGAACACTATGGTATCAGGCTATTCTACCCATGGTCTGGCAAAAGAGGCTTTGAGAGTCTTCGAGAAGATGAAGGAAAGTGGCGTAAAACCGAATGGGCGAACATTTGTGAGTGTTCTTTCAGGATGTAGCAATGCAGGGTTATTGGATCAAGGGCAATCTTATTTTCAGTCCATGATTCAAGACTACGGCATTGAACCTTTTATGGAGCACTACACATGCATGGTCTGGCTTTTGGGAAGGTCGGGGCGACTTGACAAGGCCATGAAGCTGATCGAGGGAATCCCACGCGAGCCCTCCATAATGGTTTGGAGGGCGATGCTGGGCGCATCTGTTCTTCAGAAAAACATAGATTTTGCAAGAACATCAGCGGAGCAAGTTCTGAGGATAGATCCTAAAGATGAGACAACATATGTTCTATTATCAAATATGTATGCGGGTGCGAAGAAATGGGCAGATGTAGCATCCATAAGGAAAAGCATGTGGGAAGAAGGTGTGAAGAAAGAACCCGGTCTAAGTTGGATAGAACACCAAGGCAGTGTTCATTACTTCACCGTGGGTAGTAGCTCTTCTCATCCTGATATGAAGCTTATCAATGGAATGCTTGAATGGCTGAATATGAAGACACGACAAGCTGGTTACGTTCCTGATCGAAACGCAATTCTGCTCAAAATGGATGATGAAGCAAAGGATCAACGCTTGTGGGTTCACAGCGAGAGGTTGGCTCTGGCTTATGCGCTTATCCGAATGCCATCTAAAAACATAATCCGAATCATCAAGAACTTACGGATATGCTCAGACTGTCATAATGTCATGAAAGTGATATCAAAGATTGTGAAGAGAGATCTTATCATAAGGGACATGAACCGCTTCCATCGTTTTCACCATGGAGTCTGCTCTTGTGGCGATTACTGGTAAGAAGAGAGTGTCAGGTAAACAAGTGCAAAATAAGGATAAATCGGATTAAAGGAGAGATTACATGGTTCAGACCAGCTACTCTTAAGAGAACTCAACATCTGTATCTTCAAATCGAAACTAAGGACACTGAACAAATGACAAGTCTGATCACACTTCTGCACATGATGTTGGAAGCCCTAAAAAGCTCAGTCAGGTCAGAGCTACACAAGATCCAGGAAAGCGGGAAGCTTATCCTTTTACTCGATCACACCTAGAGAGCATAACGCCAACAATATACAGATTTTGTACAGATTGTACAGCTACTACTCGGGATTCTTGGATCATATGTCCATGTCGTTGAAGATCTCCTCATCGTCTGAGTAAGTTACGTTGTCAGCAAGAAATTCATCATCTGCCAAATTACTGCAACAAACATCATTGGAGTTGCTAAGTATTAGGAAAAGAGGTAATGGAGAGTCACTGAGGTAGCGGAATTGTAGTCTAACCTTATGCAGCAGAAGCGAAAACTTAGTACTCGTTTCTGTTTTCTGTTGTAGAAGAAGAAACTGAAAGACCATCTGAATTTTCCAAAGAATCATAATAATAACAATAAAGCTTACTGCAATGGCATCTTCGAAAATTCACTTTTGATCTCACAAACAAGAGAGCGCAACTCACATTGCTCCTTTCTCGAGGAAAGGATTGGCATCGTGATCTGGGTTGTACACATATATCTCACATTCGGCGAGTTTGACAACCTACGTCGCATTGTATCAGTGCCTACAGCTTACTCATATATCTACTAAAGTTCAATATTTACACAAATTTAACCTCATCTACGGCCTTGTAGAGTGCCTCAAGAAGGGAACCCTCTTCATTCTTCTCAACCCATTCCTTCAAGACAATAAAAAAATGTAAAGCAGCAGCTAATACTTGGGTCATCAGTAGCTTGAGAACATAAAATCCAGATGAGGAAATCTTAGAACAAGGGACACATCTCTCGCCCCTTGCATACATGAGACCATCCAACAGCATACAAGTCTGTTCATTGCTTGGAAGCGATAAATCAGTCATGAATACCTTTGAAGCTTCAAACATGTAGGCGTCAAAAATCTGCTTAAATGAATCCCAGCTTTCCTCTGAAAAGTACTGGTGAGCTTTGACGGCACTGGAAATGGAGAAAATTCAAGGACAATGCAATATAACAAAAATATTTAGCAGTCTAAAAGCTCATCAGACACTTTTTTTGACACTTGCACAAGTGGTGAATGAGTATGTTAGCTTTGTTAAATGAGTAAGATAGGTTCAAAAACATCTGGGAAATGGAGAGACTCGAACTCTCAGCTCCTTGAGCAACAGTTCAGAACTGTCTGTCAAACCTTCTGACAACACTCCCACACCATATTGAAGGAGGATTATATAGTGGGTTGCCAAATCGCCCAAGCAGCTGACATTGACATTACCCATAATCCCCCTTTAAAAGAAAAAACAGTTTTTTGTTGTACATCAAAAACACACAGAGGTACCTGAAATCGTAGTCTGGATACATCTGGTACAGTGTTAGAACCAGGTAGATCAATGCCTTTCGGCTGGAACAGGGACAAGTAAGGCTGTAAGAAGTAACAGATGATAAAGCTGTCTAAACCTATTTGACCAGAGTTCATACCTTGATCTGCTCAAGAGAAACTCAACAGGAGAAGAGGAGTCTGTATCCGAAGATTTCCCAAGATAATCAAGTATCTGAATTTGGAGATACAGAAAAGAAATGAAAAACAAACAAAAACAAAGAGGTCTCACAAGAAAGAAGTCCACTAAGAAATCAATCATCTCCAAAAATGCTGCACCAAAATCATATACATGAAGAAACTAGAAAAGTAATATATCCGCTCTTTTTTATCCATTGCGTGATAATTCAATATGAAACACATATGCAGGAGAGAATCAAAGGCAACAGTATGGATAAGGAACCAGATGGATCTAATCAACTAACAAAAATTTAAAACACCTTGTGATGCAACCAATATGTCAAATACAACCAAGTACCTCATTCTCCAAACTAAGAGACAGTCTTTTGTCAGTTCCCGTGTGTTTGCCTAAACAATACAACAGATAAACTTAGCAAATTGCGGTATGGATAAAAAATCTTCATGCGGACATATACATACAAGAATAGGCTTCCAGGCATCCCTTGATAGTTCTTTCCCCAAGATTCAAATGGCCCAGGAATTCATTCAGTCTGTAAAACGACCATTCAAAACGAAATCAAAACCCCATCCGGAAAAGAAACGGGTCACAGGATTTAACAAGGATAACCCAATTTCACCAAAAACAACCTGTCCAGTTTAGTGTACTCCAAGAACTTCATGATGATGTAACGGCAGCGAAATCCCCAACAAGATGCGAAAACGATGATAACCTAAACAATTTGAGACAAAATCAACAACCACAAATATCAATTTTCATGCTCTGATATATGCAATTCGACCGAATAAAACCAAAACCCAACTCATTTAATTAAATTATGTGTTTTACAACTCGTCTAGGTTCGTGTAGGATATCTGAATTCTGGAGAAATAGTGAAAACAAAACAACAGAAGAGAAACCGAATCGGAACCTACCACGAACACTGCTTATCTCCCAGTTCTGAAACCTAATTCTACCAAACAAATTCGCTTTATTACAGGTATGAATCAAATAGTGCAAAATTCAAATTCAAATCCAAATTCAAATTCAAATTACTAAGCAAGCCGAATAATTAGAAACAAGAGATGAAATTCGATACCCTAGAAATCATAGAGGGAGAGAGAGAGACTCACCTAAAACGTTACCGTTCTGCTAATGCGCTGGCAAACATCGCACCGGTCGTGTATTTGAAGAAAGGCACGCACAAAAGGAACCTCGCATGTGCGAAAGATGCGAATATCCGCGTTCGCTGATGCACTACATGACGTCTGAATCTCACCAACTCAAACTGGTTGCCGTTTTGTATCCCATAATGGGCCTTCCTTATTCGGCCCATGAAGTCTGTCAAAATCAAGACCTTACAATAGCGACGGACCGAAACAAACAAAAATATCTATCTGGTATCTAATCTCTACAATCAATTTGATAATGGTTTTATTAATAAAAATTAAATTTGACTATAAAGATTATATAAAATTCTATATGGTTTTTGTAAAAAAAAATATATATGAATATATTATTATAGTCAATATCAAAAACTCAAACACGATATATGTACGGTATTGACAAAATTCACATCTACCTTATAATAAGGATTTACATACTATTACAAGACGATCCATTTAAACACAAATTAAGATCTATTAGGGTTAATTATGTATAAGGGTGTTTTTGTAATTACGCATAGTTGTATTAGGGTTTGTAATTCTATTTAAACAAGGCTTAGACCTAATAATACACAGACGAATTCATTCTATTTGGCATGGTATCAGAGCCTGAGCCGTAGCCGTTTAAACGTTTTTTAATTTTTCCGGCCGCCGCCGTCGTTCGAAATTTTCCGACCGCCGTCGCGATTATTCGTCGCCGTCGTCGTACTACTTTCTTTGCCTCAGCCGCCGCCGCCGCCGCAGCTGTTCCCTGCCGCCGCCGCCGCCGCCGTGACAGTTGCTGTTCCGCAACTTAGTCTCTATTCCGCTGCCACCGTCGTTCCCCGATTTCGCGCAGATCCGTCGTTTTTGCCCTTCCCGTCGCGCCCTCGTCGCGCAGTCGTCGCCGAACCTTCCTCGTCGCGCCAGTCGTCGCGAATCTTCCTCGTCGCGCAGTCGTCGCCGAACCTTCCTCGTCGCCGAACCTTCCTTCTGCGTCGTAGCGTCGTCTGCAGAACCTTCCTCTGCAGATTCCTCTCCTCGCACAGATCCCGTCGCGCCCTCGTCGTAGCGTCGTCGCCGAACCTTCCTCGTCGCCGAATATTCCTCCTGCGTCGTCTGCAGATCCCTCCTGCGTCTCCTCACTGCGTCTCCTGCGTCGTCTTCTCACTGTGCTCACTGCGTCTCCACTGCATCGTCTTCTCACTGTCCTCACTGCGTCTCCTGCGTCTCCTCACTGCGTCTCTTGCGTCTCCTCACTGCGTCTCCTGCGTCGTCTTCTCACTGTGCTGTGCGCGTGCTTGAAGAACCCAGAAATCGGGTTCTGTTTTCTCATTCTTATTTTTAAATATTTTTTATTTTTTAAAAAAATAAAAATAAAAACAACTTTGGAACCCTACTATCGGCGCATCGACAGGACATCAGCCGACCACCGAAACTCTGACCTTCCTGTCAGTGCTGCCACTGTTCAGCCGGCTGTTGCACAGCCGCAGCATGTCCGTTCGACTTGTACTTTCGGTTCTCCTTATTATCTGCATCCGTCGGAAGGGCCAGGTACTATGATCACATCGGTTCAACTTCGTGGTGATTCTAACTACGAGGAATGGGCCAAACACATCAGACATGCCCTTCGCACGAAAAGGAAGCTAGGTTTTCTCGATGGTACAATTGTTGCGCCGTTGCCAGATTCTCCTGATCGTGAAGAATGGGATCTTGTCAACTCGATGTTGATCGAGTGGTTGTTCAACACTATTGATCCGCAGTTGAGGACCAATATTTCCATTGTTGATGATGTACGGACGCTTTGGGAGGATCTTCGACAACAATTCTCAGCAGGGAATGCCGCACGAGTACATCAGATCCGTGCGGAGCTTGCTCGTTGCTCGCAGCAGAATCAGAGTGTTCAAGTCTTTTTCGGTAAGTTGAAGAAACTGTGGGAGGAGTTGGATACATACCAGCCTATCCGTACTTGTGGATGTGGTACGTCACATGCTGCTGTTCTCAATGCCGAGCTTATGCGTGATCGTGAAGAGGAGAAAATTCATCAATTTCTCATGGGACTTGATGATGGTGTCTTCGGAACTGTTAGATCTCAAGTTATTGGATCTGACCCACTTCCGAGTCTCAATCAAGTTCATTACAAGGTTGTGCATGAAGAACGTCATCGATTGATTGCTCGTGGTCGCGATGATCGTGGATCGGTTGTAGGGTTCTCTGCAAGGTCCTCTCTGCCCGTTGCCTCTTCAGCTCCTTCGGTTGCAGTGCGTGACAAGACATTGGTTTGCACTCATTGTCACAAACCGGGTCATGATGTCTCCACTTGCTATCTCATCATTGGAGTTCCAGATCGCACTAGGCGGAATGCTCGATCTCGCCAGCCCGAGCGTACTCACCGTGGTGGACGTCCTCCTCCTGTCCGCGCAAATGCAGCCCGCGTCGTGGATGCAGCCCCGGATTCGAAGTCCAACCACGATCTTAATCGCAGTGCTATGTCAGGTTTCAATGACGAGCAGTGGTCCACTTTGCTGTCATTGCTCAAGCTGAAACAACATGGATCTGATGATACTCAATCTGGTAAGACAGATTACACTGAATATATTTTAGATTCTGGCGCATCTCATCATTTGACGGGAAATTTACATTCCTTGGTCAATGTTTCACCGATTACTCCGTGCCCTATTGGTTTGCCTAATGGTGATTGCACTATGGCTACACATACGGGTGATTTATTGCTCGGCAGCTCATTTTATCTTCATCACGTGCTTTATGTGCCTTCGCTCACTTGCAACTTGATCTCCATATCGCGTTTGCTACAAAGTAATGATTGCATTGTGACGTTTACTAATCGCTTTTGTGTGATTCAGGACCATATCGCGAGGACCCTGATTGGAGCGGGTGAAGAATGCGATGGGGTTTACAAGCTTCGGGGAACAGTTGGACCTACAGCTTTTCATGCTAGCTCAGTGGTTTCTCGAGATTTGTGGCATCATCGGCTTGGACATCCGTCAGATAAGGTTTTAGATTTTTTGCCTACAGTTTTTGGCATTCCTAGACAGACTAAGAATAAGGCTCCTTGCGATATTTGTTTGCGAGCCAAACAAACTCGTGCTGTTTTTTCTTCTAGTGAGTCCAATGCTACACTTTGTTTTGATTTGATTCATTCTGTGCATGCTGGTGCTGTTTATTTTCTTACATTAGTGGATGATCATTCTCGCGCTGTTTGGGTTTATTTGATGAGTTCTAAATCCGAAGTCGAAGTCCTTATTCCTAATTTTTGTGAAATGGTGAAACGTCAATTTGATAGCTGTGTTAAGGTTGTACGGACAGACAATGGGACCGAATTCATTGGTCTTCGACGGTACTTCCAAACGCATGGGATACTTCACCAAACTTCGTG
>CM071860.1:67160225-67266582 GCA_036759665.1 Gynandropsis gynandra | reverse complement strand
GGTTCGTTATTTGAAAGGTTCTCTTGGGCAAGGTATTTGGTTACGCTCCGATTGTGATCTTCTACTTTCAGGTTTTTGTGACTCTGATTGGGCCTCTTGCCGCCTTACTCGACGATCTGTTGGGGGATATATTGTGTTTCTTGGTCATTCACCTATCGCGTGGAAAACCAAGAAACAAGCTACTGTTTCACGTTCTTCGGCTGAGGCGGAATATCGCTCTATGGCATCTCTTACGAGTGAGCTCATATGGTTGCGAGCCCTACTTCGGGATTTTGGCATTCTTCCTTCGGCTCCTATACGAGTTTTCTGTGACAATCAGGCTGCTTTGCACATTGCTGCAAATTCTGTGTTTCATGAGCGTACGAAACACATTGAGATAGATTGTCACTTCATTCGAGACGCAGTTCAGGACGGCACCATTCAGACATCTCATGTTAGTTCGTCAGAACAGGTTGCCGATATCTTCACCAAGGCGTTGGGACATAATCCTTTTCTTTATTTGCGTTCCAAGTTGGGCATTCGAGATCTTCATGCTCCAACTTGAGGGGGCGTATTAGGGTTAATTATGTATAAGGGTGTTTTTGTAATTACGCATAGTCGTATTAGGATTTGTAATTCTATTTAAACAAGGCTTAGACCTAATAATACACAGACGAATTCATTCTATTTGGCAAGATCCTATGCATATTATACCAGATAATGCCTAAATTAAAATAAGAATTAAAATCCTTAGCCAAAAAGTTATATACTATTCACGTACTTGTTAATATACACATTTTTATGCAAAAAAAAAAAAACACGCAAACACACATACAAGACACTTTTAGCACGTCTAGAACGTTAATATATCGTCGATATTGAATATTTATAACTTATTAGGTAATCATATTTCTAATATTTTAATTTGGTTCTAGTTAATCCATTACACATCACTACATGATATATATTTGAATTTTTATCTCAGATAAATATTTGGCATGATGTAATAAATAAATGAGAGAGCCTGCCAACACGAAAGTCGTTGTGCGCCAATAACAATGATTTGGGATAAATCTAATATGCATAATCTCATTCGTTCACCATAATATTTATTTATGAAATCAAATTTTGAATTTTTCTTTTATATCGGGAAACAATTATATTCTTAATATATTTTTCACAGAAAAATTTAATATATTTATTAAATAATCTTGAATACTCTTAACCAATATACTAACTAAAACATGTTTTATTTACATGCTAACATCAATTGAATATTATATATATATATATATATTCCAGAATTTGTATTATTTTTCAAAATTATATTGTTATTTGCTCTATTCCAAATCTTTTTCCATTTATTTTATCAGAACAATTTCTCATATCCAGATTGTTGAAAACTTAATAGCTCAATAATAACCTAAAAAATCCAAAACGTTACATCTTAAAAAACAAAATTTTAAATCCAAAATTAAAAAATTATTATTTATGATTTTCTAAAAAGGAAATGGGATATAATATGATACAACAAGTCATTTTGTAAAAAATTTCTTATTCATGTGTCGAAAGATACAAGCGTTTATACAAATGAGATTAGCGATAGAACAATAAGATTCATAGAGAGGAAATTAGAATGACGAAAAGTGTAATCACGATGTGTGTGGAGACGAAGAGTTTTTCTATTTTCCAATACCCTTCCTCAAGTTGGAACATGTAGATTGAAAACGTCTAACTTGCAAAAAAACGTTAAATCTATATCGTCCTGATGTTTTGGTGAAGATGTTCACAATTTGTAGTCTGGTACTCTGATCGTCAAAAGATAAAAGAAAGAAAAAAAAAATCAAACACTATATCGGAAAGTGTCGACGATCAGTCGATCAAAATTTTGATGGCTTGTCGCGTCGTTGTCTTAGTTCGGTAGATGTTGACGGTCGAATAGAGCCATCGAGGTCTGTACTCCGCGTGACTGGTGTCTGGGTCGGAACGCCGAAGGGCGTTTGGGTCAGAATATCCAAAGGATGTTAAGTTCGGTATACCAAAGGACGTCGAGATCAGTACGCCAAAGGGCATCGACATCGGTACATCAAAGGGGTCTGGGTCAGAACGCCGAAGGGTGTCTGGGTCGAAACATACAAGGGTGTCTAGGTGATAACGCACAAGGGTGTTTGGGTCGTAACGCCAAAGGGCGTCGAGGTCGGTATCCCTTAGGGGCATTGGGGTCGGAACCCTGAAGGGTGTATAGGTCGGAACATCAAGGTGCGTCTCGGTCGGGCGTCTAGGTCGGTATGCTAAGGGGCATTGAGGTCGGGACACCAAGGGGCGTCGAGGTTGATATGCCATAGGGGCATCGAGGTCGGACCCCCGAAAGGCATCTAGGTCAAAATGCCAAGGTGCGTCTGGGTCAGGCGTCTAGGTCAGGACACCAAAGGGCGTCGAGGTCGGTATTGAAACATAGGAAAATTTTGGTCGACATCGGTCTAGAAATAGGTTTTATACTCTGATACCATGATATAACGAACCATTTTATAAAAAGGTTTCTCATTCATTTGTTGAAAATAGAATGTACAAGCATTTATTTATATATATATGAGAATAACGGTATAACCAAGAGAATCAAACTAGAAAATGTGAAATGTGATTACGAAAAATTTATATTGACGAGTTGTGTGATCACGAATTGTGTGGAGACTAAAATTTTTTGTATTTTTAATATAATATTTTTCATGAAAATATGGGTTCTATAATATATTAAGAAACAATAGCTAAAAAGAGGAAATAAAATAATAGTGATGGGTAAAGAGCAATTAATTTATAAGTTACGACTGCTAAATGACACGAATAATCTTTACTAATGCGTGATCATGAAGAAGATAATGATAGTTTTAATATTAAAACCCAAACAAATACTAATGACAACAATTGGACCAACCGTATATTATAGGTAAGGTGGGTACGATTTCGTGAATACGATATTTTTTTATGCTTTAGGTGGGACCCACTAGGTGCCCATCCATGGCCCTCCCGGCCTGCACGCGCGTTCAGGAACGTGGGTCCCACGCGACGTTACGCACGTCCATGCACGAGAAAAGTAACATTAGTTTTTCTTTTGGAAACCCTCAAATGCAAATAATCTTTTTCTGAAAAAAAGGTAAATGATAATCATTTTTTTATGGAATCAAATAATCATAAATTACATTACAGGATGGGAAAAGTGTCATATCCGATGTATATAGATATATGTTATACAATGTAAAAAATTTAAAGGAAAAGAAAAACCAGTATATAGTTGTGGAGAGAGATAGAGAGAGTACTATCATGATGACAATCTCTGTCTTTTTTAGACACTCTTGGAAATATGCGCCATGCGAAACAACAACGAACGAATTAAAATTTTAGCTTATGGTTTTTTATTTATCAACTCCAAATATTCTCTTGGGAATAGAGTTTTATTATAAGCACAATCGTCACTTTCAAAGTATTACCATTAATTATTTAATCATGTTTTCATTATTCCGAATACAACAACAAAATGATTTAGAAATAAAGTAAGAGATCGAAAGGCCATCGAAATGTGCATGCTATATTGGAACTAATAATTGTTATAGATGAGCAAAATGCATTGGGTGAATCATTATTATGAAATTTAAAATAAATAGATAATTGGAGCAAATAACACATGGCAAGGAAACCAAGAAATTAACAAAAAGATATCAACATAATTAACTAATAATAGCTATAATAATAACGATCATGATTTTAAAAATATATGTATATATAACGAGATAATACTTCAGAAGTATCCGATGTTTTTTATGCATTGTTATAATATATATATATATACCCATCTCTTATTCATTTTAATACTTGAAAAGAATACTACGTACCCAAAACAAGAAACTCACCATCGTGTATACATCATACACATATATATATATATATACACATACATATATATGAGTGAATGTAAAAGGGAAAATATAGGATTAGATGAAGGAGTTGGTAGTAGAGAAAGGGAACATGCAATGCAAAGTCACAGAAAGTTTGATTTCTTTTCAACTTTGGAATGATCGCTTCCTCACTTTACTTTGTCTTTCATGCGTTATATGCTTCATTTTTACTTGTCCCAATAAGCCTGCTAAAAGCCCCTTTTCTCCTTCATTTTGCATGTCTCTGTTTATATATATATATATATATATATATAAACACATATATATATTTGGAATAAACTGCATTACAAAGTATCGTACTGGTTTGGTATACACGTGAAAAATGTAAAATCAACGACTGAGATGATCTATGTGAACATTTTACAGAATAGAGAGTACAAAGAAGATAATATGGGGATGACTATGGCACCAGCAACACTTCCATTTATTCAAGAATGTAGAATTACAGAGGGTCAAATTACAGAGGCTCAAGACAAAATGAAAGAAGGAGATATGGCAGCAGTTCGAGCTGCATGGATTGACTATTCAGGAATGGCTTCTTCCTCTTCCTCAGCTGAGCAGCAATATGACATAAGGGCCCCTGAACAGAATGGTACGGAGGCAACAGATTCTGGTGTCAAAACCTCTAATAGGTTTGTTGTGCTGGCATATGGCTAACGGCATTTCTTCCATAATTACCCTTAGAGAGGATCTATAAATTGATATGCTGAGTCTATGTAATACACTGAGAAAAATTAATACAAATGAATTTCTGAAAAATCAAATTCAAGTGTTTAGTTTTCTGGATTATTTTTTCTTCAGTTTACACTTTGTTTTGAGATTGTTTACATGGTATCAGAGTGTGTATCCAGTGATTTATTTCAATGGACAATGAGGAATTCCCTTTTCCTGTCCATGTCAATATTTCAAACTTTAGGTCCCTCAAATTATCAGATACGAATTACTTAAAATGGAAGTCCCAAATTGAATCACTCCTCAAGAGTCAATTGCTGATAGGTTTTGTTGATGGATCAATTCTCAAACCAAATGAGACTGTGATTTTTCAGCAAAATGAGGTTCAAACAGTGGTTCCAAATCCACAATATAAGGCGTGGTATAAGACTGATCAATTGGTAAGGTCATGGATATGTGGTACCTTAACTGAATCTGTATTTGGTCTGGTTATTGGAGTGGAAACTTCACGTGAGGTATGGCTAGCTCTTGCTCAGAATTTCAATGTTGTTTCAGTCTCTCGTGAGTATGACTTGATGGCGTCTTTACAAAACCTTACTCAAGATGATAAAACCGTTGCTGAATATCTTATGGAATTTAAGTCAATCTGTGATCATTTAAGTTCAATTGGGAAACCTGTGTCAGAGTTAATGAAAATCTTCAGATTACTTCAAGGTTTGGGAAAGGAATTTGAGGCTTTCAGCATTGTAATTCACACAAATATGCATAAACCACCTTATCCAACATTTAATGAAGTGGTTTCTCAGCTTACTAGTCTGTCACTGAATACTAAATATCAGAAACCAGCTACAATCAGTCCTCATCTGGCTTTTACAAGTCAGTCTGGTGTAGCCAGAGAACAAGTATATCAAGGAGCTAAGAATAATAGTAGATTTAATGGAAATAATAGAGGAAGAGGTGGATATACCTCTAGAGGTCGTGGTTTTCCTCAGCAAAATTACTCACAGTTCACTCAAAGAAATTATCAAACAAATGACAGAAATGTATCCAGATATGCTTGTCAAATATGTGGTAAAACATGACATAATGCTTTAAGGTGTTGGCATCTTTTTGATAACTTATTTCAAGCCTCTGAAGTACCTCAAGCACTCATAGCAATGGATAAGTTTGGAAAGGAATGGTTTCCAGATTCAGGGGCCTCCTCACACATGACAAACTCAATCAACAATCTAAACCATATTCAGCAGTACAATGGCAGTGAGTCAGAAATGGTAGGAGATGGAGCTTTTCTTCCAATTACAAACGTTGGTTCAGCCTCAATAGACATAGTTTCAGGTAAACTGATTCTAAATGATGTTCTCGTTGTACCTTCACTTGAGAAACAATTGCTATATGTTGCTCAACTTACATCAGATTATCCATGTTTCTTCATATTTGATAATAATGGCGTTGTTATAAAGGACATGGTTACACAGAAAATCATAGCTCAAGGAAGGAAGCATGAAGGGATTTATAAGCTGGATAATCTGTCTGTTAGAGAAGTTTTTCATCAAGGTTTTTATTCAGTAAGACATAGATCAGCTTCTGAAGAGATATGGCACCAACGCTTGGATCATCTACAATCTCAAGTAATACAAAACTTCAGTTCAAGAAATGCTATTAGTATAACTAAGAAAGGATTTGGGTTGTGTTCACCATGTCAAATGGGAAAACAATCTAAACTTCCATTTTTTAAGTCAGTTTCAAAAGTAGATAAGCCTCTGGAGTGTGTACATTGTGATCTTTGGGGACCTGCCCCAATTAAATCTAATCAATCATTCCGATATTATGTGATATTTGGTGATCAATATTCTAGATACAGCTGGTTTTATCCTCTACAAAAGAAGTCTGATTTTTACTCCACATTTTTTATGTTTCAAAGATTAGTAGAAAATCAGCTAAAACAGAAGATTACAATATTTCAGTGTGATGGAGGTGGTGAATTCACAAATAAACGGTTTCTGGAACATCATGCTTTCTGTGGTATAAAACTACAAATGTCTTGTCGCTACACACCTCAGCAAAATGGATTGGCTGAAAGGAAACATAGACATCTTGTTGAACTCGGGCTTACCATGCTTTTTCAGTCAAAAGTGCCTCTGATTTTTTGGGTTGAAGGATTTTTTACAGCAAGTTTCTTGATCAATCTCCTTCCTACACCTTTGCTTACTAATAATGCCTCTCTATTTGCAGTCTTGAATGGATATGAACCAGAGTATTCAGCGCTCTTGTTCATGTTTTCCTAATCTAAGACCTTATGCAAGTCATAAAATGGAACCAAGATCACTACAATGTGTGTTTCTGGGATATAATACAAAGTATAAGGCGTACAGATGTTTATATCCCCCCACTGGGAAAGTGTATATCACCAGACATGCAACTTTTGATGAGTTGAACTTTCCATATCAGAATGTGTATTCCTGGTTGTGTCCTAATTATTCTACAGGTCTGTTAAAAGCATGGCAGCTAGGGTCTTGTACTACCACTGCTGCAAGAGAAGCAACTTTCAGTCAAGAATCTGCAGTGTATCAATCACCTCCTCAAGTAATAGAAGCTCAGGAGGGTTCAAATTTTCAGACTGTTTCAACTTTAACAACAGAAACAATGAGTGTTTCAAATCCAGAAGAGGATGCAGTTTTATTCCCAACAAGTTCAACACATCCTATGATTACAAGAGGGCATGCTGGAATTTTCAAACCCAATCCCAGGTATGCTCTCACTACATCCACTGAAAATGTACCACCAGAACCAAAATTAATTATATCTTCACTCAAACATCAAGGATGGTGTTCTGCCATGAATGAAGAAATCAAGGCTTTACAGCAAAATCAGACCTGGATATTAGTACCTTTCTCACAACATATGAATGTCCTGGGTTGTAAATGGGTTTATAAGATCAAACTGAAAGCGGATGGATCAGTAGACAGACTCAAAGCCAGGTTAGTAGCCAAGGGATTTCATCACACTGAAGGAGTTGATTACATAGAAACCTACAGTCCGGTAGTTAAAACAGCAACCATCAGGATTGTTCTCTCAGTTGCAATTACAAGTAAATGGAGGATATGTCAGCTGGATGTAAGTAATGCGTTCCTTCATGGGGAATTGGATGAAACAGTGTATATGCAGCAACCTCCAGGGTACATAGACAGACAACATCCAGACCATGTGTGTCTCTTGAAGAAAGCTATTTATGGCCTAAAACAGGCTCCTCGTGCCTGGTTCAACAAATTTAGTTTATATCTTCTTGAATTTGGGTTCATTTGTAGCAGTTTTGATCCTTCCTTGTTTGTTTACAGAAATGGTGGTGATACACTTATTCTTCTATTGTATGTGGATGACATCATTCTGACTGGAAGTTCATCTTGTCTAATACAGGATCTTATTGCTGCACTTAGCTATAATTTCTCTATGAAGGATCTTGGCGACTTACACTACTTCTTGGGGGTTCAAGCAGTGTTTCATTCTGATGGTCTATTTCTTACTCAATCTCAATATGCTCAAGATTTTCTAGCAAGGGCTAAGATGCAGGACTGTAGGCCTTTATCTACCCCTTTACCGTTGAATCAACATTGTTATGATACAGACTCACAAAAGTATACTGATCCTACTGAGTATAGAAGTCTGGTTGGGGCTTTACAATATATAACTCTTACAAGGCCTGATTTGAGTTATGCAGTGAATTTTTTGTGCCAAAAAATGAACACTCCATCTTGTGGTGATTTCAAGCTTCTGAAAAGAGTTCTGAGATATTTGAAAGGTTCTATGAACTGTGGATTGTTTCTTCATTCCAATAGCAAAGCGAACCTCCATTCTTACAGTGATAGTGATTGGGGTGGCTGTAAGGAGACACGTAGATCAACCACTGGTTTTTGCACGTATTTGGGTTGTATTCTAGTTTCTTGGTCGGCAAAAAGACAGCCAACCGTGTCTCGTTCATCTACTGAGGCGGAGTACAGGGCTATGGCTAGTCTTGCAGCAGAGTTAACTTGGATTTCTTTCGTTCTACCATTACAAGAAAATTCGGATTTCGGGACTGAATTTGCGGATTGACTAATCCGTCCCTAAATTTAGGGACAGATTAGGGACTAATTAAAGACGGATTAAGAAAACCGTCCCGAATCCGTCCCTAAATTTGGGGACCGTTGGGCAGTCCCTAAATCGCCTGGAATTCGGGACGGAATCGGGACTTAAAAATTTTCGGACTTTTTTCGAATTTTTTAGACGGTGCGACTCTTTGATTTCGTTCATTTCCTCCATTTCCTCTTTCTCTCTCTTCCATGGCGGATTCAACCATTGTCACCACCTTCATCGATCCACAAACTCACACCCAAAATCCCATCCCTAAACTCGAAGATTTTCTCGGAGATTCCTCTTCAATCGTTCGTTATTCCGATAGTCAAACTGATACCCAAGACTCTTCTCTCACCCAAATCTACGACACACACCACCACTATCGCCACGCAACAACCGCTAGATTATTCTCCGATCACCATGATTTCAAAACCATCGCTGGTTTTCAATCAGCTTTCTCCACTAACTCCAGTTCTGAAGTCGATGACTCCGCCTCCATCGGCCGGACTCACCTCGCCGGAGTTGGAGGATGCGGCGAGTTTCTCGGTCACGTCGTGGAATCATCCGGACCGACGCTAAATTTCATGTTTTATTAAAAAAAAAACATTTCCGGACGGACGGCTGCCGTCCGGAAATTTTCCGACAGTTTGTCGCCGTCCGGAAATTTCCCGACGGTAATGCTCCGTCCGGAAATTTCGCGACGGTTTCGGACTAACATTTTCGTCCGGAATTACGGACGGATTGCGGACTGGAACTGATTGCCGACGCTCGTTTGCGGACGGCTCGTGCCAGTCCCTAATCAGTCCCTAAATGAGTTTCCGGGCGGATTAGGGACTAAATCTTCAGTCCCTAATCCGTGAATTTCTTGTAGTTTACGGGATCTTGGTATTGTTCAACCTTCTCCGGCTGTGATCTATTGTGAAAATCTATCAGCTGTATATCTATCTACAAATCCGGTTTTTCATAATCGCAGCAAGCATATTGAGCTTGATTATCACTTTGTTAGAGAGAAGGTATCGCTTGGATTAATTGTCACGAAACATGTTTCTTCAAAATTGCAGCTTGCTGACATTTTTACAAAGTCCCTTCCTAAGCAACGTTTTCATATTTTGTGTCGCAAACTTGGTCTTAGGTATCTATCCATTCCAAGTTTGAGGGAGAATGTGAACATGTTACAGAATGGAGAGTGTAAAGAAGATAATATGGGGATGACTATGGCACCAGCAACACTTCCATTTATTCAAGAATGCAGAATTACAGAGGGTCAAATTACAGAGGCTCAAGACAAAATGAAAGAAGGAGATATGGCAGCAGTTTGAGCTGCATGGATTGACTATTCAGGAATGGCTTCTTCCTCTTCCTCAGCTGAGCAGCAATATGACAGAAGGGTCCCTGAATAGAATGGTATGGAAGCAACAGATTCTGGTGTCAAAACCTCTAATAGGTTTGCTGTGCTGGCATATGGCTAACGACATTTCTTCTATAATTACCCAGATTAATACAAATGAATTTCTGAAAATTCAAATTCAAGTGTTTAGTTTTCTGGATTATTTTTTCTTCTGTTTACACTTTGTTTTGAGATTGTTTACAACCTATATATGCATCGAATTATAAGTTAAGTTCTACATTTTAAAATCAGAAATTACGTTTCCATTATATATATATATATATATATTGTATATCAACACTATTTATATGAAACAATGCTACTTATATATGTATAAGGTTTTGTATTTCCAGATACGAGTTCTATTTGGAACGGCAATACATATATAGATATATATATATAATCCAAGTATTTACAGGAAATATATACGATATTCAACTTAGTCTTAATATATGTATGTGTATGATGAATACAATTGTGGAGAAGGGTTATATAAGCATGTGTATGTACGTGAACCGAGTGGGAACTAATATTATAACCTTGTTTGGAATTATGACCGACAATTATTCCCTCGTCTTTTTCCATGCACAAAAAGTTCATTTGTTTATTCTTCTCGTAAGGTATATATATATGTATACATACACATATATATAAACACATATTCACTTATTCATATATGATATATACATAAATAGATTATGCTGCTTGCTTTTTCTGTGTTGTTCTCTAGGAGCAACGTTTGCTTTCCTACAATTTGCTAGCTCAAATTCATAAAAAAATAAAAATAAAACAGATTTGGGCAAAAAACACGATACATATTATATACACACACATTCATGTATATGTACGTACATAAATACATATTCATGCCATTTGAATCTTCCATACATTTTTAAATATAGACATTTATCTATTTTCGAAAATGGTTTTAAATCTAAATTAAATTTTAAGATGGATTACCATATATATAAATAATAATATACCAAACTTGTGTTGGGATTTAGTCTTACGTGTATAAATAATATTTCAATATTTTATTAGTCAAAATACAACTCTTATACCATCAGAAATTGATTTGACATAACTTAATTAAAAATATAGTATAAATATTTAAGTTTATCCAAAATAATATATATGAGTTATGGCATTAACGATTTTGGACAATGGGACATGTTCAACCAAAGAAAAAAGTACATAAAAGATTATTTACAAAATGATTAGCCATTTAATGTTGTTACAGGAGAAAAAAATTAAATATATATATATAATCGATATATTACTATATTACTCGGATCATATGTTACATTTAGATTTCATTCGAGTATTGCCCATAACCAGGCCTCAAAAATTATAAATTTCATTAATTAAATTTATAATGGAAACTTTTCTGACGAAATAGATTTAAAAGGAGAGATTTATGTTTTTAATTAACTGCATGGAACAAGAAGTCACATGCATGGACTGACAGTGTACTTATGACAGCACATGCCTCCACTCTCTAAACAGTTCGGATGTTGGCATTATACACACATTTTATAGATAATAAATCTTATATAATGTTACGTAAATCTAAATACGTAAATTAATGAGCAAAAGTGAAATAATAATTATATATTATTAGGTACCCAAATTCGATCGATCGCATAACTTTATTCGGTTGATTGAGATGTATTTAGCTGAAAATTCGGAATATTTTAGGTTATTAAGTGCAGTCTATTCAATGCGAGTGCTCAAATTCTAAATATATTCGAAATAGACGATCAAAATGTGGCAAAAGCAAGTTGAAGCCAATGAAGATGCAGCAAATAAGCATATATATGTATGTATGTATGTATATATATTAATATTTGTGTGAAAAATAAGGAAAATTTAAAAATACAGCTTTTATGCTTTGATTCAAAGGCTAAGTCATTCCATGCCCATGCAATGTCACCAGAGGCCACGCCTCTCTTCCTTTTCTCCAAAAGCTGACTCTTTTTTCTTTCTTTTTCTCATTTTTTTGTTCGTTTAAAATTATTCGTTATATTTTCCCTATATATATTTTTGTTATTATTTTCATGAGGATAATAGAACGTATATGATTAGAGTCTAAAATCCTGAGAAGTGGAATATAGTTTTGTGACTACAATACTAGATGCTATATGTTTCCCAGCAACAAATAAAATATAGTAAAAAAAAGAATTGTAAAGATTTTTAAATAAAAAAAATTAACAAAATTTTATGAATTATATTGTACAAAGGACAGTATAATATATTTTAAATTACCCTAAATTTTTAAAATAATTTTTAAGTTGAATTATCTCGAAATTTATGGTATACTAATCTTAAAATTTATAATTTAAATGTTACAACTAAGATCTTTATTTGTAATGTGTTATAATACTTTTATTAAAATATAAATTTTTAAAATTATTTCAATATAATATTGAACCATTTTAAAAATTTAAATTACATTTTAAATTTAATTAAGCTCAAATAGATTTGATATAATCTTTCCAACTTTTGAAACGTTGATAATTTTTATGGCATAAAATAAAATGGAAACAAAAAATGAAATAAATAAAAATGGAAACCACCTGGACTCACTTGACGTGTTCTCGTCTTTTATTCCTTCTCATGAATACTCTCTCGTTGACTGACCATTCGTTCGAAAAGGCTCGAGGGTTCATGTCCCACACGTGCCATTTATTCATAACTTCTCGGTTTAACTAATTTAAATAAAATATATAAACAAATATAGATCATATAAACCGAAAATTTAATAATAATAATAATAATAATAATAATAATAATAATAACAATAATACAACAACAAACAAATTCATTTATCTAAATTATGTTTGTATTTATAAATATTATATAGATAATTTATTAAATTTATAGATAAATATATAATAAATTTGTAAAATGAAGAAGTTGTTAACCTAATTCTATTACTCGTATATAATGAGTTATGAATTTTATTTGATAGTTATCAATTTTGGTGTTTTTGTGTTTTTGCATGATTTTAATTTTAGTTATGGATTGTATTTGATAATTATCGATTTTAAATTGAATTAAATCTTTTCTCTAAAACAGTTTTAGATCAAAATATGGATACGAATGTCTGTCCAATATTCATATTTTTCCAAATTTTCGTATTTATCAATATCCAACATTACGAGACGAATAATAAATTTAAATGATAAAATATACAACTATATCTTGGAATAAGTCGAATCAATTTCTCGTTGTTTTATTCATCACAAAATACCTTTTATATAATATACAATATCATACGAAAAAGGCAATATAATATCGTCGAATATTCGTACAATCTTCGAAAATATTTCGGTATTCCATAAGATATCAGATAATATCCAGAATATCTCATAAAAAATATCATCAGAATAATCTGTATGATCTCGGAGAATATCTCATAATCACACGGATATTATATATGTTAATACCTTCCTCAAGTTGGAGCGTATCAATTGTGGACGCCCAACTTGGAAGAAAAATGCCCACGGGTCGGTACACCAGAAGTCGTCGCGGTTCGGTATGCCAGAGGGTGTCACGGTCGATACGTCGGACGGCGTCGGGGTCGATATGTCGGAGGGCGTCGGGGTCGATACGTCGGAGGCCGTCCGGGTGGATACGTTGGAAGGCGTCGGGTTTGGGATTCGGTACGCCAGAGGGCGTCGGGTTCGGTACTTTGGAGGGCATCGGGTTCAGGTGCACCGGAGGACGTCGGGTTCGGTATGCCGAAGGGCGTTGGGTTCGGTATGCCAAAGGGCATCGGGTTCGGCTATGTCAAATCGGGTCAATACGTAGAAATGGAGTCGGGTTCAGTATGCCGAATAGGGCATCGAGGTTCGGTATGTCGGAGATGGCGTCGGGGTCAATACGTCGGAGGGCGTTGGGGTTTCAAACACCTAAAGGGCGTCGAGGTTCGGATCTGGTGGAAATGGGTCAGGTCATTGGAGTAGTGGGTCGTTGGAGTAGTGATTCATCAGAGTAATGGGTTGTCGGACGAAGGAGTCTGTCGATGCACATTTTTTTAATTATTATATTTAGGGTTTTGGTTCGAGGTTTTGATCGAAATTAGAGTAAAAGCTCGATTCTTGGTTCATGTTGGAGAACAACAAAGAAAAATGAGATAAGATATTTTGTTTTCAAAGAGGAAAACAATATTAAAACACGATCGAAGAAGTTAATTTTGATGTGATAGATCAAAAGACAGAAAAAAAAAACAGAAGCCCTAAAAGAGGTTCTAATACCATGATAAAATATGCGACTACATCTTGGAATAAGTCGAATCAATTTTTCGTTGTTTTATTAATCACGAAATACCTTTTATATAGTATACAATATCATACAGAAAAGAAAATATAATATCGCAAAATATTCGTACAATCTTCGAAAATATTTCGATATTCAATAACATATCAGATAATATTCAGAATATCTCGTAGGATATTATCAGAATAATTTGTGAAACCTCGAAAAATATTCTCGTATCAATCATACAGATTATATCTGTTAATATTAAATATTCATCAAATACGAATACAAATATTTAAATATTTATAATACATTTGTTTTTTTTACAATATATATTTGAATTAATTGATTTTAAAAAATGTACGATTAATTATTTATTGTAATTTTTTAATCGATTATTTATTTATTTTGGTAATTGATTATTTCAAACTCTCGTTAAATAGTCTATCTTTATTTCAAAAAATATTAAAAACTTTATTAGATTTTTAGTATTTATAACATAAAATAATAAGAGAGTTGGGAAGCACATGGATTTTAGACGACAATGTACGATATTTGGAAGGAATGTCGCATACGTATCAGAATTCAGTTGCAGTGTTATGTCTCTGAATTAATCTCAGATAGGCTTGAGAAAAAACATAATCATTTTCTATGCATGCCAATTTCCATCCCCATATATTATATTTTTATTTATTAAATAATTCAACTAATCAAATTAATTATATAAATGATTCAAAGAAAACTAATGATGTAATCTTGGGATTATTAAAAAAATTAATATCTAAATAATTGAATTTTGGAAAGGTACGGTGTCATCATGCCTCTCCACTTATTCCGGCACTCCACTTGTCTCGTTTTCAGGCTTTACTGAAAGTCTCAGCTTTTCATTTACATTAAAAAAAATTCCACATATATCAATAAATAAATGAATGAATAAATAAAAGCGGTTCAAAGATATATATAATATATATATATATATATATACACAATACAATACATGCTTACTAGATTTTTGACTTGGTCAACCTGTTGGAATATCTTTTTAGTTGAGAATAAACTCAAAATAATGTAGAAAACAATCACGATATGATATTTATATGTCAATTTTTGACAAATAGTAATCTAATAAAAAGATACTATAACTTTTATTCTTAGTTATGGACGCTCCTTTGCATTTCTCATTGAATCGGATGATTTGATTTCACTCAACAAATGTTAGTAAAATATTTCACACCACACGAAATTTTTATATATTTAATAAAAACTAAAATGCATATCTTTAAATCTATGTTAAATATTAATCTAAAATCATGGACAATAATATATGTATTCATATGTAATAAATGTATATATTTTTACAATATATATATATATATATATTTTAAAACATGTCTAATTAGGATTAAAAATCATTTAACATAATTTAAATTAGTATCATTTTCAAACTTATGTACATAAATAAATACACATCATTTATTTATTTGTCTTAAATTATATGTACACATTTTTTCCCTTCAAAATTTTCTTGTTCTTATTTTTAATTTTTTTAAATCTCATCATTATATTGGCTAGATATTATTATTTCGATTCTATATTCATATTTTATTCAATACCATTAATATATATATAAATATATACTTCGTTTAAGTTTTATTAATTTTTATATTATCAAAATTTTTGAATTATATTTATTTTCATTTTATACCATCAATATAATTTAAATATCTTTAATTTCCTTTTACGTTTTATATTCCAATTTTGTGTTTGACAATTTAATTTTATTTTTCTAGTTGCAATATTTTTATTCATCATGTTAATATTCTTTTTCATTCTCATAACTTTTATTTTTTAGTATAATATAAAATTTTGTTTACTTCCTATTTTTTAACTTATTTTTTAAAATTAATTATAATTATTTTGGTAGGTTATTCGTAATATCAAAAAATCACTTCTCCTGATGTTGTTGCATTATATTCTTTTTTATTGATAAAATATATGAATATGCGTGCTTGAATGAATAATCAAGTTGAAAATATTAATTATATTAATAAAGGTTTTTATGGATTCTATTGGTTCACTAGAAGTTCACTTTTAATGGAAAAGCAACTATTCATAAATTTGTAAAGCTGAAAATAACCATATAATAATAATCAAAAGTCTAACTTAAGAAATGATGAACAACATTTGAACTCTTCTGAAGATGGTTTTATTAGAAAAGAATAATCATCCTCTACACCATTATTATTGTAATATTGTAATAGTCGTTAGACGTTAGTCGCACGATCGATGAAAGTCTAACATCTAGATAGATTAGTCGGTGACTAGTCGCTGTCTAGATGATTTTTGTTTTTAAATTTTTAGTATCAAAATTCTTTTAAGGTTTGAGGTACAAAAATACACTACAAAAAAACACGTCATTTTCAATGTCAACGAATTGTAACGCATTTACGAGAATTTTCAACGGATATGCATCCGTTGCAATCCGTTACAAATGTCAACAGACGTTTAACGGATATCGTCCGTTGTCCCGTCCGTTGCAATCCTTCGCAATTTTAAACGAAATGTTAACGGATATCTTCAGTTGACGTCATCTGTTGGAAGCCCGTTAGAATACCAGGAAAAATATTTCAACAGACATCTGTTGCTAATATTAACGGATGCCCGTTATAAATTGCAACGGATACCCGTTGAAATTGTTAATTTCGAGGTTTACCGGTAGAAATAAATTCACGTGAACTTGCAACGGTCATCCGTTGGGGTTTCCAACGGATGCCCGTTGAAAATTGTACTATTTAGATCAAAACCAAAGATTGCATCAAACCATCAATAACAAACATATTTTCAACAAAATGTCGTCTTCTTCAAATAAATAAATAAATATATATATATCGAGAGAGTGGATGTATAGAAGAAAAGATCCTATAACTAAATAGATTACACAATAATTGTTACATGGATTGGAGCAATTCATGAGTTTTGCATCGATGCAAACTTTGTGTCAAGAACGCAGGATAATGTTATGTCCATGCAAAAGGTGCAAAAACATAAAGCATCAAAATCAAGAAATTGTTTGCAAAAATCTTTACAAGGTGGGTTTCGTTGAGAATTACGAAATTTGGTTTTTTCACGGCGAAAATTGCGGCGTTAGAGATATTGTGCAAGATGCACATGTAGAAAAAAATGAAGAAATTATTTATGAAGCATCAACGACCAATCCATATGTTGAATTGGTGTCAGATGCTTTTCCTGGAGTTGTTAATGATCAAACGCATGAAGAGATACCGAACATCGATGCACGTCGATCCTTCAACCTATTGGATTCTGCGGAACAACCTTTATATGAAGGTTGTCGTGAAGGTCAGTCTCGCTTATCTTTATCTTCAAGATTGATGAGTATAAAAACAGACTACAATGTCGTTGAAAATTGAATGGACTCATTTTGCAAAACCATGCATGAATATTTACCGGAAATAATCAAGCTACCGAGACATACTACGAAATAAAGAATGTGTTAAAAGATTTGGAAATGCCATATGAGAAAGATGATGTTTGTAGAAACATTTGCATGTTATTTTGGGGAAATGATAAAGACTTGTTGGAATGTAAGTTTTGCGGTGCAAGCAGATTTCGGCCAAAAAAACATCTTCACGTAAAGATGTACCATACAAGAAAATGTTCTATATGCATGTAGCAAATAGGTTGAGAAGGTTATTTGAATCGAAAAAACCGTCGCGATAATGTAATGGCACACAGAACACTCGACGACCGAAGGTATAATGCAATATCCATCGGATGGTAAGGCTTGGAAGATTTCAATGAAATATTTCCCGAGTTCACGTATGAAACGAGAAATGTTTATCTTTGCCCGTGCACGGATGGTTTAGTCCATATGGACAATCTGAAGTCAATATTCTCTGTGGCCGGTGATTCTGTCTCCGTATAATTTGCCTCCCGAGATGTGTTTGAAAATAGAGGTAATGTTTCTGACGTTGCTGATTCCAAGACCAGAACATCCAAAGAAAAGTTTTGATGTCTTTTTGAAATCTTTAATTCATGAATTAAGACATTTGTGGAACGAAGGGATTCCTTCTTGTTGTGGACAATTAGCGACTTTCCTGTTTATCGAATGTTATCTGGATAAAGCACATACGGAAGATTGGCATGTCCATATTGTATGGAGGATACAGATTCATTTTGACTAGTACATTGTAAAAAACCATATTGGTTTGATTGTCATAGAAGATTTCTTCCTCGTGGGCATGCTTTCCAGAAAGATAAAAAAACATTTTCGAAAGAACATGGTACAAAAAGAAGAGGCACCGTGCATGAAAACCGGAACACAAATCCTTTACGAAAGATTGAATACAATGGGCGATTTACAAGAATCGGTAGAATGCGGTTGAGTTCGTAGGCATCGTAAACCAAAAAGCCAAGGTGAATGGCATAACTGGTATAAACGTAGTATCTTTTGGGAATTACCATACTGAAAATCATTGATATTACGTCATAATTTAGATGTTATGCATATCGAAAAGAACTTTTTCGATAACATCATCAATACTGTTTTGAATGTGGCGGGTAAAACTAAGGATAATATACAATCTAGAAAACATTTGAAGAAAATATGCCGACGATCTGAGTTGGAATTAAGAGATGGAAGGTCACCTGTCCCATTATTCAGATTGTCTGGTTCGACGAAAACAATATTATTAACGTGGTTAAAAGAAGACGTTAAGTTTCCAGATTGATATGCATCGAACATTGCTCGGTGTGTGGATATTGATGGTTCGAGGCTGAGCGGGTTGAAAAGTCACGATTGTCACGTTTTCATGTAGCGACTCATTCCAATTACATTTGTTGAGCTCTTACCACCACGATTTTCATGTTTTCATGCAGCGACTCATTCCAATTGCATTTGTTGAGCTCTTACCACGGAATGTTTACGATGTGCTATGCTGAATCAATATATTTTTTTAGAGATATATGTTCAAGGAATTTTAAAAGGGATGACTTGGAATTAATGAAAAACAATATCTTTGAAGTATTATGTGCATTGGAAAAAGTTTTTCTTTCTTCATTCTTTGATGTCATGGAGCATTTGCCAATACATTTACTGTTAAGAGGAAGGCTGCATCCCGCTTTTTTTCGCGTCCTAAGCTGCGTCCCGAGCAGCGTCTAATTCTTCTTAGTGTCCTAGGTCGCGTCCCGTGTCCTGCATCACGTCTCGAGCCGTATCCCGCTCTTCTCCATATCCCGAGCCGCGTCCCATTCTTTTTCGCGTCCTGAGCCGCTTCTCATTCTTCTCCGTGTCTCGGGCCACGTCCCGTGTCCTGCGTCCCGCGACCTACGACCGAGTCAAACCTATTTATGACCTCTGCGGTCTCCTATGCCTTGTTGACCGCTCCAACTCATGCATGTTACATCTAACCTTGTGTCTTGCATGTGAACTTGTATTTTTCTTGTTTTTCACCGTTTTTACTTGTATAAATAGGTACCTTTAGTTCTAATGAAATAAATAAGAGAATATTTATTCTTATTCTCTCTAATTCTCTCAATCTTTCGCTCGCTCTTAGTCTTTCTTTCTTGCTTCCGCTGATTCATCTTTGTTCTTCAAATTCTACATGGTATCAGAGCGGTGATCGAGTCTCAGAAATTTTTTTATCGATTTTTTTTCTTTTGAAATCTATTCTCTTTCAAAAGTTGTTTTTCAGTAAAAAAAAAAAATATCTCTTTGTTACTTTGTTTCCCTTTGTTTACTCGAATTTCTCGTCATGGACTCGACCAAAAGCATCTCAATCTCATTCAATGGAAACAATTATTCTATTTGGACGAAGATTGCTAAGGCCAATCTTGGCATGCGAGGTCTTTGGGTTTCGTGATAGAATTGGATGTGAAACCGGTAGATTCAAGTACCGGATTAGAAAAATGGGAACAAAATAATCTCACTGCCTTGGTTTCAGCTCGTCCCAAGGAGCTTTAGGACGAGCTGAAACAAGTTTTTGACAATGAATCCAATCTTAGCCGTGTGTATGAGATAAAGAAAGGCCTTAATAATCTAAGTCAAGAGGGAAAGCCTTTTAACCAGGCTTTGAGTAATTTTAAAGAATTATGGTCAGAACTCGAAACTTTAAGACCTCATACTGCGGATCCTGTGGAAATTGCTCAAAGAGCAAACCAGGATCAAGTCTTTAGCCTTTTATTCTCCCTCGAGGACAAATACAGCGACCTTATTCATCATATACTTCGCCAAACCATGTTTCCATCGTTTAACAAAGTTTGTATGATGATTAAAAGGAGGAAAAGGGAAACCATCTCTTTAAAGCAATGATCGAGGAAGCTAATGTCTCCAAAAATAGCTCTGGAAAAGCCATTACGATCAAGACTTTCAAAAAGCAGTTTTCTTGTGAGTATTGCAAAAAGAAAGGTCATACAAAGGATCGTTGTTGGATTCTTCACCCCCATTTGAAGAGCAGAAGCCATAATAGTCAAGGTAAGACTAATATGGCCTCTGAGTTTGAGTTTGTCTCCAAGGCAGACCTCGAGGGGTTTGTCCAAATGATTCTGGCAGGGGATCAAATAAACAAAGCCGGTGAAGAAGGAGATAAAGTTATCTCTGCCTTCTCTGCTTTTCAAAACTATATTATAATAGATTTTGGAGCTACAAATCATATGATTAAAACTCATGACTTGCTTAAAGATATAATACCTGATTGTGGCTCTGTTTTTATTGCGAATGGGGAGAGTGTTCCAATCACTGTTCTAAAAATCGGCCTACGCGGCGCCTAGGCGCTAGGCGGTGGTCGGGCGCCCCGATTAATTATTATTCGGAGCTTCTAGGCGGAACGAGCGCCTGGGCGGTCTAGGCGGGCGCCTAGGTGGGCTTGGCGGAGGGGCGGTATTCTAGTTTTAAAGGTAGAAAAAAATTCAAGACAAAAAACCTTTAACAACTAGTTTATCAAGATGATAATGAAATTAGAATACTTTAGAATGAGTAAGTGGTTAACAAAATTCATTTATTTATTTTTCATTATAGTTATATAAATAATCATTTGTGTTCTTGTGTAAGTACATATAAACAAAAAGACGAAACCGACTTGATAGTAAAAGGTTGAATAATATTGTTTATTTTTAATTCAATGTGAGGTTGATGGTTTAAAATAAAAATAAATTAACAAGGCTTTGAATGTATTTCTATCTAATGATCCATATCATTTTCAAGATTGGATCGTTGATAATCGAAAAACGGACGATGAATCAATGGAAGAATATGAAGGATCAAACTAAAATGTGTTGACGTGTGAATGTTCAAGAGATCGAGCAAATGGATGATTTGCTTATAGATAGAGAGTTTGATGAATCATATTTTGATTCCGAAGAAGAAAAGTTTAACATACAGTTTGAATATGATGAACAACATTTCAATAAAAAATATAAAAAAAGTTGAATGAGATAATTAAAAAATTACTTATTTATTTATATGCATTTTAAAAAATTAAATAATTATAAATGTTTTAAATTAAAAATTTGGATTAATATTACATTATATATATATATCCACCTAGCCCGCCTAGACACCGTCTAGGCGCTGGGTGTTCGCCCGCCTAGCGCCTAGCACTTTCTTGAACCTTGGTTCCAGTTAAAGGAACTCGGAAGCTTATGCTTCTCGGTCATGATACAAGGGTCCTCTTCGTTCCAAAATTTTCTAATAATCTTATCTACGTACAAAAGCTTGCAAAAGACCTTAATTCTCATGTTTGTTTTGATTCTAACTCTTTTTGGATATAGGATATTGAAAGCAAACAAGTAATCGGAAAAGGAAAGCTCCTCAATGGTCTTTATGTTCTCGAGTCTATGTATTGTGATCCAGAATCTGTATTTCTATCAAAATCAAATTTTAATAAAGTTTCTAAGTGGCATGCAAGACTTGGACACCCTCATAGTAAAGTTCTTAGTATCAATTTTCCCGATCTTAATGATAAACATGAAATATGTGAAGCTTGAATCTTAGGAAAGCACGTTAAACAAGTGTTTCTAAACTCTATTTCGGTTTAGAAAAACTGTTTTGAGCTGATTCATTCAGATGTTTGGACAGCTCCATGTGTTTCTCGTGATCAAAAGAAATATTTTGTAACCTTCATTGATGAGAAATCAAAGTTTACATGGCTTTATACTCTCTCTTCTAAAAGTAGTGCTTATGATGTATTTGTGAAGTTTCATAAGCATGTTTTAACTCAATATGATGCTAAAGTAAAATGTCTAAGGACTGACAATTGTGGAGAGTATACTAGTCTTCAGTTTCGTAGGTACCTTAAAGAACAAGGCATTACACACTATACCTCGTGTCCTTATACTCAACAACAAAATGGAGTGACCGAGAGGAAGAATAGACACCTAATGGAAGTCTCGAGAACTATCATGTTCGATCGAGATGTTCCTAAAAGGTTTTGGTCCGATGCGGTAATGACCGTATGTTACATCATTAATAGAATTCCAACAAAGGTTCTAAAGAAAAAATCACCTTATGAGGGATTAAACTCTATAAACCCTGATCTTGAGTATTTTAGAATTTTTGGTTGTGTGTGTTTCGCTCTTGTTCTTGACTCACAGCGAAACAAGTTGGAACCAAGGAGCACTAAAGCCATGTTCATCGGATACTCGGTAAATCAAAAAGGCTACAAGTGTTTCGATCCAAAATCTCAACATGTAATAGTGTCTCGAGATGTTATGTTTCTCGAAGATAAGAGCTTTCATGATAAAATCATCTGGGAAGATATTAAAGGAATCTCGGAACCAAATGACATAGGTTTGTCCCCTATAAACTTAGTAAATTCAATTTCGAAAACTAACAATGAAACAGGTCCTCTGCCAAGTGTACCTGAACGTCATGAAGACCAAAATGATCAAGAAATATCAGAAAATGAAGAACAAGAAAGCCATGATAAATATTCAGAGCAAAATCATGAGGAGGAATCTCGGGCCTCAAATCATGAGAATGAAGATCAAATCCACGATCATAACTAAAATGAGGATCAGGACGTCGATGAAGTTGAAGGAAGGATTCTAAATGAGATAGTGCCTCGGAGAAGCACTAGAATAAGGTGACCAATCTCGGAATGGATTCACAATCTTATTCAATGGCATGGCAACCAAACACCCTATTTCAATGAAATGGCAAACGAGCATCCTACCGAACATCCTATTCAAAATTTTATCTCTTTTGAATTTATCTCTACTGATTATAAAGCTTTTCTTAGTAAAATTGACAGGAATATCAAGCCACAAACCTATAGAGAAGTCGAAGGGAAACCAGAATGGGAGGAAGCCATGGTTGAGGAGCTAGCAGTCCTAGAAAAGAATAAAACATGGGACCTTGTCCCCCTTCCTAAAGAAAAGAATCCCATTAGAAGTAAATGTGTATACAAAATCAAATATAAAAGAAATGGTGAGGCAGAACGTTACAAGGCTCGCCTTGTAACACAAAGGTATAATCAGAAGTATGGGGAAGATTATACTGAGACTTTTGCTCATGTTGCTAAACTTCATTCTGTTCGCATTATCTTTTCTATTGCTATTAACCTTAATTGGAGTTTGTAGCATAGGGATGTTAAAAACGCTTTCCTTCAAGGGAAAATAAAGGAAGAGATCTATATGAAACCTCCTTCGAGCCTCCAAACCGAAAAAAGAATTGTATGCAAACTAAAGGGAGCTCTCTATAGACTCAAACAGTCTCCACGAGCTTGGTACACTAGGCTCTATGATGCTATTCGAAAGTATGGTTTTAAAAGGAGTGAGGCTGATCATTCCATATTCATCATTCGAAACAATTCTGGTATCATCGTTCTCTTAGTTTATGTTGATGATATTATCATAACAGAATATGATAATAAAGGAATAGAAAGTGTTAAACTTTTTTCTAAAAGACACATTTGATATAAAGGATCTAGGTGAACTTAAGTACTTTCTTGGAATTGAAGTAACTAGATCTAATGATACTTTATTTCTTTCTCAACGAAAATATGCTTTAGACCTTTTGAATAAGACATGTAAACTCGCATCTAAGCCAACCAAGACCCCCATCGAAGAAAAATACAAAGACTTGTGTGAGGGGGAACCATTTTATGATATAGAACAATACAGGCGCCTTGTTGGTAAGCTAATATATCTCGCGATAACAAGACCTTACTTGTGTTATGTTGTGTGAATCAGGTCAGCCAGCATATGCATGTTCAGAAGGAACAACATTGGAAAATGGTGGACCGAATCCTCCGATACATCAAGAATGCTCCTGGAAAAAGGTATACAAATGAGTAAAAATAATGACACTAGTCTAATTGGGTATTGTGATGCAGATTGGGCCAGTGACCGCAAAGACTAGAAATCAACGACAGGGTTCTGTACCTTTTTCGTGGGGAACCTTGTCACTTGGAGAAGCAAAAAGCAATCGGTGGTCTCTCGTTCCAGCGCTGAGGCCGAGTACCGAGCTATGACAAATATAACATGCGAGCTCATTTGGATCCGGGCTCTCCTCAAAGATCTTGGCCTCGAACCTTTGCAAGCCACGATGCTTCATTGTGACAATCATGCAAAAATTCACATTGCATCAAACTCGGTATTCTACGAACGAACAAAACATATTGAAGTTGACTGTCATTTTGTTTGAGAGAAGCTCGAAGCTGGCATCATTGAATTCACATACACAAGAAGCGCATATCAGTTGGCCAATGTCTTCACCAAAGCCACAAGTGAAAAAGTCTACAAAGATCTCCATTATCGGATCGGCCTCATTGATATCTTCAGTCCCAAGGCATCGCATTCAAGCTTAGTCGATCAACCCTCGAACTCATAAGCTGTTGTACTCTTTTTTATTTGTCGGGTTTTTATCCCAATTGGGTTTTCCCCGAAAAGTTTTAATGACACTTCACTTATGTTGCTTTTGAACGTCTAAGCTTAAGGGGGAATGTTAAGAAGAAAGGTCGTATCCCACGTCCTGCATCGCGTCTCGAGCCGTATCCCGCTCTTCTCCATGTCCTGAGCCACGTCCCGCTCTTTTTCGTATCCGAGCCGCGCCTCGTTCTTCTCCGCATCTCGGGCCGTATCTCGGCGTCCTGCATCGCGTCCCGAGCTTCTTTGTGTTCGGGCCACATCCTGCATCCTGCGTCCCGCGACCTACGACCTGGTCAAGCCTATTTATGACCTCTGCGGTCTTCCATGCCTTGTTGACTGCTCCAGCTCACGCATGTTACATCTAAACTTGTGCCTTGCATGTGAACTTGTATTTTTCTTGTTTTCACCCTTTTTACTTGTATAAATAGGTACCTTTAGTTCTAATAAAATACATAAGAGAATATTTATTCTTATTCATTTTAATTCTTTCAATCTTTGGCTCGCTCTTAATCTTTCTTTCTTGCTTCCGTTGATTCATCTTTGATCTTAAAATTCTACATTTACCAGATGAGGCAATACTCGGTGGACCAGTTCAATTCAGATGGATGTATTCTTTCGAAAAGTTTTCCTTTCATTTAAAGAAAAAAGCAAAAACAAAAGCAGGGGTCGAAGTATCTATTGTCAAACAATACTTGCTGGAAGAAATCACATATTTCAGCACATTTTATTTTGAGTCGCATATTCAGACGAAAGAACGACGTGCATCGGATGATCACACAAACTATCTGTATCAATATAATCCGCATTTTAGCACAATCCCTGAAATGTTTACACCGATTGGACGTACATGAGGTAAATTCAAGGAATATTGGTTAACACCAGAGGAGTATAATCACGTCCACACATATATACTACTAAATTGTCAAGATTATTACCATTCGACAGGTACACAACAATATTATTCAGTCTTTTAAATATATCACTACAAGAAAATCAGATTTTAGGGACTGAAAAATCAGTCCCTAATCCGTCCCTAAACAGGTTTAGGGATGGATTAGGTACGACCAGCGGTAGTCCCCAATCGCGCGACTCTAAATGCTATCCGTCCCCAATCCGTTCCTAATTAGGGACGGAAATTTCAGTCCCCAATCCGTCCCAAATTAGGGACGGAAAAAGTGGTCCCCAAACAGTCCCTGGATTGGGGACGGGTTGTTTTCGGTCTCTAAAATTTGGAGACGGACCACTGAATCCGTCTCCAAATTTGGAAACGACAGTCGTCCGTCTCCAAATTCGGAAACGGCAGTCGCCCATCTCCAAATTTGGAATTCTCCATTTTGAAATTCCGGCAATTCCGGAAATTGACGATGAAGACAACGACTCCGACGAGGAGAATAAGCCCGGCGAGAAAGAAGACGGACAAGAGAATCCAGACGTGGCCGGTGTTCTTAGATCGAGTGATCTTAGGGAAAGGATCATCGGCATCGAGGCACAATCCGGGGTTGCTGAGAAAGTTGTTTCTGTAAATTTTTTTGGCGTAGAGAGAAGGAATCTCACCATAGAGCTGATTATTCGAAAGATTCAGGAGGTTGAGCTTCTGATTCTGCAGCTTGGGAGGGATTTTCCCGGAAAATCGATTGTTAGAGAGATCGAGGTAGTTGAGAACAGGCAAACTGCCGATTTCACCGGAAAGATGATTATCGGCGAAATTGAGCTCGTTGAGATTCCTTCAGGAATCCCGCCGAAAAGTTGGTTTTTGCTGAGATCGAGCATGCTAAACTCCCTCAAGTTGAATTGATTCGAGAATTTATAATAATTTGGGGACGGGAGAACAAAATCCGTCTCCAATTGGAGACGGGTGGATAAAATTCGTCTCCAATTGGAGACGGATGGATAAAATCCGTCTCCAAATTTGGAGATGGATGACCTGTCCGTCTCCCAATTTGGAGACCGATGACCTGCCCGTCTCCAAATTTGGAGACCGATGACCTGCCGTCTCCAATTTAGGAACGACTTACTATTTCGTCCCTAATTGGTCCGCATTTAGGGACGGATTAGGCACAACTCTTCTGTACCCAAATTTGGGGACGGATTAGGGACGGATTTCATTTTCCGTCCCTAAACCGTGTATAATACGTTCCTAAATTTAGGGATGGACTTTTCGGTCCCCAAATTCCGTCCCTAATCTTGAATTTTCTAGTAGTGTATATGTATATATATATACAATATTAACGTATTTTCATTATACAAGATATTTGATGAAGAAGTACTTGGTACATATCCTTATTTAAACGCAAATGAACTCACAGAAATATGACTCGTGGTTGAGAGACTACGTAAGTACTCGTGTACACATCTATTAAAATTAATTGCATTTATTATAAGTATCCATTCTTTTTTATTATATGTAGAGGTGAAATGTTCTGATGAAATACTTCCTACGTGGTTAAAAGATTTAGCTAATGGTCCTGCACGAAATGTTATGTGTTGGCCAATCTTGTTTACTCGTGGCTACACGTTCCACACGTACGAACACGAAAAACATAGAAGTACATACAATTATGGCGTTTGCGTTAATAGTGAAATAGGGGGTGATAACTTCTACGGCATTTTGCACCAAATCCTACAAGTGAAATATCTCAGTCTCGTTGGGTTGAAGGTGATGCTTTTTAAATGTCAGTGGTTCGACCCAATTGTAGGACGTGGAATATGAAAAAACCGATGGGGAGGAATTGACGTCAATCCGACACGAAAATATGGTAAGTATGATCCATTCATCAAAATAGATCAAGCAGATCAAGTATGTTACGTGTAGTATCCAACAACATTGAAACGCCGAAAAGAGGAGTGGTGGGTCGTAGTAAAGATCAAGCCATGAGGGATCATAAGTTAAGGTGATAAAGAAGATCTCTTACAACCCGATCATCTGCAACTGATTCGTTTAATTGATACAGATCGCGAGTAGATTCTTGCAAGGATTGACATAGACGGAGAATTCATACGCGATTATGAAGACGTTGAATCGGGAGATGCTGAAGATGAAAACATCCATGAATTCGATGAACAATCGAAGGAAGACTCGTCAATCGATGAACCTACTGAAGAAGAAATGTAAATATAATAATGTGTATGATGTGTAATAATGTAGATGACATGTAATGTAAATGATATTTAATAATGTAGATGATGTGTAATCGAACAATCGAAATGTTAATACAATTTAAGAATATATAAACGATGTTTAATTTTTTCTAGAACTTCATATGATCTAATACCAACGGGCATCCGTTGGAAATATTAATGGATGCCCGTTGGAATACGAAATCGCCTCCATTACTTAGACAAAATTTCTAAGTTTTCCATAATTCTAACGAGCATCCGTTGGAAAATTCTAACGATTATCCGTTGCAACTATACCAACGGGCATCCGTTGGAAATATTAACAGATGCTCGTTGGAACTCAAAATCGCCTTCGACACTTAAAAAAATTCTAAGTTTTTCATAATTCTAATGGACATCCGTTGCAAAATTGTAACGAGCATCCGTTACAAATATACTAATGGGCATCCGTTGCAAAATTGTAACGAGCATCTGTTACAAATATACTAATGGGCATCCGTTGGAAATATTAATGGATGCCCGTTAGAATTTGTTGTAACGGGTGTCCATTACACTTTGCAACGGATGCCCGTTGTAAAGTGTAATGATGCCTGGCCTAGTTTGCAGAAATTTTCAACGGGCATCCTTTGGAAATTGTAATGGATGCCCGTTGCAACGGGAGTCGAGCCGCCATTTCGCAGTCTGTTGCCTCGGTAACACAGACGGGTATCGTAGGAATTTCCTATGGATGCCCGTTGGGAAGATAGAACGTCGTGTCAATTAACTGCGTCTGTTGAGATGGCGTAATTTCCAGCGGACATTCGTTGGAATTTCCAATGGATGCCCATTGGAAATTTCTGCATATAAACCGTTGAATAGTTTCATTTTCAAGACAAATCAAAACCTCAAAATCCTCTCAAAGACTCCATTTCACACACAAAACACATGTACAAACACTAAACACGAAAATGAGAGCTAGACGATTCATAGGTTCAGGAGGGATGTTGGTTGGTTCAGCTGGAGCTCCTCCTCCGCCTCCACCACCACCATATCGCCCTCTTTCACCAATATCAGCACCGCAGATATTTGATGAAGAGGACCATATGGTGGATATCGATTCCTTAATCTATAATTTTGATGGGCATCCCACCCTTTCAATTATCGATCCCGATCGTCTTGTCGTGACGAATGGTAAAAAAATTATTTTTTGAATTTATATTGTTGTAATTTATAAATATTATCTAACTTTTTAATTTTAATTTGCAGTTTTAACGTGAATGATGTGCTAAAACATACGAACAACGACATCATCCAAGGGTCCTTACAAGACCAACTATATTATTCCTGGCAAGTTATGCCAGAAGTTGTATGCCACCGATGGTGGTGCACTTTTATCGAAGTTTTCAAATTACATTTCATTTAAAATGATTAGTTATATATGTTATAAACTAACACATTATAAATTATTTTGCAGCGCACATACAGATTGTAGAGGAAGGATACGACGCGCATCTACACGGCATGGGTGCACGACAAGAAGGCTCGGATGCGCTTGATGATGAACAACGCTAAGCGCAACTACTACACCAAAAATCGCAAATTGACATGGGCAACAGACGAGGTATTCAATCAATTGATTCAACATTGGGAGTCGGAAGACTTCAAAGCCAAGAGGGAGAAGGTAAAAAAATGTTGGTATGACGAGAAGGTTCCCGGAGATGGTTCGCATCGCCATACTTCGGATGTATAGATTGCATCAAACCATCAATAACAAATATATTTTCAACAAAATATCGTCTTGTTCAAATAGAGATATATTGATCGAGAGAGTGGATGTATAGAAGAAAAGATCCTATAACCGAAGAGATTACACAAGAATTCTTACACGGATTAGAGCAAATCATGAGTTTTGCATCGATGCAACCTTTGTGTCAAGAATGCGAGACAATGTTATGTCTATGCAAAAGATGCAAAAACATAAAGTATCGAAGTCAAGAAATTGTTTGCAAACATCTCTACAAGGTGGGTTTCGTTGAGAATTACGAAATTTGGGTTTTTTTACGGCGAAAATTGCAGGGTTAGAGATATGTGCAAGATGCACAAGTAGAAAGAAATGAATAAATTATTTATGAAGCATCAACGACCAATCCATATGTGGAAATGGTGTCAAAAGCATCAACGACCAATCCATATGGGGAAATGGAGTTGTTAATGAACAAACGCATGAAGAGATGCCGAGCATCGATGCACGTCGATTCTTTAACCTACTGGATTCGTCGAAAGAACTTATATATGAAGATTGTCGAGAAGGCCAGTCTCGCTTATCTTTATCTTCAAGATTGATGAGTACAAAAACAGACTACAATGTTGTTGAAAATTGCATGGATTCATTTTTCAAAACCATGAGTGAATATTTATCGGAAAATAATCAACCTCCCGAGATATAATATGAAACAAAGAATGTGTTAAAAGTTTGGGAATGCCACATGAGAAAATTGATGTTTGTAGAAACAGTTGCATGTTGTTTTGAGCAAATGATAAAGACTTGTTGGAATGCAAGTTTGGCGGTGCAAGTAGATTTCGGCAAAAAAACCATCTTCACATATATATATATATACCATACAAGAAAATGTTCTATATGCCTGTATCAAACAGGTTGAGAAGGTTATTTGAATAAAAAAACCGTCACGACAATGAGATGGCACGCAGAACACTCGACGGTATAATGAAACAACATCCAGCGGAGTATAATCACGTCCACACATACATACTACTAAATTGTCAAGAGTTATTACCATTCCAAAGGTACAAAACAATATTATTCAATCTTTTAAATATATATATATACAATACTAACGTATTTTCATCATACATGATATTTGATGAAGAAGTACTTGGTCTATATCCTCATCTAAACGCAAATGAACTCACAGACATGGAAGTTCAACATTATGGCTCGTGGTTGAGAGACTACGTAAGTATTTGTGTACACATCTATTAAAATTAATTGCATTTAATATAAAGTATTCATTCATTTTTATTATACGTACAAGTGAAATGTTCTGATGAAAGACAACGTGGTTAAAAGATTTGCTTAATGGTCATGCACGAAATGTTATGTGTTGGTCAATCTTGTTTACTCGTGGCTACACGTTCCACACGTACGAACATTGAAAACATAGAAGCACATATAATTATGACGTTTGCGTTAATAGTGAAATAGAGGGTGATAACTTCTACAGCATTTTGCACCAAATCCTACAAGTGAAATATCTCGGTCTCGTTGGGTTGAAGGTGATACTTTTTAAATGTCAGTAGTTCGACCCAACCATAGGACGTGGAATATGAAAAAACCGATGGAGAGGAATTGACGTCAATCCGACACGACAATGTGGTAAGTATGATCCATTCATCACAATAGATCAAGTATGCTATGTGCAATATCCAACAACATTGAAACGTCGAAGAGAGGAGTGTTGGGTCATAGTAAAGATCAAGCCACGAGGGATCATAAGCTAAGATGATAAAGAAGATCTGTTGCAACCCGATCATCCGCAGCCGATTCGTTTAATTGATACAGATCGTGAGGATATTCTCGCAAGAACTTACATAGACGGAGAATTCATACGTGATTATGAAGACGTTGAACCGGAAGATGCTGAAGATGAAAACGACGATGAATTCAATGAACAATCGAAGGAAGACTCGACAATCGATGAATCTACTGAAGAAGAAATGTAAATACAATAATGTCTATGATGTGGAATAATGTAGATGATGTGTAATGTACATGATGTGTAATAATGTAGATGATGTGTAATCGAACAATCGAAATGTTAATACAATCGAAGAATATATAAATGATGTTTAATGTTTTAGAACTTCATATGATCTAATACCAATGGAAATCCATTGGAAATATTAACGTATGAATGTTAGAACACGAAATCGCCTCCGACACTTAGAAAAAATTTCTAAGTTTTCTATAATTCTAACGGACATCCGTTGGAAAATTGTAACGGACGTCCGTTACAAAAATACCAACGGGCATCCATTCTAACTCTGTTGCGAATTGCAATGGATCCCGATTTGCAATAAGTGATTTCCAATGGTCACGGATCCGTTGTCCTCCGTTGGGAAACGTCTGTTTTTTTGTAATGAAAAAATTATCAAAAATATAAATATTTTAAATTTGGTTGCTCGCAACTTCATTGTAAAATTCTTTCCATCTTTTTTTAGTAATGGTTTCATCTCCTTCGATATATATATATATATATATATATTAATATTAATACATATTTTAACAACAAAAAATAAATGAAATAGTTAAAAATTTACCCTTTTGTCCATTGCAAAACCTCTAAGCCAATAACGAGCACAAATCAATGTTTGTACATTTGTAGTGAAATTTTGACTTCTAAACTTGTTTAAAATGTGAGAACTAATACTGAATGATAATTCTAATACCATTGCAGTTATAGAAACACTCAATATATATGAGAAATTATTTTTTCTCATTGGCATGGTCCTCATATGTAAATAATGTGATTGTCTAAAGCTGACAAGCTCGTTTGTCTAAACTCTAATTCGTTTTCAACTCATCTCGTCACTCATGTTTCAAACAAGCTAAAAAATATTCAACTTCATTCACAAAAAAATGATTTAAGTTAGAGATGGCTCAGTAGCCGTTAACTCATTTTACGTCCATAGTTTGGAGACAATCGGAAAAAATGCTCAAATTAGAGATATTGTTTTATTTAAATTTTAATTCCTTTTTTATTTTATTTTTTAATTTAGGAAATATTTCGACGGATTGGGATGACAATTTTTTACCTTTAGTTCTAAATGGATTACAATCCTTTTAAGTTTCCCGACGGTTGTATATAAATGAATTTTTTCATCCCTAAATCGTGTGTAAGTTATTTCCTATCAATTTAAAATGGAAGTTTCTCATCCTAGTGAAATAATCTTTTTTTAGTTGTTTTATGTGTGTAGTCATGGATTAAAACTTACTTCTATTATGTTGTGTTGTCTTACATCTGTTAGGATATAAACTATAAACAACTATATAAAATATTGAACAAATCTAAACTCTTGAGTTAGTTTTCAAGATTAATTAGGTTCAAATTCATATTTGACATTATATCAAAGTATGATTTATGCCGATTTGAATATACCTATATTGGACCCCTGATTACGAATTCCACTCTTCAGGATCGAGCACTGATATATGATATTGGACATTCGTAAATCCTTGAACTAATTTTTGGAATTACTTAGACACAAATTTATATTTTACAAATGCATCATACAATATGTATAACGTTTGAAATTATTTGTTTTCATATAGTTATTTTACAATATTATGATTAATTAAAATTGAAATAAAATTGAAATTTCAGTATGTCGTATTTTTATGATCAACGTACACGCTCAACAATATAAAATAAAATTGAAATTTCAGTATGTCGTATTTTTATTGCATAAAACCTATTAGGATATAACTATTTTTAACTAAGTTTTAAATTGAGCATGCCGTGTATTTATTGCATTTGTTTTAAATCAATACTTAGTTTTTGTATTTTTCGTATTACAAAATATTACCAATCATCACTATTTACCATAACTAAAAACATTCTACAAGAAAACGTTACACTCAACCATCTACATTTACCCCAAATCACAATTTTAGTACCAAGTTAAACTCAAACATATATTAAATTAACACATTTTTTATAAATTAAAGTAAATACAAAAAGAATAAATTAAATATTGTTGGAAAAAAACAAGTACCATAAATATATATAGATATGTGATATAGATATATACATATACATATTATAAATATGTTTGTATATATAAGAGATATATATATAGATCTTAGTAACATGATATATGATATGTATATACATAATATTATATATTTATATATGATATATCCAATGAAGAAAATGATATAAAATTTACCTATCTCTTGAAAATGAGAGAATGGAAAGAGTATGAGAGAATAAGAAGAGTTTTGGCGTTTGTAAGTTGTGTATGAAATGAATCATTAAATTGTCTATTTATAGGAAAATAAATATGTTTCTTCAATTTGGATAAGAAGAGTTTTCAATGATTCTTTCTCCGCATCATTATTGAACCAGGGTAACTCAGTCGATCATGCCAAACATCTTTATACTTTGGATTGAATGTGACATATGATTCAACCACTCTTATCCTTGTGAAATGTAATCGGAGGATAAAGCTGATAATTTTTTCAGAATATGTTTCTTTCTAGAAACCATTATCGTGATATAAAGATATTCATGATTCTCATCATTCATTGTTTCAATATGATATCCATTTTCACGAATATCTTTGAAATTTAATAAGTTTTTTTGGGATTATGGAGAGAATAATACATCTTGTATAATAAATTTTGTCCCTCCGGACATTATAAAATTTGTTTCTCCATATTCCTCAATTATTTTTCCACTTCCAGATATCGTATTGACACTAGATTCATATATTATCATCTTGGAGTAATACTTTTTATCTTTCGATATTGTGTGTGTTGTTGCACAATCCGCTAGAAATATATCTCTATTTGTTGATATTTGGTCGTAATATATTTTTTATGTTACTTTGATCCGATAAATATAGTGATGAACCTGAAATATATGAAAATCATAGTTTCATATAATGTACAAAAATTTAACAAAATAAAAAGTAAAACTTAAATTAAACACCAAAAGAAAATTACATTTGAAATTAAAATAACAAACTAAAGCTTAAAAATACAAAAAAGAAGAATCGATATCGATATCATTCATTATCATTGTGTTCCACAAAATCTAAGATGTCGAAATGCATTCCACCCTTATCATCATTAAAGAAATTGTTGAGATTATTAAATACAAAGTTTGTTTGAACATTTTTTTCTTTACATTTTTGTGACTGTTGGTATAAATAAATAAAATATCTCGGTGTACGACACACTTGAGACCAATGTCCACTCATACCGCACCGATAATATATCATATCTTTTCTCTTTTTAGTCATATTTTCATCTTCAGTCATTCGATGATCCTTCCTTTTATTATCTCCATTATGGAAATTGTTTGGTGGAATGCTTCGATCTCTTTTTACCGTATCCATGACCATGACCACGACCATGTCCATGGCCTTGGCCACAACCACGTATATATCCATGTCCACGATCTTGCTATAGTGGTTATAATTCAATGAAGTTGCGGGCGTTTCATAGAACAGTGCAGAACCACTAGGACGAGCATGATGATTTTTCATTTATAACTCGTTTTGTTGTTGTACCATGAGGAGAAGTTGTAACAACTCCGATAGGTTCTGAAATCCTTTACGCGATATTGTTGTTGTAAAATGACATTATCAACATTGAATGTAGATAATGTCTTCTCCAACTTATCGTAATCCTTATCTTTTCTCCACATAGCTCAATTCTGGAGATTATTTAGAACATCGCAGAAAGATATTTATCCACGAATTTATAATCCTGGAATATCAGCCATTCATTCTTTGTCTTTGTCTTTGGGAGGATCACATATTTTTGGTGATCAAATCGATCTTTAAGAGATTCTCACAAATCTACGGGATCTTCTTTTGTTCGATATTCATTCTTTAACCCATCGACAATATGATGGCGTACATGGCTTTTTCCTTTTCCTCCTCTGGGGAATTATTATCTTTATCAATAGTGGCAATGAGCTTTTTGGCTTTCAGATGCATTTTCGTATCAAATGTCCATGTCATGTAATTTTTTCTAGAGGCATCAAGTGCCGCGATTTTGAAATTCATTAGGGTCGACATGATAATTATATTCAAAAATAAAATTCAAGTTATTCATTATCATAATAATATTTTGAATATGATATAGAAATAAATATGTTAATAAAAACAATAGATTGAAACTTAAATTAATAGTTAAAATGAAATGACATAAATAAATGACATAAAAATAAATAATTATGTGGTATGACCTCCTTTATAAAAAAACAAATAAAAGATAAATACATAGGTATTAAAATATTACTTGGTAGCTGAGTCTATAAAATTATATAATATAAAATATATATTTTATGTTTGTTATTTAGTCCATATATTTGATATTTAGTTGATGATGCATTGTATTTAGTCTATGATATTCGAATTTCAGTTCATGATATCTGATATTCAATCCATGGTATTGAATCTTATATATCTGGATTTAGTCCAATATATATATATATATAAATATATATTCTAAACCGAATCCAAAATGAAAACTAAAATTGATTGAAAATAAAATAAATAAATTTTAAGAAATTTTTTTACGTTTAAAATTTTTATTTTTTATTGTGTATTTACAGTGTGATAAGATATATATATATATATATATATGATACAGATATATGCTAATGACGGAGAACATTGTAAAATATGAGATCTACAAAGAAAAAAAAAAGACAAAAAAAGAACATTTCAGTACTCCAATGTCATTATTTGATAATAAAAGTTCAGAATCTACATTATAAATATTGTTATTTTGTTTCTCTAAGAATACTAAAATATAAGGAATATAAATTCAAAACAGAAGGAAAAAAAGATTGCAATAGAGAGAACATTTCTTTAGCTAAAATATCGGAAGGGGTGCAATTATTTGAGGAAAATAGCATTTAAATATGAATATTTTTCTATTATCGTACCATATAGATTTGTGTGTGAAAATATCCTATGGTATATTGAATTTTCAAACTATGAAGAACAAAATTGAGAGAGAGAGAGAGAGAGAGAGAGGGGGACAAAATTCAGCTCCAATTAATCTTCGTTGTTAACCATAATTTAGTCAATAATTAGTTGTTAACACTTAGGAAAATGCCACCGATTAATGTTTGGAAAGGAACTTTTTCCGTGAAAAACATAAAAAGAAACTTAACTTTTTGAGACTCTAGAATCTAAAAAATAAACTTTTTAATATGGTCGTTTTCTGGTGGAAAATATATACAAACATTTTTTTCCATTTGTATACAAAAAATATGAGAAATGTTTATGCTAAATAACCATAACAAAATTCAATCTCTGAATTTTACAAATTCATTACATCATGTCACAAATTTAAAATTGGAAATTTTAATTTTAATTTTAATTTATAATTAATCAGCTACTTTTTTTTAAAATGTATATAAATAATATGCAAAATAATTATCCACTTTTTCATTGCCACGTACATGAAAAAACATAGGCGATTTTTCACATGCGAATGACATTAAATTATGTTAGATTTTAAACAAAAAAGATACAGAGTTAATGTAAAATAATATTGTTGAATTATCCAGATTTAGAAAAACATGTTATGTCTGTAACTTATATACCCATGCGGGAATAAAAGGTTATAAATTCGAAGCAAGTGGCCATCACTTTTAAATAAAATGCGACATTGACCTCTCTTCTATGCTCTCTCTCTCTCTCTCTCTCTCTCTCTCTCTCTCTCTCTTTCTCTCTCTCTCTCTCTCTCTCTCTGCAACTATTTCATTTCCACAAGCTTCCAAACAAAGGGAATTAATGGAAAGTGAGATTTGAGGGATTTATTCTCTCCCTCTTGTCTTCTCTGATCATTAAAACACAATAATCTCTGAAGAAAACTTTTTATCTCTCTCTCTCTCTCTCTCTCTCCCAGTTCCATGGCTCTTGCTTCTCCATTCCACCTTCTTCCCTATCATGCTTCTCGAATCTAAACAAAACCCTAATTTTTCCCACTTTCTGTTATATCCTCATGTTGAGATCATCGAGCTCATCAACTCTCTCTCTTCTTTGGTCGTTTTGGGGTTTTCCGGTGACCGGAATCCGCCATGGTTCCTGCTGGTGGCGGGTATTCGAAAAAGTTTCGGTTTTATGAGGTTATTACAACAAGTTCAAGAATTTCGTGCCGTCTCCGAGGACGACAACAAAGGCAACGACGACGTTTGCTTAGGATCTGTTCATCATAACGACGACAAGGTAAAGCATATTACTTATAGAAGAGGTAATCATAATTCTAGTTTCATGGCGGATCAAGAAGAACCCATAACTAATTCTGGATCAAGCTCGAAGGACTACATCAATAACAACGGCGACAACACTAACACTAACTCCAACAACAATACCAATAACCAAGATGATATGAGACAAGAAGGGTGGCTCCAGTTAAGCATAGGTCGCCGGACCGGCGAGGTCAGACCGGATGAGAAAACCAGTCTTGATCGGGGACAAGATCACGGCGGTGATGATCATCCTCTTGCCGATCAGATGGCTAGGAGAGAAGATTCGATGTTAGAGCTTAACCTTTTCTCGGGCAGTTCGAGTAGATTTCCCCCTCAAGAAGAAGTTGGACCGACGACATTGCCTTTTTCCAACACCAGTTTTCGAATTAGAGAGTCTTTGTTGCATCAATATCATAATCCTCAAGGCGGAGGGATGATGAATCCGGTGGTGTTTCCGACGGGACACGAAGAAATGATGGGTTCTTGGACAGCGTTCAGATCGCCGTTTGCACCACAGAATCTGACGACATCTTCTTTGATGATGCCTTTAATGGCACCGTACTTTCCTCGTTCAACATTTCAATCGCAATTAATGGGGACTTCGAGTTACAGCGATGTTATGGCCGGTCCAAGCTCGAGCTTTCGGGTCATTGACCCTCCAAGGAGGCCCCATGCCGGCATTTGGTTTATCCTTCAAGCTTCTCAAAACCAGTAAGTCCAACAAAAAATATTCTTTTTTTTCAACAAAAATATAATCATTTCAAGATTCGAGGGCATATGTAACCGAATGTATTGACTCGGTTTTCAGGGCGAGAGAGCCCTACTTGCCTCAGATACCCAAGAGCTACTTGAGAATCAAGTAAGTACATTTTTGGTTTATTATTTGATTGTACAAATTAAATTATACAAAAAAAAACGAATGTTGTAATTAGTTTATTTTTTCATCAAAAGTTGATTATTTTGGTTTCTTGAATGGATCGGTAGGGACGGGAGGATGACGGTCCGATTGTTGATGAAATATTTGGTGAATAAGTTGCGATTGGAGCACGAATCGGAGGTATTTTTATCTCACTTCACTTCCCTTTTACTTTATTTCACAATCTCAATGTATATTGCTTGCCGTAGCTCCAAATCTTCTTTGCATGAATTTAATATTAAAATATATTAATAAGATTGAGATATAAATACATACAAAAAAATGTGGAAAGGGATGATTCATGGGGTAGGTGTGAGAAAACATGATAGGAACGTAGGAACTAAATTCCACAAAGTGTCTCCATGTTAGTTAGGTCACAAGTACATGTCTTGCTATAGGTATAGCCGTTTTATTCTTTTCTTTTCCTCTTTTAGTTTTTGTCTTGTCTGGGAGTTTCATTAACCAGCGGTCGGACCATTTATGTGTTACATTTATTTCTTTATTTTTTTATTTATATACTATGTGTGATCTCTTTCAAATTAAAGATGATGACACTGTCCCATGATTCTATATATAACCCATAAATACACTTACGTTAGTTTATATGTATATATAATGTTACCTATCGATCTATACATACACAATAACATACACATACACAGTCTTTAGAACATTACTACATTTTAGGAAATAACTCTTGTGATTCATCAAATATATGCATGCATTGGAAAAACAAAACAAATTAACAAACTTTTTACAAAACTCAATATACATATATACATAAATATAGAAAAGTATATACAAACTATAATATAAGCTATCAGCCTTTCCTAAAATATATAAATGCATTAACACCAAAAATGTAGCAAGAAATGATATCCATACCACATACAAGCAAACAAAAATTAAAGGACTTCAAATATATATTAATTGAGAAGTTCAAAAACTTTCCATATATTGATCTCAATTTCTATAAATACATAATTATATACACAAAAGAGAGTATAACCAAAGCCCTTCAAAACCCTAATTGATTTGAGTGTATATAAATAGTGATATACTGTATGTTAAATCTCTAGCGCACGCTTCCATTAGAGCTAGTAATTATCTCAAATGATGCATATGATAAAGTGGTTTGACATTGCATGGTTTCATAATGTTATGAGTCATTTCCATTATTTTTTGGATGAAAATTTTTTAACCCTCAAAATGTTAATGCTTCTCGTGCAAACTTTCATCATTGACATGTATGCATTATTTGGGCGCTCGCTCGTTCGATCATAATACACATACATAACTTTCGCATTCACCGGACATATATATACACACATATATATAATGATTACATAAATTTTATGTCTTGTTTGTATGGTTTTTAGTTCATAATATATAAATGCATGCATTATGATTAGTGTTTTAACGTCGATCTCTTCCACGATCGGGTGTGCTTTTTAATAATTACCAAAAGATGGATAGTGATATTGAATAATTAGGCGAGTCATTATTTGTCTTCTCTCTCTTCCAAAAAAAAAATATTGGTATGGCATTTAGATAAATGTTGAGGAAAGTCATTCGAAATTTATAGTTACACACATATATATATATATATTGCTTGATTTATAGCTATGTATGGTATTATATCTGTTAGAAGTCTAATTAATTCAACATTATATTTTAAGGTTTAATATAAAATAGAAAAGATACGTTTTTGGTTGTTAGCATGTTGTCCTGAACAACATTCCTTTGAAAGCTATTATTATAAAAACTTAATTAAGTTTTTTGGAACCTAGATTAATTAAATTATAATGCTTAAGTCAACCCTATTGTTTAAACTTAATTAATCATTCACTAAGTTTTATTGTTTTGATGTATTAAGCCATGCCATGAAGTATTCCCGATTACTAGATTATTACATATATTATTCGTAATCTATCTAAAAATATGTGCTTGTGTCTCTGTGTATCATATATATATATATGTATATAAAGCTCGAAACCAGCTGTTTCCTGCTTATATATACGCCCAAATGCTAATCAAATAAACCTTCAATGCTAATAGTATATAATCAAATTAATTATTCTGCTAAGAGAGTTCGTTAGAAGAATATATTATAATTAATTCACTTTTTAGCCATCCTTCTTTTCCAATTTATGGATAATTTAAAAAATTGAGTGTCAACCTATTATATATATATAATATAGTGAAAAGATAACTTACATTCATTAATGTGACTAACTCTTGCATCAGAAAACATACATTGCTCGGACAAATGTATATGTTTAGGGTTTTTGATTTGTATATACATTTTATTTTTTATATCATATTTAAATATAGTCTAAACTAAAACAAAAGTTCAAAGACACGGGTTCCACAAACTTTTTTAAATGGCTAAACTAAATTCTAAATATTATGGAATAATATTGGGTCTCAATCCGAATTATTATTATAAAAAGAATATTTACATTAATCAAAGTATGAATTAAAAAATAATAATTATTAAATCACTTACTTTCTCTAAAAATTATTCAAAAGTTTCAAATTAACTAGCATATATCTATTTCTTGTTAATATATAACTACTTTTTTCCATATATGCAAAACTTTAATTAGAGGGGTTTGTTCGCAAGTGTCATCATATATATATTGATGTATGCGTATGTAATAATCACTAAAAACATTAAAATAAAAGAGTGACCCATGATAACCCTTAAAAATTTCAACGTAAATACCATTGCAAATTTATTATTAAACTTGTGTTTAAAATATCATTAACTTATAAATACGACACCATTTTCAGGGAGTCTTTTATTGAATGATTTTGTTTTTAAAACAATGTTACAATGCTATTATTATAACGTTGAAAACTTTTTTAAACGTAAATTTACGTTGATGTTTGTCTCAGTAAAAAAGTATATTTTTTTACTGATTAATAATAATAATAATAGTAGTGGTGTTTTGTGTATAAAGATTTTTAGGTAGTGCATAGATATCAGCAGTGAATAATAAATCTGATTGCAATGATTAGGGAGCCATAATCTATCTGACTTCGTGAAGACAATGTTCTTTTTCCCTAAATTAATATATTTATATATATTATAGTTTATTTTCGTCCATTTTGTCTTTTTCAGTCTTCTTATGTTTCATTTGACTTTTAAAGACGTGAGAAACAAAATGCCAAAAAGCATAAGGGATCTCAAATAATAACTTCTCTGTTTTTTTCTATGCATTCATATAAAAATAAATAAATGATCATACGAAAAACTAGAAGAAAATCAAAGAAAAAATATTTTATATCTAATTGATATAATTAAGTACAAAAAGTGCCTATATAATTGATGTGGTATTTAATGAATTTTTACATAAACTAACTCTAGATTCTCGATTTATTATTATTTTAAATTTAATATAAATCTCTTTATCATAATAGTATAATATTGTATTGTGGTTAATATATAGATGTTGATCTCATTGATATATCTTTTTAGTAATTTTATATTTTTATTAAGTTAAATTTTAGGTTAATCTAGACCAAAAAGAAGAAAATTTCCATATGTCTTTCCATGTCAAATGGAATATAATAAAACTATAATATTATAAGAAAATGTGGAAACCGAATTAACCGAATAATTAAAGACTCAGACGTAGTGCATCGTCATGCTTATGTTATAAATGTCTCATCGTTATATTTAGGGGCCCTTCCCTTTTATTTTTCCTCCTCTAAAAACCCCAAAAAGGTCCTAAGTGCTATACCTTTTTAAAACCCTATTCCTCATCATATTCATTGTTCTCTTCATCTTACCACAAAAAAATGCATATTTATTTAAATATTTGATTATCTTGATTAGAATTATTTTAAAATAATCGAATATTTCACCCTTATAATAGTGGCCTATATATACACACAGACACACGTATATATGTATGAATATAGGTGTAGTGACTATCTAGAGGACCACGTATTTTAGTATACATACATTTTTTTCTCTGTATGATAAGTCGGTATGAGTAGAGTATAAGAACTTTCAAATATTAGTATAATAAAAAAACAAAATATGAAATTTAATTTACGTTGGGGAAAAAAGAAATGCATGGAGTCGATTTCAACAGCAGAATCATTGCAATTTGTTGAAAGTAAGGAACAAAAAAAAGCACTACATATAAAAGGACCATGAAAACGATATGATTTTAAGTTAGTGAATGCTATGCATGCAAACTTTTATATAAATTTGATTACGACTTTTATGGCTCTTATTATTTGATATATATAAATTTGCATTGTTATTTTTTATCTCTTTCTATGTGTCACATCTTTGTGGGACGTCCAAAGTATAATATTTTTTATATAATATACGAAGGAAAAAAATGAATATATATTATTTATTATATTTATGTAGCATATTTTTGTTGCTGGGTTTCAATAATTTTGGTTCATGGCTGAGTCAGCTAAACGTAAATGGAAGACGTGCATGAGATGATAGATAAGTTTTCATGGGGAATCTCCAAATGTCTACGCGTGAGTTAGGTCCATAGGAATCCAATATTTAAATGAAAACTAAAATATTTCATTTCATGTGCATATATATAAATATATATACATATTGATTTTAATTCATATAAAGGTATTATAGAATCAGAAAACAAACAAAATAAAAAAAAACTAAAAGAGGGAAATAAATCGTGGAAATAGGTTAGGGGTATAAAAAATGTGTGGACCACGAAATGATTAAGTATCAAGTAGGGTGGTGATTGTGGGGGTAAACACACCAGGGGCCATTTCATATATGCTAATAATTTCAAATTATTTATTTATTTATTTATGTATCATTTTCTTGTAATTATACTTTTTAAAAAAATGTTAGAAAAAATAGGAATATCTTAGAAGGAAAGTAGCCGTCGTGACACGTGGAAATCCACGAGTCAACGTCATCAAGACGAAGCTATGATCTCATTTCTTGAACCCTAATTTCATATTCACCCACCTAAGACTAAATCACGTTTACAAACTTTTAAAAGTATAATGATGGATGTAATATTGGATCAACAATTATTTTATTATGATGGTTATAAGGTTAATCTTTTTTTTTGTATGATTTATAAAAAAAAACAGATAGAAATAAGATGCAGAGGACAAAATCTGGAACCAGTGTTGACATTACAACATGTGAGAGACACAATTTGGAGATCGTCAAGAAGAGATATCTCTCCTTCTCATAACATCACTTTGCTTCCAAACTCATCAACCTCCGATCATCTCATGGTCCTTCATTATGGTAGGAGCCTTTCATAATTATTTTTATTTTTATTTTCTAATTTCTCTCCCTTTATTTATTCATTTTACATATATATATATATATATATTAAAAAAATATATCCATATTTATAATACCCATCTCCCCACTTCTTCAATTGTTTATTATCTTATTTTCTATTTTTGTTCCTCTTCTTGGTTATTTTGATGGGTTTTACGACCCATTATTTTCATTCGAATTATCATCTGACTAATGTGAATACTTTCTTAAAAAATGAAGATCAAACACGAGATGAGAGAGATACTTTGTGTTATTTTTATTTCACAAATTGAGTTATCTCATTTTGGATGTTGGTGAGTTTTATGAAATTTAATGTTTTTGTTGTTGTTGTTTTAATAAAAAAAGATATGATAATCTAATAATATGATAGGAGAAAGCCCCGATCGATGTTTAATGTTGTATCATGGGGTGATGAATAACATTAACCCTGAAATGTACTGAATATTTTATTAGTCATTAAATTTCGAATATATTATGCTCGACTCGTTCTGTTATGCGATTGTCCATTCATTTCGATATTTAGCCCATTTGAAAATTAATGGGCCTAACAATCAAAAACCTCTGTATGGAATTTTCCAATAGTTTTGACTTTTTTTTTACAATATTTTTCGATAGTTCGACTATAAATCCTCATATATTTTAACGACTTAGTTCAAAACTTATCATCGTAGTTTGTTTAGTTATTTTGTAAAGTGATTCATATATAAAAAACATAAAAATCAATTCATGTATTAACATTTTGGTTAAAAAAAACATGTTCTTTTTTTTAAAGAACATTCTAGTGATTAAACTACAACCGGAAAACAAGATAGAATAAAAAATTATAAGAAGTATCCATTTCAATAATGTTAAAAATCATTTAATATACACAAATTTAAATAGACAGGTAAAACATGAAGAATCTCGATTAAGCTGCACAAGCCGTTTCAATGGTAAAGTTAGAAGAAACCGAGTGATATGATTTCAAAACGTAAAATTTGAAATAGACTGTAAAATAAATCAAAACCTTTTAGTCAAAAAAAAATAATAAATGATAAATTAGACTCACACAATAAAAATATCGATCCAACCCATCAAATAAAATCAAATTAACAACATTAATTTGTTGAATGATGTTATAAATTATAGACTTTTGTTTATTTCTAGACTATTAAAATTCGACTAATATAAATACATTCCATTAAAAATCAATAAAATAATATAAGATTTTAAAATTGTACCAAGAAAAGGTTTAACAAACATAAATAAATTTCACTAAAAAAATAATATAAGACTTCAAAGTTGCAATAACATTCTGTAAAATTCTATGGATTTTTTCATACATAATCAATGCAACATAAATAAAAAAAAATTCATTCTTTAATTGGCTTTAAATCATCGTTCGACCGAATAATTTTAACATTCAATTCAAACTGATTGTCTATGAAAATAATTTATAACATAATACGATTTTTTTTATATATCCTCGTATTCACGTCACCAAGTCCACTAGGGGTGGGCAAATATCGAATATCCGTAAATATTCGACTATTCGTATTCGTAGTCGTCGAATATTCGATTTTACTATTCGTATTTGTATTTGTAAATACGGATATTCGTAAATTCGAATATCCGCAAATATCCGGATATTCGTCGGATATCCGTATTCGTAACAAAATCAATTTTTTTAAAAAAATTCATAAAAAACTTTTATAATTTATATTCAGTCCTTAAATTTTAAATATAATAACTATTTCTTTATATATTTTATATTTGATCTGAAAATCAATGATAATAATGTTTTTTATTTATAATTTGATCCTTAAAATTAATTTTATTATATATATCTATATATTAAATAAATTATCTATTTAGTAATTACGGATACGAATACTTACGAATAATTGACTATACTATTTGTATTTGTATTTGTCGAATATCTAAATCTTGTTATTTGTATTTGTATTTGTTCCTCAGATATTTGCTTTTTCGAATCGAATACGAATATTTCGGATATTTTGTCCACCCCTAAAATCAACTAAACTCTTTCAACAAGTCACATTCAAAGAAGACATCTTTGGAAGACCAAAAGCTTAGTTTCATGAAAAGCCTAACCTTTTGGGATACAATGCAACCACATACGATCACGATATCTCTCTTCTTCTAACATTTGCAACGTAAATATCGGGAAAATCTCTCCCCTTACTCATTTTTTTCTCTTTTCTTGAAACACATATCTGGTTATTGAGTAAATTCATTTGATAATTAAATGGATTAACTCATCCAAACTCAGTCTTCAACTTAGGTTCTTACTAGTTCCCGAACACAAATACGGACAAGTGAACGACCATGACGATGACCCAAGCAGAGGAAAACCTACGATACTCCTCGCCAAAGCTTTTCAATGGCGGCGTACAGTTTCTGCCCATATCTTTAAGATACTCCAATGTCATCATTAGAAGAACCTCATCGTCAACCTCATGAATCTCAAAGACATGAACATATCTGCTCAACCCTAATTCCATCAACCAAGACATCACTCCCTCGTTATTCCCTCTCGAACCTGATTCCCTCTGGTTGTAATCCAATTCGTTGTTCGAAACCCTAGCCCGACCTAGATTAGGGTACGACCTCCCTTGCGCGTTCCAGACATCGAGTGGCTCTTTATCTAGAGAATGAACATGGCTATGGTACTCAAGATAGAAATTCCTTAACTACTCTTCTCTTTCTTCCCGACTGTTGGATCCTTCTTTATCGGGTTTGGTTGAAAACGATACCCATTTGGATCTGACCCGTTTCATGACTTCCTATTTTTTTTCTAAAATAAATAACGGTTTTCATATTTTGGGAAAATATGACTGGTGTTTCTTTAATAATCGATTTGTTTTTGGGAAAACAACGTATTTCCCTGTTATTCCCTTTCGATTTTGACTCTCATCCTATTTTTCTTTCAATTTTGAGTTTTTATCCTATTCCTCTGAATTATCTATTTTCAGCCTAAAACCCCTCTGTTAAGTCAATATTAAAAAACCCGTTAAATATTATTAAAATCCTAAAAAAATAGTGTTCAATACAAAAATCATAACCATAACAATTTAAAACACTTGGTTGGTTTATAGAATATATTAATTTTGTTTATAAGATTTTAATTTGCATACATTTAAATTGTATCAATTATTTAAAAATAAATATATAACATCCATACATAAATATATAACAAATTTCAAAAGATAATTCAATACATAAAATTAAACATTAATGTAAAATTGCAAAACGTAATTAATTAAACATTTAGATAAAATTCAACATATAAAATTAAAAATTAATGTAAATTGCAAAACGTAATTCAACACATAGACTTCAAGATTTATAACTCTTAAACTTGTCACAAATCTTGGATTTTTCGTCAATATTTATACTTGCCGCAAACCTTGCAAAAAAATCATAATTAGATATTTGTCTCAATTACAAATACAAAATAAAAGTACAAATAAAAAATATAATTTTCATAAGCGATAACCTAAGTATCTTGAGATTCAGAAAATGGAATAATATGAGATTCGGAGTGAGAGCATGTGTTATCTTTATTAGACTTTTTGCATGATCTAATGTTATGACCATATGCACCACATCGACCACAACGATGTTTGATTCCAACTCTAATAATATTAGTTCTTTTCTTTGGAGACTCGTTTGAATCCTTTTTCTGTGATATTTTTCGTTCTTCTCGGCATCTTCCTAAGAGTTGGAGGAATGATTAGATCTTTACCCGATTTCTTCCAAAATTTGGCACCACAAAGAGGAGAAATGTTTCTCTTATAGGTCTCTATCCATGTAGACGACACATAGTAGTCAATAATGTAGCATTCAACATTTTTGTTCCTTTCCATGATCACACAATTAATATGCATGTTCGCACGGAATTCCAGCCATATTCCATCTTCGACACATACACATACGTTGCTGCATGTTAACTACATACAAAGTTCCACAATCATCAATATCAAATCTTTCATACGAGTAGGATATGAAACACACCCTCCCATCTTCAACTTAGCTTTCTCTAGTGATCGAATAACCTTCGGAGTATGTACACCTATGTGCTTCTCAGCAATTGTAGACCTCTTATCAATCCTAACCATGGTTTGTCTTCTAATAATCTCCAACAATTCAACCATTGGCCTTGTTCTAGCAATGATAATACTATTATTAAATGATTCAGCCATATTGTTATGCAAATCACTGCAACAACAATCACGTCTAAAGAATGCCCGACACCAATGTTATGGACTAGTCTTCATCAAATCATCAAAGGTCGATTTATCAAACTTCTTAAACTTATCACAATTAGCATAAAAATCCGCCTTATTATAACTTGAAGCTATATTCCACACAAAATGCTTCATACATTTGGTCTTGTGGTTCTTCTTGAGATTGGAGATTATATGCCTTAAACACATACAATGTTCTACATTTGGCAAAGTTTGTTCCACCACATTCAACAATCCCTGAAAATGTATTAAAAGAAAAAATTTAATAAAATATTAATTGGATTTTGAAAAGTAAAACAAATTTAAAAAATAAATAAATTAATTTACTTTTTGTATATCGTATATGATCGTTAATCCTTCACCTGAACTAAGACACAAATCATCCTTAAGTTTTGTAATGAACCAATACCTATTATCCGTATTTTCAACTTGTACAACAACCCAAGAAATAAGATAAATTTGGTTATTGTCATCCCGTCCAACGACACACAAAATCTGATATTTAATCGAACTTTTGAGGGAACATCCATCTAAACCAATTATAGGTCTACAAGTTTGTCTCCATGAGCATCGCAAAGCTTCAAAGCACACATAAAACCGATCAAATATCTCATTGCCTTCACTATCTCGGATGGTTTGTACTTCTACTGAAGAACCAGGATTTGAACTTAAAATTTCAGGTTCGTAATCCCTAAGCTTACCAAATTGTGCATCATTTTCAACTTGAATAAGCTCCAATGCTTGTTTCTTCGCTTTCTCCTTTATAATCTTTTGCATCTTTGATGGCTTCATATTCGGATCCACTCTTAAATCATTTTGGAACTTCTTCGCTATCAAAGGTATTTTTAGTAACTTGCACTCTCCTTTCGGCTCACAAGTGTGTTCTATAATGTATGATTTTATTATCCAAATATCGTGTTCCACCGAACAATAAACTCGCCATTTACAATCTACCTCAAAGAATATAGCACTAACAGTATCATTATCCCATCGATTGAATCCTACATTCTTCCCCGCATTCAACACTATTTCGATAACATCCTTGAATTCCTCAGTTGAATTAAAGGTTTGACCTAAAAATAATTCTTTGTATTCGATAAAAGTCCTTTTCTTTCATCTACTACTCTCTCCCATCGCAACTTCAATATCTTCCAATGCAACTTCATCGTCATTCTCATCCGAATCAATCCTCGGTTCTTCATCACTATCCAAATAAATTTCATCATGAAAAATACCTAATTCAATTCGAGATTCACAAATGTTGACATATTCAGAATCAACATCGCCATTATCTCTGCAAAAAAATGTTAACAAATCACAATTTCAATCCAAAGCAACACATAATGTAATAATATGATTCCGATAACAATAAATTTGCAAACCAAAACATAAGAGTATCTTACTGTGATGGAGAGTCCATTGTGTGTGTCTGTGGCTCGGCAACGACGGACATCGTGGCTGAGAGACAGATAGAGGGGCTGAGCGATGGACAAAGTGGTTGAGTAGCAATGCCTGAGAGGCTGAGCAGTGACGGACAACGACGACGGACAATGGTGACGAACAGCAGGACGAATAGAGCGGTGACGAACGGCGACAGACAGCATGACAGACAACAACGATGGACAGAGCGGCGACGGGCGGTGATGGCGGCGACGGACAGAACGACAATGGTTGAGCGCAAGGATGAAGACATGAAATAAAATATTAGGTTTTTTTTATTTTAAATTCCGGTTTACTATATCGGTCATTCTGGTTAAACCGATTAAATTTTTCAATTTTTAACCAATTTAATCAATTTCGCGTTAATTTATCAAAATTGGATTTTTAGGGTTTTTTCAATTTAACGGTTTTTTTAACATTGACTTAACAAACGGGGTTTTAGGTTGAAAATACATAATTCGGGGGGAATAGGATGAGAACTCAAAATTAAGGGGGGAATAGGTTGATGGTCAAAATCGAAGAGGGAATAGGACTAATGTAATATTTTCAAGGGGGGAATAGGTTGTATTTCCTTTGGTTTTTCATATATTTTTAATTATGAGCTCATTAGTCCTGTATATATCTATATCTTATACTGAGTAATTGAATTTAAGTTATGTTATAATAGTTAAACAAAATCTAAAATGGTATCTTACTATTTTTATTAGGCTAAGAAGAGCTGAGAAAGTGCCAAGAAACGGCCAAGAAAATCTGGGAAAAGAGAAGAAAAATAGAGAGTGAGGAAAGGACAAAAAGTTTCTGTATATTGCATACGTGAGCTAAAGTTAGCTTTTATATAAAACTTGTGTACAAAACTGTATAAACTAACTTTTAACAGCTTTAACAAATTATGTTGAACTAACTCTAAGATCATAGTGTTGGCACCATTAGGTAATGTCACCTTGGTTGGTGTAATAGGATGCATTTCACTGAAAAGCTTTAGATTTGAACAGACATGACTTGATGCACCAGAATCCAGAATCCAAGTATTACCATGATCTAAAGCACATGATTCATGCATAGGAATTGTAGTAAAAGGAGAGTATCATACCAGAAGATTTTGTCTCTGTTGCTCCTATGCAGTGATTGTAGAACTTGCTGCTGTAGGATTCGAGACTTTTATTTGAAGCCTCAGTGAGGAGAAAAGTTTCTGAAGTTGTCCAACTGGAATGGACTGAATATCCAATGCTTGGTTCTTTTGATTAGAGACAACAGCCTCAGTGAGCATTGATGCCACAGTGTGTAGCCTTTGCTGTTGATGAGATGTTCCATTGAGTTTATAACCTGGTAGGTATCTATGGAGCTTGTAACACTTGTTAATAGTGTGTCCATAGAGTCCAAAATGTGTGTAGAGAGGCCTTTGTCTTTGTTTGTAATGGATGTTGGAAACCGCATCAACAAGATTTGTCTCAGCCAATTCATTTTGATGAAGTCTACAGAACAACAACGACAGATGAAAAGGAATGCTTAATTTGACGCTTACGTTCATGTTGGCTCACAAGGTTGAAAGCCTTTTGCAGGTCTGGTAAAGGATCCATCATCAAGATCGGGTCCACAGTTTGATCATATGACTCATTGAGTCCGAAAAGAAACTCAATGACAAAATCATTTTCAAACAGTTCTTGTCACTTTTGATCAACCCAATAAACACATCGACCACATTCACAAATGGGTGTTATATGAGCATATTTCACTTCTTCCCAAATGGTTTTTAACTTGGTGTGGAAAGAAATGACATCCAATGAGCCTTAGCGAATGTTTCTCATTTTATGTTTGATATTGTATAATCGAGGAGCATTGTTTTACTGGAATTGTGAGGTTAAATCGAACCACATTTCTCTAGCAGCCTTCATGTATAACAAACTGGAAGAACTGTTCTTTGATACAAAATTTGAGAATCCAAGAACTAACCACCACATTGTTTCGAGACCAAAGCCCAACATCAGAATGATCATCTGGAGGTTTCAGCATGGTTCCGTCAATGTAGTCAAGCTTGTTCCTTCCCTCGAGGGCCATGGTGATCGAACGATGCCATGATCTGTAATCCTCTGGGCCATTCAGACAATCAGAAACGAGATGAAGATTGGAGTGATCTGTGATTGCAAGGTAGTACTGGTTATCGTACGAATCAAGACGGTTTGGATACCACATAATTCATCTTCTCAGGAAATGTTGAGAAAAAGAATCAATCTGGAGAAACAAGATTTGGAGAAAAAAGAATGAATCTGGAGAAACAAGATCGAACATATAGTCTCAGTCCAGAAAGTTAGAAAACTGTTCTGATACTATATTAGATTGAAAAGAGCCGAGAAAGTGTAAAAAAAATAGAAAAAAAAAACAAAAGTGAAAAAAGGATGAAAAATTTCTGTATATTGTATATATGTGAGCTAAAATTAGCTCTTATATAAAATTTGTGTACAAAACTGTATTTACTAATTTTTAACAGTTTTACCAAAATTTGTTGAATTAACTCTAATAATTTTAATCATAAATTAATTAAAAAATCATTTAATTCATTTCGATTATATACTGCATAGACCTATATTTTCTTGGGCTAATAAAAGTTGTATTGGCGATGTAGATTATATGGTAATTAATTATATATCTCTTTTATGAAAAAATAACTTTTAATCAAACTAAAAAAACCTTCAAAAATAACTTTTATGAAAAAAACTCTATACTTTTAACTCATAAAAAAAACCTTTAAAAAATAACTTTTAATAAAAAAAATCCTGCACTTTTAACTCATAAAAAAAACCTTCAAAAATAATTTTTAATAAAAAACCCTGCACTTTTAATAAAAAAAACTTTAAAAATAACTTTTAATCAAAATTTTAGTTTAAAAAATAGAGGTAAACTCAAAATTTTAGTTTAAAATAGGGATAAAATTTTGAAGATGAATTTTCTTTAAATTAAATTATATAAATAATATAATACTATCAAACATTTAAATTATATAAGTAAAAATTTTAGAATTATATAAATTTTAGAATTATATAAGTAAAAATTTTACAATAATTATTTTCAAACATTTAAATCATAATTCTAAAATTTGGACTTATATAATTTAAATGTTTGATAGTATTATATAAATATTATTTAATATATAATAAACATCTAGTATTTATATATATATATATTGTATTTTAAATATTGAAATACCTGATTTTTCTTATAATCATATTTTATTTATATATGAATTTTGGTTAGATAATGATTTTAGAATAATAGATATATTATTTTTTTATAAAATTTATAAGATTTGATAATAATTTTAGAATTGTGAATATATTATTTTTTAATAAAATTTATTAGATTAGACTTTTGTTAATAGTATTTTGTGACTCTATGGTTATAATGTTTCATATGTTTAACAAATTAAATGATATATTTGTTGTTTTAAAGAAAATTAATCTTTAAAATTTTACCCTATTTTTTAAATTAATATTTTGAGTTTACCTCTATTTTTTAAACTAAAATTTTGATTAAAAGTTATTTTTAAAGGTTTTTTTTATGAATTAAAAGTATAGAGTTTTTTTGATTAAAAATTATTTTTGAAGGTTTTTTTATGAATTAAAAGTGCAGAATTTTTTTTAATTAAAAGTTATTTTTGAAGATTTTTTTGATGAGTTAAAAATGCGGGTTTTTTTTATTAAAAGTTATTTTTGAAAATTTATTTTTGAGTTTATCCCTTGTTATAATAAGAGATCCAATGTGAAAGTTCATGCTTGTCCACTACTTGTTCACATTCCCTGTTGTATATAATATAAGAATAATATATATATATATATAATATTTTGGTTAAGATTTGGAAGGAGACGATTAATTGATAATTTGTAGTTGTAAAAATACTAATGTAATTGACATTCAAGGCTCTTATTCTAGTTAGTTGATGCTTTTACTGTGATTCATTTAATAAACCGATGTATTTAAAGTAAATTGTAGTTTATGATTAACTAATCTATCTCCGTTAATCTAGAAACTAATAAATCTCTACAAAAATAATTAAAAAAAGCTTCCTTTTGTCTCACTCCATCACTACCACGAGGATCTAGGCCTCAAATTTCTCTCTCCTTCTTCAACAACAACTCTGTTCACCTAAACTTACACAGTGTATTGTGGCCCATGGAACGAGCGCGCACTGAGAGCCCCAGCTACTTCCGGAAATGGACCAGCGAATCCGGCCCCAATGCCGTGGCTCCGTCGTCGCCGGCGCGTCATCACCATGCGCGTTCCTCTTCCGTCACAGGTATGTCCAACGTCAAACGCGCGCAGAATGTTGCTGCCAAGGCTGCCGCTCAGCGGCTGCCGCTCAGCGGCTCGCTAAAGTTATGGCCTCGCAGACCACCAACGATGAAGAAGACGATGACGATGACGATGATCTAGGGTTCCGGTACGCCGGTCCTCCTCCACTCTCGTTCTCGAGAAACGCTGCGAGTAGACCTCCTCCTGCTGCTTCTGTTGTGGCGTCCCCGAAGATTGCCAGATCTTCTTCTCCGGCGGTAAAATTTGATAACCATTATGCTTGATTCGGAATCTAATCCGTGATTTTTGGGCTTGTTCTAGCTGATTCGAGTAGCTGATGTGTAATGCTTGGGTTTTGAGTTGATATTCGGCGAAATTTGTTGACCCATTTCTGATCTTGAAGGTTTTTGGGTCCAGATAGATTTAGGGATATTGTGGATGGTTTCAAGTTTCCAATTTTGAAATGTGGGTAGGCAAACTAGGATATGTCTGCAGACTTAGATCATAGATGAATGATGCACAAGTCGTGTTCTGATTGGATTTCTTTTGGCAATTTGAACTAGTTATCTCGGAATTCCTACGGTGATGATACTCCAAATGGTCGATCTGCATCCGCTGGGAGGTCAGCAGGGTCCGTTCGCATGTCACAGCCGCCAGTTCCGCCGAGCAAATTGTCTCAAAGGGCTCAATCTACGACTACGACTATTATTACTTCTCCCCTGTCTGCTGTAGAAACTCCTAAGAAGCAGCAAGCTGAGAAAAGGTGAAATTCCAGGAACCACTGTTTGCTTTTTCACTGCTGCGATTGGTTGAGTTTCCTTTCATGGTGTCAACTTTTTGTAGCTGCAGATTTTTAGCTGATATGGGCCATTTTAATGCGAAAAATTCTAAAGATCAGCACGAGGCATCAGCACTTCGAGATGAAGTATGCTCTTCATTTGTTTACTCGTGATTTTATGAATTTTATTTTATTGGATTTTGGGTATTAACGTTTCTTTTGAATCTCAGCTCGATATGGTGCAAGAGGAGAATGAGAGAGTTCTTGAGAAGGTAATATTTCTTGGCTTGTTCACTTTTTTAGTTTTTTCCCTGTTTCATTCCCTGGTTAACTAATACGTGTGTGAACTAATTGACAGCTGAGGCTAGAGGAAGAGAGATGCAAGGAGGCAGAAGCCAGGGTGAAAGAGCTCGAAAAACAGGTAACCGGGAGAAATGATCAAGTTGACTGTATGAATGGTTAGTTTTCTCATTTGTTTTACAGTTCTCACACTCAAAGCAAACTTCAGGTTGCTTCTCTCGGAGAAGGTGTTTCCTTGGAAGCCAAACTTCTGAGCCGGTGAAGATTTCTATACATTTATAGCCATTTTCTCTCTTTTCCCTTTGAATCAAAATGCGTAATTGAAGTTACTTTGTTTTAATGCTGCAGAAAGGAAGCTGCCTTGCGACAAAGAGAGGTATTTATGACACTGAACACTTCCTTTACTCTTTCATATTTGTTTCCAGTTTTAGGATTTTGTTTCAAATTATATTGTTACAGGCAGCCCTTAAGGATACACGGCAGAATAAAGCAGAAGTAGATAAGGAGACTGTAGCTCTTCGGTCTCATGTAGAGGTATACATTGTGTCCTGTTCTTGCGCTATATTTATTTTGAAGTGCTGATTACTCACACATTCAGACATTTGGTATTCTCTTTGGTTCAGACTGCAAAGCATGAGACTGCAGCTATAGTTGGACAACTTCAAGGTGCTGAGTCTGAAGTCAACGCTCTACGAACAATGACAGAGAGAATGATATTGACACAAAAAGAGATGGTACATATTGCTTTACATGATCTATGCACATGCTTGCTTATTGGTGAAATCTAACAACCTTGTATACTTTTCAGGAAGAAGTTGTTCTTAAGCGCTGTTGGCTAGCTCGGTATTGGGGCTTAGCTGCTAGATATGGTGAGGGGTTGATGAATATAACAGATGTTTATGCTTCATGGCATAAATAGGAGTTTTTGTTTGTTCGAAGATTTTCTCTTTTGTCACTCCATCGTTGTACTTCAGGTATATGCTCAGATATTGCTACATCAAAGTACGAATACTGGTCATCTCTGGCGCCTCTTCCTTTTGAAATTGTATTATCAGCTGGACAGAAGGCTAAGGAAGAAGGTTGGGAGAAAGGCAAGCAATCACTCAGCCATTTTACTGTGCATACTAGGATTTCAGTTGGGATGGTATATCATTTCCCATTAATATAATAATTCTGTTGGCCGTGGAAATTTGTGAGCAGATTCTGATGAGAATGAGAGGAGGAGCGAACTCGTTCAAAATATGAATGATCTAACAGGAGAAGGAAACATTGAAAGTATGCTCTCTGTGGAAATGGGTCTAAAGGAGCTCGTTTCTTTGAAGGTATGTTCTAATCCTCCAAAAAATGAGTCCATCTTTGTTACCATGCGGTGCAATCCTTTCTATTGCATTATCTCATGGTTTGAGGTTGGAACTTTAAGGTCGAAGATGCCATTATCGTCGCATTAGCCCAACAAAGATTGGCCAATGCTGTCCGACTATCGGGCTCTGGTGAGCTACTATAGAACCTTTCCTGGCTTTGTTCTGCCCAATAATTTCTTTTTGCCCATTCCATATGCTATCTCTGAAACGGGAAAATCTGTGTCAATCTCTCTCAGATATCAAATCACCAGGTGATCCTAAGTTCACAGAGGCACTCGGTAAGTTGTTTGAGCTTATGTCTCTGTATTTTCAGGTAGACATACATTTATGTTGTAGTGAACTGAAGTCACATTTACAAACTCTTGATGAAAGGTCCCGACTTCAAAATACATAGTTCGGTTTTCGAAACAACAGCCTTTTATGTTCTCTTTGCGAAACCAAAAGCACTTGAGATGATTAATATCGCGAGAATTCTTTGTTCTTGGTGATAACTTGGATCAAACAACCTTTTCTGCTCTCTGTGCGAAACCTGAAGCATTTGAGATGCTGTTCAGCCGTTGTGTTCATTATGCATCAACCAAAATCATGATAGTTTTGTGTCCTTGGTTATTAATTCGATCCTTGCTTTGTTTTTTCTTTAAAGCAGAACTGAGTCCAGAAGAGTCTGAGGATGTTCTTTTCAAGGAGGTATATCAACATACAACAATCTTTATATGCATTAGGCTTGGCTTACATATGCATCTTGATATACAACATACAACAATCTTTATATGCATCAGGCTTGGCTTACATACTTCTGGAGAAGGGCCTTGTCCCTTGGCATAGAGGTGAACATCGCTAGAGAACGTCTTCGATTCTGGATCAGCCAAAGTGCACACTCTCCATCTTCACATGATGCTGTCGAAGGTAAATCCTGATTTGTCTACGATCCCAATTCACGTTTGCTCTGGATTTACCACTTCCAATTTTCATTTCAGTTGAGCAAGGGTTGACTGAACTGAGAAAGCTACGGATTGAACGTAGATTATGGGAAGCCTCCAGATCCAGTCAGTAAAACTGTCTAAGGAACCAGAGTTCTGTAAGTTAACATACACGGTTATCGCGGTTTAGTCCCTACTCTGTTTATCTTCCTCGGGTGTGGCCTGAGTAGTTCTACAGTTGGAAGGAGTAATCCAGTTTTGGAAACCCACATAATGGTATTGTATTGTCTGCACTGCCTGTGATATTTGTGAGATTTACTTGTAAAACACATATATATTATATATGCTCAAAGTCTGAGCTTATTCGTTGCTTTATTCCTTGTATTTATAATGAAATGAAATACAGAACGTGATTTTAACTTAACAGACCATTATTTGTGCCAATATTCTTGACTTCCTAAGAGCCCTGTTAAGAGTCTGACTGAGTCCAAACAAAAACAAAGATTTATTTTTAAGACAATTCTCCCTAAAGTCTTGTTGCATTTGTCTGAACGTTAACCATAATATGATCTCTTAGTTCCTGGAATTTGATACTGATAAGATCAAACTGATAAGATCGACCGAACTGTCGGAGTATATTTCATCTCAGAAAATGAGTACAAATTGGAATCTTTGAAGAGTTTTCTAGCTTTTCCTCTTTACAATCCTCTAATTTTTCCGATAACCCAAACTAATCCCCAACCCCCTTCTTATACCCTAATTTTAACTACAGTCAACACATGTACCTGCACACACAACACAAATATACAAAATCACAATCCAAGTTCAATCTTCAAAGATCCTATCTTCACTTTTCAGCTTGCTCCACTTGGCTCCTTTTCCTGTTTTTCCTTCTTGTATACACTTGGAAGGCCATATCAATACCGCCCTCATAAAAACGTAGCTTGTCCTCAAGCTGAAATGCAAGAAATTGTCGTGCCAACTCTTGTGCTTTCTCCCACGAAGCTTCATGGAAAGGTAAAGAATCCCACTGAACTAGTACCTCCAATGCTCCTGTATCCGAATAACGGGTATCCAATATTGTGGCAGGATTGACCGTAAGCTGCAAGTCTGCTTGTAGTTGTTCGGGAATTGAAGTTGGTACAAAGTCGCTACCAACCGTCTGTTTCAGTTGAGATACATGAAACACTGGATGCACTTTTGAACCCGGAGGAAGAGTTAACCGATACGCTACCGATCCAATGTGTGCCTCAACTCGAAAAGGACTATAAAATCGTGCTGCCAACTTCTGAAAACGGCGGACAGCCACTGATTGCTTGCTGTCGATAAGGTCGGAGTTTCAAAAATACTAAATCTCCCACTTCAAATGATATGTCTCTTCTTGAACGAGCTGCCCAAGATTTCGGATGTGCCTTCGCATAACAGCGTAGGTACGTCTCCAAGCTCCTATTGAGTACCTCGGTTTGGCCGTCCGTTTGAGGATGGAAGGTCGTGCTATACTTCAATTGTGTACGTGCAAGACGAAAAAATTCTTTCCAAAATTGGCTCATAAATACCTTATCTTTATCCGAAACGATGGATTTAGGGAACCCATGTAATCACACTATCTCCTTAATAAATCTTCTAGCCACAGCATATGAGGTATAGGGGTGAGTCAATGTGATAAAATGAACATATTTACTCCCTGTGACTTTGGTAACCCGTCGATAAAATCCATCGACAAATCCTCCCAAATCCTCGCTGGAATAAGTAAAGGCTGAAGTAAACCTGTAGGAGATAAAGTCAAATATTTTTGTGTTCGACAAACTTCACATTTTGCCACATATCTCCTTATGTCTGTGTTCATCCCATTCAAGAAAAAAATCGACCGGATTCGCTTAAGGGTCTTAAGAATACATGCATGTCCTCCTATCAGGATATCATGAAATTCGTGGAGAATCAAGGAAATAAACATCGAAGGTTTGGGAATAACCAAACGATCATTGAACAACAACCTACCTTTAACCAATCTATACCCCAATAGAGCCTCTAAACTGTCTTGTACTTGCTGTTTTATGGGACCCAAAGTCGGATCCTTATCAACGGCTTTTGATTATTCTTCCATCTGTACCGAATGTGGAATTGAAATCGCGGTAAACAAACAAATACTTGATAAGCTGGGTTGTTCCGGAATTCTGGATAACCCATCCACTACTCGGTTCTCCTTACCTAGTTTGTAAACAATATCAAAATCAAAGCCCAACAACTTGATTAACCATTTCCGATACGCACCATTAACCTCACGTTGTTCCAACAAAAAAATCAAACTTCTCTGAACGTACAAACCAAAAATTTTCTGCCCATTAAGTAATGACGCCATTTCAATATCAAGCAAACTATGACCATCAATTCCCTCTCATAAACGGATTTCAAACGCTTTGAACTCGATAAACTCCTACTGTAATAGGCAATTTGACTCTGATTTTGCATGAGTACCGCACCCAAACCACCTCCCGAAGCATCGGATTCCACCACAAAAACGTCCCCAAAGTTAGGTAATCCCAAAACGGGGCTGTCACCATCGCCTTCTTAAGGTCATTAAAGCCGATTCCGCATCTTCCGTCCACCTAAAAGCATCTTTCTTTAATAATTCTGTAAGTAGTTTCGCAATTATACCATAACCTTGCACAAACCGCCGATAATAGCGCGTCAGACCCAAAAAACCCCGAAGCTCCTTTATATTCCGCGGACAAGGCCAATTGGATAATGTTGCAATTTTATTACTGTGCGTGGACACCCCGTCTCTTGATATAACATGTCCCAAGTATTCTATTTGCGGCTGTCCAAACAAGCATGTTTTTGCATTTGTAAACAATTGGTGTTTCCGAAGTTCTTCCAAGACTACCATAAGGTGCTTCAAATGTTCCTGCAAGGATGAGCTATAAACCAAGATATCATCAAAGAAAACAAGTACGCACCTGCGTAAATAAGGTCTCAAAATATCGTTCATTAGTGCTTGAAAAGTGGCTGGAACATTCGTTAGTCCAAATGACATAAACAAGAATTCATAATGTCTATCGTGCATTCGGAAAGCTGTTTTTTTAATATCCTCTTTGTTCATCCTGATTTGGTGATACCCCGAACGCAAATCCAATTTAGAAAATATAACCGCCCCATGAAGTTCATCCAAAAACTCATCGATCATGGGAATAGGAAACTTGTCGGGAACTATCGCTCGATTCAAAGCTCAGTAGTCTACACAAAATCTCCAACTTCCATCCTTTTTTTTAACCAACACAACCGGACTTGAGAACGGACTTCAACTTGTCGAATGAGGCCAGCTTGAAGCATCTCACGCATTAATTTCTCAATCTTCTCTTTATGTGCATGAGAATATCTATATGGTCTCACATTCACATGGTCAACTTCCGGTTTAAGTGGGATGGAGTGCTCATTACCTCTTAAAGGAGGTAAATCTGTCGGCGTCTTAAAAAATATCCCTAAACGAGTCCAAGAGAGCAAAAAATTCTGGAGGAATATTAACTGCATTCTCCTTAATTACAGCCATGGAACACAAATCTGCTACATATCTTTGGTGTCCTTCCTCGACGAATTTCCATAACGTTTTAAGAGTGACCAACAAAGTGTGTAATGTAGGATCCCTTCTAAATGAATACCATACCTTATTCTTGCAAAATTTCATTTCTAATCTTTCGAAGTCAAACTGGATCTTGCCCAAGGTCCTCAACCATTGTATTCCCAATATTATGTCCGCACTGCCGAGCTCTAATGGAAGTAAATCAACCTTAAACTCCAGATTTGTAGAAATAATACCATATTTTTACATATGCACTCACCTTTGACTGTAACCCCGATGACTAAGAACACACCATAACCCGTTGTCCCTTCCGTTCTCAACTTCAAGCGGTGTAAAACCTCAATAGATATGAAGTTATGAGTTACTCCGCTGTCAATCATCACCACAACCTCTTGAGCCCCGATTCTTCCTTTAATTTTCAACGTTTATGGAGAAGACAACCCGATAACGAAATTCATAGATAATTCCGCTAATTCGCCAATAGGAATACACTCACCGAATTCTGCAAACTGCTCTTCGGTTTCTAATCCGGTAACTTCATTTAACTTCCCCTCATGAACAATGATGACATGCAGCTTCTTATTCTTGCAACGATGGCCAAGGAAATATTGCTCATCACAACAAAAACATAGCCCTTTTCGTCTCCTTTCATCTGCTTCGGCATCGGTAAGACGTTTGAATGGAAGCCCCTTATTCCTCTTCGCCTCCAGTGAATCTATTAAAGGAAACGAGGTGTTTCCTCTATTCTGAAATGAGCGAACAACAACCCCTTCCTTGTTTAACCCGTCTCTAATTCTGGTTTACATTTTCATGAGTAGAACGAGAAGTTAAAGCGAGTCTGTTACCAACATTACGAAGCGTTCCTGAACTATACGGTGTGGTAGAACCTGCAACAGGATTTGCAACTAGCCGTGGTCGCCAAGGAAATTACTGCTTCTAATCCCACTGGTCGAAAAATGCGAATCATCTCTTGGATTTCAGATTTCAATCCATTCTTGAACACATTCTCTAATACACTGTCCGAAATTCCATGTAATTCCGATATCAATTCCTTGAATTCTAGTAAATAATCGCTAAACAAACCTATTTGTTTCAGCTAGAACAATCTGGCTCCAGCGTCATCGTAAGAGCCGTGTACAAACCGTTCCAGCAATCTTTCCCTGAAATCCATCCAAGAATGAAAAGGCCGTCTGGAAATCTGCCATTGAAACCAGTTCAAGGCCCTGTCGTCGATGGCTATTGCCGCCAACTTCAGCTTTTCGGCATCGGAACATTGTCCAAACCGGAAATATCTCTCTGCTCGAACAAGCCAACCGAAGATGTTGAATCCGTCGAAGATAGGCATTTCTATCTTCTAAAACATCGACGGTGCATCTTTGATGAACCTCTCTCCTTCTGCACCCATAGGAATTCCGTCGGCGGTGAAACGCGTATCTTCCTCAAGTATTCCGAATCCATCTGGCAGAGTTCTTGTTGAATTCGCCATCGTCTGAGCTCCACTCGACGATGGCATCTTTCTCGCATCGTGGAAACTGCACGACTGAAAGAAACCCGACGGATTATAATCGCCACTAACAAATGGAGATTTACCTTGGTCAGGACGGCCGGTCGAAGTCTCGTCGGCATATGCTCCGTCTGTTGGTCCAGTTTCTGGCCCAGAACGGCTGAAGTTTGGACGCTCGGTTAGACGGTTCTCTGTTGTTGCAAAATGCAGAGTTCTTTGAGGTGTTTCTCGATTTCGTGTATTTTATTCATCTGAGACTCAATTCCCTGCATCTTTGTATCCATTCCTTGCATCTTTGAATCCAATGAACCAAATTTAGCAATTTAGTGTTGAATATCAGCAATCTTGGAAACCATTTCAGCATTCATGGTTTCAAGATCATCTTGGATTTGGTTAATCCTCAATTCTTTCGGTGAAAGCTCCATATCAACGCAGCAATAGTCACGCTCTGATACCAAATTGATAAGATCGAACTGCCGGAGTATATTTCATCTGAGAAAACGAGTACAAATTGGAGCCTTTGAAGAGTTACCCAGCTCTCCCCTTTACAATCCTCTAATTTTTCCGATAACCCAAACTAATATCCTTCTTATACCCTTCATTTGAGGGTTTACAGCTTTAGTTAACTAACCATACTAAACACTAATTTTAACTTCAGTCAGCATCTGTACATGCCCACACAACACAATACACAACAAACAACACAAATATACAAAATCACAATCCAAGTTCAATCTTCAAAGATCCTATCTTCACTTTCCAGCTTGCTCCACTTGGCTCCTTTTCCTGTTTTTTGTTCTTGTGTACACTTGGAAGGCCATATCAGATACATACCAATGACTTTGTCAAAATACCAGTCAATTATTCTATAGAACTTGTAACGTTGATGTCGATCTTCCCTTTGTCCACACATTCTTGAATAAAATGATAACGAGTGTCAATGTGTTTACTTCGATCATGGTGAATTGGATTCTTGGCGAGTGTAAAGGCAGACTTGTTATCCACCTTGAGGACCGGTGTATTCACTCCAACTCCAAGGATTTATCCGTGTAATCTCTTCAACCAGATGCCTTGGCAGGTTGCGGTTGTTGCTGTAACATACTCGGCTTCACACGACGAGAGCACCACTACCTTCTGCTTCTGTGTCTGCCAAGTGACAGGGCTGCAATTAAGAAAAAACAACACACATGTTGTGCTTTTGCGGTCGTTGATGTCTCCGGCCATGTCACTGTCACTGTACCTCCACAACCAAGGCTCTAAAGTCTTCCCTTTTGAGTATAGTAAACCACAATTTCGTGTACCTACGATGTATCGGAGGATGTGTTTCACAACCACCATATGATCTTCTCGGGCTCAACCATGAATCGACTCACATAGCTGACAACGAACTCGAGGTATGGTCTGATATGTACAAGGTATCGAAGCCCATTAACGAATCTTATGTACTCAATGGAATCGACAACTTCACAGTTGTTGGCCTTGCTTAACTTTAGTCGAGCTTCCATTGGAACATGGCACGGATTGCAGCTTTCCATGCCACTTTTTTCCAATAATTTCTGTGCATAAGCTTATTGACAAAGAGAGATACCAGAGATGTTCTGACGTACCTCGATGCCCAAATAGTATGTGAGCAAGCCTAAATCGCTTATCCGGAAGCGATTATGCATCTCCTTCTTGAACTTATTGATGTCCTTGTCGATCAGAACAATGATTATTAGGTCATGTACATAGACAACGACCACCAGAGATTCGTGATCTGCTCGGCGTGTGTACATAACATACTCGTGGTTGCTTCGAGTGAAACCAAAAGAGTTCAGATACGCATCTATCTTTGCGTACCACGCCTTCAGAGCCTGTAGGATCCCATACAACGCTTTCCTAACTTTCAACACTTGTCTTTCTTTGCCAATGGATAAAAGGGATGGCTGTTGTACATAAACTTCCTCTTCGATAGCGCCGTTCAAGAAGGCCAATTTCACGTCCATGTGATGACTTTCCAACCTTTGTGTGTAGCCACATCAAGAACCAACCTCATTGTTTCCATCCTAGCCACCAAAGTATAAACTTCTTCGAAATCAATTCCATGTTGTTGTATATACCCTTTCGCAACAAGTCGAGCCTTGTGTTTGACGATGTGCCCGTTCTCGTTGTGTTTTGCTTTGTACACCCACTTTAGGCGAATGGCTTTGTGACCTACAGGGAGGTTGATAGGATCCTAGGTGTTGTTTTCTTCAATTGAGCGTAGTTCCTCAATCATTGTTTTCCGCCAACATTGTTCTTGTTCTGCTTCATCAAGCGTGATTTGCTCGTCTGCGATCATTGTGTTGAGCTCGCCATGGAATTATCGTTATGCCAAGCCGAGAACCACCGCATCACCCAAGATGTTATCAACTCTGCAAAATCGGAGAGATGCACCGTCATGGTTTTCATCAAGATCGGATGTTGCGTCAGGTGGTAAGGCATATTCTACCGACGTTGGTGTCCCAGGCTTGCCGACGAAGATGCAGGGGACATACTCTCGCCTACATCACTGTGAATAATCATGACCTCGGTCATAATTGTGTATTCAACGGTGAATGGGCCAAGATTGTCGCATTCTCTGCCTCCTTCGTTGTTGCTCCAGTCCCATTGAGTGAGCTCATCAAATACCACATCCCGATTTATGCGAACCCATTTTGTGATTGGGTCGTATGCACGATACATCTTTAAGCCAGTTTCATAACCAATAAAGATCATCTTCGTACTCCAATCATCAAACTTTTTAAGATTTGGCGCAGTATTCTTGACATATGCTATGCAACCAAACATATGGAGATGATGTACTTCTGGCTTCTTCCCGTACCATGCTTCAAAAGGTGTCATTCCCTCCAAACTCTTTGTTGGCGAACTGTTGAGCAGGTAAACCGTTGTTGTAACAGCTTCTCCCCAAAAATAACTCGACAGATTGGTCATGCGATGTCGAGATCAAGAACATAGATTCGATCCGAGGAACGAGTGACCTTGGCGAGGAGACGTTGCTTTTGGTATCAAATCCTCATGATGTCGTTGTCGATGAAAACCTGGTAGACGATCTCATCAAGTTGTTCGACACTGAGGATGTTGGTCGTGAACTTGGGTATGTAATAGACACCGGTTGGGGACCACTGTTCTCTGTTCTTGCATTGGAAATACACAGTCCTGGAATCCTCGATCCACACCATTGATCCATCGTCAAATCTCACAGTGCCTAAGATTCTTATGTCGAGATCGGAGAAGGCAGACTTGTCTCCCGTCATGTGGTTGGTGGCGTCGGTGTCGACGACCCATCGTCGATTCTCTTTCTTTTTTCTGTGATCTGTACGAAGACCTCCTGTAGCAATGGAGAGAACAAAGTTCCCGATGGAGAAGATAAAGTTGCATTGAGAATTGTGATTGTCTCCACTAAAAGAAGAGAAGGTTGCAAGGGTGATGATGCGGAGAAAGAAATCCTCATACACTCTCACCAATCTTGAATGAGAGCTCAGTGAAATCCTGGCGAAGCTTCTCTGCGTTTGCCTCCTTGACGCATTTGACGCCAACTCTGATGGTATTAATCGCATCCCACGCTTCCCTTGCGGAAGCCTTTACGGCTAACCCCGACTGCATCTTCTGCAACACCGAGCGAAGGAGTGCAGCGAGTGTGTTCTGATCGTTGCGATAGTCGACTTGACCGGGTTCGATGGCCTCCCATAGTCCTGAGTTTGCAGGTTCACGCGCATGACAAAGGACCACTCAGTGTAGTTAGTGCGCGTGAGCATGGGACAGACGATCGAGGTCGTCATTTTTTCAATGATGCGTTGGACGATGTATTCGCAGACACCATCGTCACGACACCAAGGGCAATGTGGAGGAAAGCCAAAGAAAGACGACGATGAACTCTATCAGCTAGGAGTGACATTGCTCTCTAAATCGTTAATCGTTATGATAACTAAGTGTGAGATTTATTTGTAAAACATATAGATATATGCTCAAAGTCGGAGTTTATTCGTTAATATTTACAATAAAATGAAATACAAAACGTGACCTTAGCTTAACAGAACATTAACATTGTATATACTAATACTCATGACTTCCTAACCTAAGAGTTTGATGAGGAGCCTCGCTAGTTCAAACAAACACAAAGAAAAAATAAAAGACTTGTTTTCAACAATATTTACCCATATTATATCTATCATTTCATGAAAGAAAAAACAAAGCCTTATTTTCAACAATATTTACCGATATTATATGTATCAGTTCATCATTCTCCATCGATCTTTCTTAAGCGAGATTTTTACAAAAGAATCTCCCGATTTGAGCGAACCCATGAAGAAATCTGTTCGAATTCGCATTGTTTACTATGAAATTGAGTTGTCGTGATGAATGATCACCATTGGTGAAAAAAAACGCCAACTTTTCTGGAGATGGTAAAGAGTGAGAAAGCGGAGGAAGGAAAGAGATGAGCAAAAACGACAACGTTTTTATACAGTCAACAGATTTCAAATTCTTCCAAATTTAGTGTCCCCTCTTTATGTTGTCAAAATGATCTTTGCGACTACTCTTCCTCTTGCCTAAATTCGTCGAACCAACAACACAAACCTGGGTTCTCCTTCAATGGCGGCGATTAGGGTTCGGTGCCATAGCCATGTCCCTTCCTTCACATGGCCACATTCCCGCCACCTGAACTCGCCGTCGCTCCAGCTTTCTTCGAATCGCGTTGGATTCGTCCGGTCGGGGGCTCGGGAACTCTTGCTCTCCGTTGGAGATGGTTGTAAACGCCCGGTTTTGAGCTCGAGAAGCTGCAGAGTGGCTGTTCGAGCGGCTTTGGAGGAGAAGAAGACGGAGATGAGAGTAGAGACGGGGGTTGAAGAGAAGGGTTTCACGTGCGTGATGAAGTTCGGCGGATCGTCATTGGCGTCGGCGGAGAGGATGAAGGAGGTTGCCGATTTGATTCTGAGCTTCCCGGAAGAACGGCCTGTGGTTGTCCTCTCCGCAATGGGGAAAACTACCAACAATCTCCTTATTGTAATGATGAAAGATTCTTACAATAATTGCTTGTCATGAATCAGATAGGAGTCTAAATTAGTTTGCATTTCGTTGAGTATTATGCACAGTTGTTGTGTATGTTAATGAAGGTCACATGATTGTTTGTGAAGGCGGGAGAGAAGGCCGTTTGCTGTGGCGCTTCTCATGCATCGGAGATTGAGGAGTTGCGCATTATAAAAGAATTGCATCTCAGGTTTTGTTTTCTAGAACAAATGATTGATTAGCTGGTGTGAATATCTCTTCTATAGGTTTGAATCGAAAATATGTTTGTTGTTTCAGGACAGTGAAACAACTCGGGGTTGATCCATCTGTCATTTCATGTAAGGATTGATACAAGTGCCTTGCTTTTGCATTTTTACTCTGTTCTTCTTTGTCATTTTAGGCTTTCCATTCGGTGAAATATAGATTAAAGTTTCGTTTTTGCCATTTGGGTTGTGCTTATATTGTCCATTCGATTTGTTTGTGGTGAGTTAGTGACACTTGAGTTTATGTTCATTGTTTTTGGGATAAAATATTTCAGCCTTCTTAGAAGAGTTGGAGCAACTCCTGAAAGGTGTAGCCATGATGAAAGAGTTGACACTACGAACCAGAGACTACTTGGTCTCTTTTGGAGAGTGTATGTCTACAAGGATTTTTGCAGCTTATTTGAATACAATTGGTGCCAAGGCTCGCCAGGTATGTCCCAACTGTGCTTGAGAGCTTGATATGGTTTGAGATTTCTGTTTCCATTACCTTTACCCTTGTGGCCCTCTTGTGTAGATGCTCACTTGCGAACATAGTTAAGAAGATTATCACCAATGTTTTTGCAGTATGATGCGTTTGATATAGGTTTCATAACGACGGATGATTTTACAAATGCGGACATCTTGGAAGCAACATATCCAGCTGTTGCCAAGAGATTATATGATGACTGGATGAGTGATCCTGCTATTCCTGTTGTAACTGGTTTTCTTGGGAAGGTGTTGCTAGTGATTCTCCTTCTATATGAAATATGACCACGATTTTGCATTCATCACTTACATCAATGTTCCATTCAATTATTAGGGTTGGAAAACTTGTGCTGTTACTACCTTGGGGCGGGGTGGCAGTGATTTAACTGCAACGACGATTGGTAAAGCCTTGGGTTTGCGAGAAATTCAGGTCAGTCTATTCTACACCTTCCATTTTCATCGTGTTCTTGCATCAAAGAACATATGTGGTAAAATTTAGATTCATACGGATGGTTTGTTGTATTCTGTAATTTGTGCTTGTGTTTGATGGTTGGTTAACTTATATTGAACAGGTCTGGAAGGATGTTGATGGTGTTTTAACCTGTGACCCCACTCTTTATAAACGAGCAGTACCAGTACCATATCTAACATTCGACGAAGCAGCTGAGCTTGCTTATTTTGGTGCACAGGTCTCATTCCACTTTTATGCAATAATACAAAGTTCCGTCAAGCATTGTCACTTGAATATATGTGTAGCAGTACTTTGAGCTGCTAAGCTTAGAAATAAAATATTGCCGCAGGTATTGCACCCACAGTCCATGAGGCCAGCGAGAGAGGGCGATATCCCTGTTAGGGTTAAGAATTCTTACAACCCTAAAGCTCCTGGAACTATTATTACCAAAGCAAGAGACATGAGTGGGGTATAAAGTCTCTAGATTTGTGTAATTGTGGCTGCTTATGTGATAAGGGACTTTATGAAAACCCAATATACTTTTTTGTTTCCATTTACAGACTGTTCTAACAAGCATTGTTCTGAAACGCAATGTAACCATGCTGGATATAGTAAGCACCCGAATGCTTGGCCAGGTTGGCTTTCTTGCAAAGGTAAGAACCCATCTTAAGACTTGGCAACATTAGTACGTCTTTCGGTTGTGGCAAGGGTTCACCCATGGTTCATCAGCATAGTCAACTTTTCTGTTGTCAATAATATACATATCCTTGATATCTGTTTCCTTGGACCAGGTATTTTCGATATTTGAAGAACTGGGCATATCTGTGGATGTTGTTGCCACAAGTGAAGTCAGTCTATCTCTGACATTGGACCCTTCAAAGCTCTGGAGCAGGGAATTGATTCAACAGGCAAGTAACCTATTCTTATACGGTCCACAACTTAAGATCCTTCGAGTCATGCACCGGTGTGCTTCTCTTCATGACGTCGACGTTTTTCTGTAGGAGCTTGATCATGTTGTTGAAGAGCTGGAAAAAATTGCGGTGGTGAATCTGCTACGAGGAAGAGCAATAATCTCTCTCATTGGCAACGTTCAACATTCCTCTCTAATTCTAGAGAAGGTTAGTATATGCCTCCTGCCAAATCCTTTCAGAGCTCTCAGAATGAAAGATTTCATCTTTGTTGCCAAATTGTTTTGACTTTTGCAGGCATTTCATGTTCTTCGGACAAAAGGTGTCAATGTCCAGATGATATCTCAAGGAGCATCAAAGGTTTTTCTAATCCTCGCAACATTCTGTACTACAGCGTATCCGTTCCATCTTCACTAAGTAAATTTCCTTTTTATCTGTTTGTGCAGGTGAATATTTCCCTTATAGTAAACAACGACGAGGCTGAACGATGCATAGAAGCCCTTCACCAATCCTTCTTCGAGAGCGGTGACCTCTCAGCTTTATCAATACTACCCGAATTTGGCAATGGGTCGCCAGTTAAGGTTCAAGTAGAAAATTGAATCTGACCGTCTCAATTCCCGAATCTTTTACATCATTTTTGTGAGATGTTTTGATTGTCATGTAATAAGAATTGAAGAAGAACTGTCGATTTGTATTTGATCAAAGAAAAAAATGAAGAACAATTTGGAGTCTTTTGTTTCTCGTGTGTATCCCTCCACACGCCCTTTACACCAAATTGATGTTTCCAAATACATAAAAAAAAAAGAAGAAAAACTCACCTGCCCAACTATTTATATTCAGTCTAGGTGAGAAACAACTTTCTCGGCAGCTGAATAACAGACTCTGACAATAAGCTCCTGAAGCAATAAAAGAAAAATACAAACTGACTCGATTAACTAAAAATCTTGCCGTTTTTCTTTACCAAAACTATAGGGTGTCTTTCGTTTCTGCTAAAACCTCGCATTGTCTTCCTTCCTTCTTCCTAATTCTCCGTTGAACTCTCATCCTTCCGCTGTTTCTTCTTTACATAAACTGAAAATGGCTTATCAATACCCCCTTCAATCGCAGCTTGTCTTCAAGCTGACACCTCTCGAGCAAGCAACCAAGTTGAATCATGTGCCGGAGCGTTTTTCCACTGAATTAAAACCTCCAAATGACCCTCTGCGTTGTAGCGATCACCTGCTAACTCGTCAGGTTCTAGAGGCAACTCGAGATCTCATGATAAGCTCTGTGGTAACGGTTGGACCACGATGTTGTTGCCCAAAGCCTTTTTCAATTGTGACACGTGAAATACTGGATGTATATTGTTGTCCACAGGAAGCTCCAATTTATAAGCCACATAACCAATTCGTTGGAGTACCCAAAATGGACCAAAGAACCGTTTTGCTAGCTTTTGAAACGGTCTGCGAGCCACACTCTGTTGTCTGTATGGATGCAGTTTGAGGTAGACCCAGTCTCCTTCCTCAAACTGCACCTCTCGTCTTGCTTCATCTGCCAGTGTCTTCATCCGGTGTTGTGCCTTCTGCAAATGATGTTTTATTTGTTCCAGCATAGCATCTCGATCAAGTAGTGATTTCTCCAAGGCGAAATTGGAAGTGGACCCTTTCTCGAATTGGATTATGAGAGGAGGATCCCTACCATATACCACTTTAAAGGGAGTCTCCTAGAGAGATGAGTGGAATGAGGTGTTGAACCAGAACTCTGCCAGTGAAGGTAGTGCTCCCATTTCCTCGGATGTGATCCCGCCAAACAACGCAAATAAGTCTCGAGACATTTGTTGACCACCTCAGTGTGTCCATCAGATTGGGGATAGAAGGCTATGCTAAAACGCAGTTTCGTACCAGCCAGCTTGAACAGTTTACGCAAAAAACCACTCAAAAATATCTTGTCCCGATCCGATACAATTGATTTAGGAAAGCCATGAAGCCGAATGATCTCTTTTGTAAATACTCTCGCCACTTCCTCAGCCGAAAATGGATGTTTGAGAGGAAGAAAGTTATTGTATTTGCTTAGGCGATCTACGACGACCATGATCACATTGTATCCCGATGATTTGGGAAGCCCTTCAATGAAGTACATCGAGAGATCCTCCCAGATTCGTTGCGGAATGTCCAGTGGCTGTAGTAAACCAGCAGACGATAAGGTAGAATATTTCTGAGTTTGACAGATCGGACATTGGACTACATACTGTTGGATCTGTCTCCTCATACCCTTCCAGTAGAATAATCCTTGAATTCGTTTCAGCGATTTGAGAACTCCGGAATGACCCCCACTCGGACCATCATGTAACTTAGAAAGTATCAGTTGTATGTACTTCGAATCTTCTGGGATGACTAATCGACCCTTGTACATCAATCTCCCATTACAAATGTTGTAATTGAGATGGTCTCCTTGACTTGTGTTCAAATTCCGCCACACCTTCCCCAGCTCAGGATGAAGGAGAATCTCATCCTGCAAATCATGGAATTGCAACACACTGGGTATCGACAACTCACAAAATTTTCGGGATAACCCATCAACCACCTTGTTTTCTCGCCCAGGTTTGTAAATAATGTTGAAATTGAACCCCAGAAGTTTTGTTAGCCATCGCTGATACTCCATGTTGATCTCCTTCTGCTCGAGTAAGAATTTTAAGCTTTTTTGGTCAGTACACACCTGAAACTTGCGACCCAATAGGTAGTGACGCCATTTGTGTAGAGCGAACACGATTGCCATTAATTCTCGTTCGTATAAGGGCTTGAGCTTCTCTCTCTATGTTAATCCCCTACTGAAAAACGCAATTGGTCGTTTCTTCTACATCAAAACTACACCTAATCCATTATTTGATGCATCAGTTTCCACAATGAAGAAATCCTCAAAATCGGGTAACACCAAATCTGGAGCAAGAATCATGGCAGATTTCAGCTGTCAGAAGGCTTGTTCCGCTTCAGCACTCCAGACAAATGAATCCTTTTTCAGCAACTCGGTCAATGGCTTTGCAATGATACCATAGTGTCTCACAAACCGTCGGTAATAACCCGTCAAACCCAAGAATCCTCTGAGCTCTTTGATAGTCTTTGTTGTTTCCCACGTTCTCATTGCCTTTGTCTTCTTAGGATCAGTAAAAGCCCCTTCTTGTGAAATTAAGTGACCGAGATATTCCACTGTTGTGGTCCCAAAGTTACACTTCTTCTGATTTGCGAAAAGCTTTTGTTGCCTGAGGTATTATAGAACTTGAGCCAAATGACTGCAGTGTTCAGTCAATGTCCTGATGTAGACCAGTATGTCGTCGAAGAAGACAAGCACAAACTTACGCAGAAAGGGACGAAAAACCTGGTTCATCAAAGCTTGAAATGTTGCGGGTGCATTTGTCAGCCGGAATGGCATCACCAAAAACTCGTAATGCCCATCATGTGTTCGAAAAGCAGTCTTATCCACATCTTCCTTCTTCATTAAGATCTGATGGTATCCAGCCCGTAAATCAAGCTTGGAGAACCATGCTGCCCCATACAACTCATCTAGTAGCTGGTTAATCATTGGAATAGGAAATTTATCCGGGATAATGACTCGGTTGAGAGCTCGATAGTCCACACAAAATCGCCACCTACCATCCTTCTTTCGAACTAGTAAAATAGGACTAGAAAATGGACTTTGGCTTGGTTTGATGATTCCCGCAGCCATCATCTCCTTCACTAAAAATCTCTTCTTTGTGAGCATGAGGATATCGGTACGGTCTAACACTTATAGGACCTGTCGCCTCTTGTAAAATGATCTGATTTTCATGTCCTCTAATAAGTGGTAATCCCACAGGCTCAACAAAGATGTCCTCAAATTGACTCAAAAGTTGGTGAATTTCTTCTGGTTCCTCTTTGAGCATTGGTGCTTCAGTAGTGATGTTCAACAGCTCGACCCAATACCCTTGCACATCATCTTGGACTGTTTTAATTAAACTTTTAAAAGATATCAAAGAATTGTTGAGAGTGGGATCTCTCCTTAATGAAACGTTCACTCCCAAGAGATGGTAAGACATCTCAAGCTTATTGAAATCCATTTGAATTTGTCTTAAGGTTTGCATCCATTGAACTCCCAATATAAGATCTGTACTACCTAATTGTAGAGGTAGACAATCACATATAATGGTTGTGGCCTGAATCTGAACTGTCACTCCTTTACAAATCCCCACCATTTTTACTGTTAATCTTGTCCCTAACGACACTCCATAACGCTTGGTCGACTCCGGAACAAGTCCAAGACGATCTACCATAGTTTCAGCAATGAAATTATGTGTCGCACCAGTGTCTACCATTACCACAATCTCATGGTCCCTAATTTTTCCCTTCAGTTTCAATGTGGTTGGAGTTGACAACCCTACAACCTAGTTCATCGATAATTCAACTAGGTTAGTCACTCCCTCTGCAGTGTCCTCGAGGTCCTCCTTCCATTCGTCATAAGCTTCATGGTCCTCAGCCGTCACTAACAATACTTGGAGTTCCCGTTGCTTACATTGATGATTGTAGGAATATCGTTCATCGCATCTGAAGCACATCCCCTTCCTTCTCCTCTCATCAGCTTCAACATCTGTTAATCGACAAAAATTATTACGTCGAAAGTTACCTCGATTATCAGGAGGCTTATCACGGGCCGATTGTACAGCCACAATCGCTTTAGATCCCGTATTGCCCACCATCGATTATCATGAAACCTGAATTCGATTGTGATATGTGTTCCTCAGCCCTTTCACAACTGGAAAGGAACTACATCGTGCGAAGTTCATAGAATTTGTCTCTACTTCCGAAGGAACAAAATCAATCAAATCTACTTTACAATCCTCTAAACGTAGGGCAGTATCAATGATATCTTGTAATCCTTGCGGATTCAACACTCGAACCATCAACCGCAAAGTGGGTCGTAACCCATTCATGAAAGCGCTAATGAGCACGCTATCGGGTAGTGATGTTATCTGGGAAACCAGATCTTCAAATTCCATCAGATACTCATAAATCGACGCGGACTGTTTGAGCACAAACAAGCGATCACTGGCCGGCTCAATTTTGAATCCACCAAAACGATTAAAGAGGCTCAACTTGAAATCGTCCCATTCCAAGATTTTTCTTTTCGAGTTTTTTGCCAATTAAACCATCGTAAAGCCATGCCTTCGAGATTCATGGTTGCGATCAACAACTTCTCATCATCCCCATAGTTACCCACTTCGAACAGGCAATCCAGTTCAAAATGTCTGATCCTTCAAACACCGACATCTCCAGTTTTTTGCAATTAGCATCCGGGTTCAGTAGAGCACGATTATCTGTATGATGATCGTCTTCCTCTTGTGTAACAATCTCAGATGTATGTACCTCTTGTGAAGTTTCTAGGTTTGCTGTCGCTGAGGTACCTTCTGTTTCCGATAAATTTTGCCGAGATTTCATCATCCGCATCAGATCCAGCACTGATTTTTACAGTGGGTCCATCTTCTCTTTAATCGTACCCATCTCCTGACTTTGAGCTTCCATATACTCATGCTGAGATGTCAAACGATAATTGATAGCATCCAGCGTCTCTCCCAACTGTGATGTACTCCTCGTCATCCTTATTGAATCGGTTTGCTCTGATACCAAGTTAATAAGAATTTCAGAAGAAGAACCGTCGATTTGTATTGATCAAAGAAAAAAAATGAAGAACAATTTGGAGGCCTTTGTTTCTCGTGTGTACCCCTCCACACGTCCGTTACACCAAATTGATGCTTCCAAATGCATAAAAAAGAAAAATCCACCTGCCCAGCTATTTATATTCAGTATAGCTAAGAAACAACCTTACCAGCAGCTGAATAACATACTCTGACAATTAAAGGAAAATACAAACTAACTCGATTAACTAAAAACCTTGTCGTTCTTCTTTACCAAAACCACATGGTGTCTCTCGTTCCTCAGCCAAAACCTCGCACTGTCTTCCTTCCTTGTTCCTAGTTCTGTGTTGAACTCACCTCCTTCCTCTGAATATTCCTCACATGAACCGAAAATGGCTTCTTTCCAGTTCTCCGTTGAACTCGTCTCCTTCCTCTGTTTCTTCCTCACATAAACCGAAAATGACTTATCATCATGCTGTGTAACATGAATTTGTTCCCGTATGATCATGAGATCATGACGCCGTTTTGCATTTAGGCAAAGTGAAACGTGTGCCGTCTTGCACTTCGGCAAGTGAAATGCGTGCTGTTTTTCCGTAAACCCCTTGTATGTGTACATTCACGAAAACACAACCCCTCACCTACAGATGCACACGGAGTCAACACGTTCTTCAAACTTGAAGAACAAAAGATGATTATTTGTGTTACAAAATATTTGAACAGATGATTGAAGTGTTCTACTTTGTTATACAAAGTTCATCTAAAAACTGTGCAGTTGAGTAAGCATGTGGACTAATTCATCACTCGAAGGCCGATCTGCAGGGAAATCTGAGAGACAGATAATGGCGATCCTTACGGCCATTAACATCTCGTCTTCTTCCACTTCTTCCCCGAGAATGCTCTTATCCAACGCTTCTCGTGCTTCCCCCGCTTGCTGCAAATGCTTCAGCCATTTCCCCAGGCTGCCTCCAAACAAAGCATCTGTTGGGTTTCTTCCAGTTAAAAGAAGAGCTAATATGATCCCAAAGCTGAATATGTCACTTTTGTCTGTGTATCTGTCATAACACCAAACACACATCTCATCACTTACAACATTTACATATCCAAAAGTCTATGAGCGTCAAACGACAATCAACATAACTACCTGTTGTTTTGTAAAGATTCAGGAGCCGAGTAAGCAGACATTACTGTGTCTGAAAAGGGCATGATCTTGGCCAATCCACAATCAGCAAGCCTAGGCTCAAACTCAGCATCCAACATTACATTTGTAGGCTTCAAGTTACAATGCAGAATCTGAGGCACACAATTGAAGTGAAGATATTGAAGCCCTTTCACAATCCCAACCGCAATCCGAAGCCTAATTTCCCACCCTATCTGTAACTCATTTGCCATTACTCTGTTCATCACGTCCTCAAGACTTCCATTTGATACATAATCATAAACAAGAAAGAATCCATCTGATTCTCGAACATAAGCCCTTAAACTCATTAGATTCCTATGCCTTAACCCGGCAAGAATCTCAAGTTCCTTCTGTACCCTTCTTTTCACCGACTTGCTACTTGCTTCCGGTGAGCCATTCTCAAGCGGACCAAGCCTCTTGACTGCAACTACGAGACCGTTGTCCAGGACTGTCTTGTAGTATTTGCCACTAGGGTTTGAGCCAAGCAACTGGATATCATTAGCCAGAGCTGCCAGAAGGGTTTTAGGTGAAATCTTGGGGGAGAAAATCACAGGACCCTTGAGAATTGGAGTCTGTTTCATGTATCTAACAAAGCAACGGACCAAAACAGCAAACACCAATGAAGAGAAGAGTCCTGTTGCAATGCCTGATGAGATGCTAATTATGATAATCTTGGGAGTGATTCTTGATTCTGGTGGCCGAGACAATGAAGGAGTTGTGGATAAGTGTTTCACTGTTCTTTGACGGCAACTGGTACTTGTGCTTGCTCTGGAAGTGAAAACTAAGAGCATTAGAAACACAAGAGACACTGTGTTGTACCTTCTTCTTCTTCTTCTTCTTCTTCTTCTTTGCGCCATTGCTGCATCTAGGAAGAGCCAAGAGCAGACCAACATCATTGAGGAAAAAAGTCTAGGGTTTCAAGAATAGCCCGAAATCATGTAACCAAGTGAAGAAAGAGAACAAATTTCCCACTGTTTCCATGGAAAAAGGCAAAACCCAGAAAAGCTGAAGCTGTTCAGAGCACAAACCCAGAAAAAGTTGCCATCTTTTCACACTCCAGTGAAGCTCTTATTCCCCAACCAAAAATATTCCCGAGAAAAAAAAAAGAATTCAACTGGAAATCTTCACAAGGAAGACGAATAGAATAATTTGGTCGTGGATTCTTATCCTCTCCTAAACCTGAGAAAGTCTCCCCCTTTTTCCTAGGAGGAATACACTTTCTTTTTTAAAAAAAAAGAAATTTAAAGAAGAAAACAAGCTTGGAACTTTGTGTAACCACAAAACCAGATTCCCCTTGTCAGAAAATTGGGAAAATAAAAATCAAAGAGCTTCAATGCCGCAAAAAATTATGAAGAAGAAGAGAAGAAACTTCAAAGAAAGAACTCCTCGTTTCCACAGTTACTGTATCTGTGGTTGAAAAAACGATGAAACAAACAAAATCCCACAAAACTGTTCCTTCACAAATCAAGCAAACGAAACAGACACAATCTCTCTCTCTCTCTCTCTCTTCAAAAAACACAGTATGTGTGACATACACACGCAATCCCTCTCTCTCTATCTCTCAAATCAAGTCAGAACAGACAAGCGCGACCATTCCTCTGTTCCATCCCAAAAAAACACACAAAAAAAGAAGAGAGGAAAGGGCTTCCCGCCTTACAGATGAAGTGGGACCCAAGAAGACAGGGTGGGGTTGAGTGGGGACCCACATGCCACGTAGGTGGAGGAAAGGGCAACTCGCGTCGCTGTCACGAGTGGCCGAAAGCGCAACATCGAGGAGTGCGAGACGCTACGAAGAATCTGATCCGTCGATTGGGATAAGGAGGAGAGATCTCGACCGTTGATTCGCACGCAAAAGACTCGGGAATTTGTGAGAGTGTTTTTAATTTTTTTTATTTACAAAGCGCACTTGTCTAAGCGTGGGATTAGTGTTTTTTTATATATATAAAAAAAGTGGTTCTCTATATTTGTCTCAGAATAATTGCTTTTCTTGTAATCTTCCTTTGCTTTTTCTTTTATCAATTGTTTTTCACAAATAAATATTTTTAAAATAAAAAATCAGACAGACAGTAAAACGGTAAACTGTGTTCTCGTGAGTTAAAAAATGAAAGAGAGTACAAAACATATGTACGTGTTTTTATTCTCTCAATATTACATGTTTTTTACGTGGGGGACCGTGTTGCATCGTGTCCGTGATTATTATATTATTGTTGTTTTTGGTCGGATTCTTGGGTGGAGCGCGTGAATCCCACTTTTCATGCCGACGCGCGTGTTTCACGCGCCTCCGTAGTGACTCTCTCCCTCCCACGTAGATATTTTGTGGGAATTTTATGGATTTTACTTTTCATCGCGTCCTTCGCTCGTTTCATTTTTAGTTCCCCAAAATCTGAATATATTTTATATAATAACATTTTTTTTTACCTTTTATTCAAAAACGTGTTTAGTTCATTTTACATTCTACGTAAATACTTCTTATATGGTATTTTTTTCGTTTATATTATGCCAATTTAACCATTTTTAACAAGATATAACATTAATATATTTTAGTTAATGTGAGTTTATTTTCGTCTTAAATTTGACAGTTCATTTAGAAAAATTAAAAAAACTAGACTTCATTCAGTTAAAATGAATTTATATCTTAACATAAAAATATTATAATTAATACATTCATCTAAGAAATTGAATATAAAATTAATATACTTTGCATGTTTATATAATAACAGTTTAGTATTTCAAGTATCCAAAGAGATTATGGGTCTGAAAAATCAAAACTGATATAAATTTAGACAGAATCAAGAGAGGTTTTTACAAACATGAAAAGCTCATCAGTATACTCAGACCAAACATGAATTTACACAAAAATAAAAATAAAAAAACACTCAGGAAGCACATGAGCCTCACCATCAGATACATACATATCCATCCATAGATTTCAATGCTATAATAACTTATACAGCAAGCAATATGGATGACTTAACTTTTGGAGCAAGCAAGCAGTGAAAAGCTTGAAATGTAAGATAATGATGAATTGATGTCTAAACCCTGTTTGGTTCAGATAAAAGAGCAATCACTTCTGAGTCGTTAAACTTTGACTCTGATGCTATAACTAGAGGGGATTTACCTTCTCCATTTACTGCTTGCGGATCTGCTCCCCTGTAATGAATTCATAGTTCATGTCTTAACCGATACGAGACAACATAGTATTATAACAAGAATCATGCGAAAGACGTAAAGAGAATAGTCACCTGGCGAGAAGCAATCTTGCGAAAGCAGCTTTGCCTCGGAGGATACATCGGTGTAACGGTGTTTGACCACTTGAATCAGTTGAGTTTACATTGGCACCACACTGCAGCAGAAGTTCAACCATCCCAATGTCTGCATTTTCACATGCACAATGAAGCAACGACCATCCATCTAAATTTGAAGAGCTACTCGATGATGATCTATCCGATGATAATCCCGACACACCATCCTCATGCTTCGTCCGTTCTCCTATTAACATTACTTTGGCAAGTGTTAACGATGCGCTGGACGATGGTCGGTTATACACATAATTCACATCCACTTCTCCATTTACTATAAGCCGATACACAGCTTTCTTGTCATTTGCACATACTGCCTCCAAGATTTGTTGCGTATTCGAATGAGGGAAATCACACTCACTTGATTTCCGAACGAACAGCTTTTCAGCATACTGACAACGACAAAAACAAACGTTGAATGAAGGCATATATGTACGCTACAGGACGACAAGAATTCCTTAAACTCGAGGAAAAAGGGAAGAAGAGAAGTTTTAAACCTTGGCGTGTATGTACTTCTCCTTTATAGATATCGAATCAGCATACATGGGTTTGGCAGTGACAAGCAGACGGGACTTATTGGACCTGCAGAAGTAAATGGTAAAATGATAAAGATTCTTTTTCGTGATAATGAAAACAAGTAAATGGTAAGATTGTTAACCCTGTGAAGGCGGCCGCGTCAACATGGGTGCTCCTTGAATGAAGAAGTTCCTCCCAGACTGAGTTTGCAAAGGTATTGCCGAGAGCCTGGAACAAACTTATAACCGACGGCTCCCACACTCTCACGTCCAGTGTAAGTGACCGAACCTATAGCCACAGCCAATATATATTACCAAATCTCTGGAGATATACCAATTTCAGATTCAAGATTTTACCTTTGATATGTGCACGCCAAGGTTGCGGTGAACGCCAGAACACTCGATACAGACAAGAACCCCGAGATTCAAGGAAGCCCAATCAGGTTCTGGTGCTCCACAATCTGCACATTTGTCATTCCCACAGACTTCTCGTAAAATGTCTATAGGCTTCTCACCCTTTAAAATGGACCGTTGTGGCTGAAAACTTCGTGAAAGGCGTTCATGGTGTCCAAGAAAGCTCCTCTCACACGCATATTCTTCAGTAGCAATATGATCGTATTCGGAACTTTCATATGAACTACTTTCACTAGCAGACCGATGGTGACCACTCCCCATGGGACTTCCAGGAAAACACTGAAATGCAGCCAACAGAGACAATTACTCAAAAGTGGAAAATTAAGAGGCACAATGCCATGCAAATTTCGTAAGAATATTTACCCTCTCGGGGACTTGAGAACTAAGTAACGACGCAATAACCCCAGTGATCTTTTCGATCCAATCCATTTGATCGAGTGCACTCTCTGCCTGCACTGACAAGCATAAGTGATCATTGAGTAAAAAAAAGGAGCAAGAAACAATCCAAATCATACCTGCAAAGTGTAACTTTTTGATGGTGAAATGATCCTGAAACAAAACCTCAGATCTGACTGATCAGCGTCGACTTTGATTGTCGATGTAAGCAAGTTGACTGTATGACGGGCCACAGATTTCTCATCATGTACTCCACCATGATTACTCGAAGACAGCCACCTACTCAAGAGTCCAGACCCAAGCTCAGAGCTATTTCTCTGCCCAGAAAGCTGGTTGCCTGAAGAACCCTAAACCAATAATGGCCCAAAGTTTAGCTTAAGTAAAATTGAAATCTTTAACCTTGGAGTTGTATCTATCCATTTTATATATATAACGCTACAATGCATCACTCACGGATGGTTTACTACACTGCTTGCGATAATAATACAGCATTCCTCGACTGTCAAGAACAAAAAACCGTCTTTTCCAGTCTCCTCTCAGATTCGAAGATCGTTTGGAGAGATAACCTTGCCGTATCGTTTGAACCTGGAAGAAAGCGTAGGATCAAGAAACATTCCAGGGAGATGATGACTCTTTCATACGGGAAAAGTATTTACTAGACCTTGCCCTTTGCAGCGGATTGCATAACGGCTTCTATCATTTTGTGGGAACTTCTACCAATGGTTTGTATACCATCTCCATTCGGAGAACCATTAGAACCATTCAAACACCACCTACTCTCTCGGTCCACCTGCCTTTTGTACTCTTGCATCTTTTCGTTAAGAGCTGCCTGTTCATAGTTTGATCTTTCTCTTGATTGCTGCGCGTACGTCAAAACCTGCCATGGAAGATAATACTCGTAGATATAAATATGTTACAAAACACAAATTTCATTGGACCCTATGTGAAAGCCCTTTGAGGAAGCACGGAGGTATTATGGGGATTTTATTATATCGTCGAAGAGAAGGAAAATACAGAAAACAGACCTGATTGATATATGGCTCCATCTGATGAAGTAATTCATACCCCTGAAAGCAACTATATTAACATCAAGCACAAACATTTCAACCATTTCGGACGATCAGAAGAAACCCTACGACACTTACCTGTTTGAAGTATCGAAGATGTGCATCCATTGTTCCACTGACTGCTTCAAGAAATTCAAACCTTTTCTTGGCTTCAATATTTGAAAGAGCAGTCACCTGAGCATGACCGATGGGGAAAACAAAATTATAACAGCCCTAGCATAAGTTTGTCAAATGAAGACAAAAAAAACTATCAAATCAACTTACGAGGTTGAACCGAGCTTGCTCAAACGTAGACCTTGCTGTGTGAAGTTCCTGATATTGTCTAAATACATTAGACATATATATATACCACCAAAAACTGAAGACTGATAAATTTAAGTAATTCATGTACTATACCTGTTCCAAAGCAGCAGCAACATCAGTTTTTGTACCTTTCCTCAGAGATAGAAACCTTTCACGGGCCTAAGGCATGATCGGAATTGCATAAATCAATTTATTACTACACAATTTATCTAATAGATATGCTATATCTGTTCAAAATAGAAATAACATATTCCTGATTGGTTATGCCAACCACAAAAGCAACCTAAAAGTGAACAGGCAATGTGTCTTTAGGCTTTTCAAAATGGAGCTCACATGCAGCTAGAAAGAATCTCTACCGTTCCTTTAGAGCCAAAAGGTAAAGGAATCATCTGATATCTTCCTTTTGCAAAGATGAAAAATAATTATATTTCAGAAACTATCTATGAAAGTGCAAACTATGGCCATATAGTGAATAGGACACCTGGTCATATACAAGGCTTGCCTTGTCGAAACGCTTCCGAGCTTCCTGCAAGAAGTAATGATACTTCAAGATGCCATATCCAGACATAACATAATTATGCTCTTGAAATTACATATAAATTAGACAAGAAAAGCATGAGAGCATGGGGCCAAAGAGATATTTTGATCTAATGACAAGAACAAAGGTAGTTGTTGTGTACCTTAACCTCATGCAAGTCAATGTTGACAAACTGAAGTAATCTGTCATTCAGTATATGCTCAACCTGAACATAGGAAGTCATTAAATATCATAAACTTAATTGGTCAAGTCTAAGTTATTCCAAACTGGAAATTCATTAAAGACAATATAAAAAGGAAAGAGCTTTGCATACCTGTGACCGAAGAACTTCCTTATAAGTCCCAATTTCTCTAAGTGCAATTGTAAATTTGGTCATTACAGGCCCTGATCCAACAAGTAAAAGTAGGTCAACAATTTTGGAAAAAAATCATCTCACCAAGTGAAGCCAAGCCATAGTAGAGAGAGGGGGAGAAAAATGTTATGTGATTAGACACAAATTACATCTCAAAGTACATCACAAACACAAACACAAGGGATGGCCAGAAATTAAAAAAGATGAAACCAGCATAAGATCTAACTATATCAGAAGTTACACCACGGGCTGCAGCAAATTTCTATGTTATTCAGAGAAATGATACCTCCAAAAGCCACACTTATTGGATCGTTATGTCCTCCACCAAATGTTTCAAGCGCACTTGCAAAAGCAATGTCACCATCATACCCCTCACCCAGCCCTTCACTGCAAGACCAATGCAAAACATATTTTCATGTTTACTAGGGAGAAGACACCCAAAATTTATAAGGAAACTTAAAGCATACGTGTATTTTCGACATCCTTTGTAGAATTTGAGACTTCTTTCCCTCAATATCTCTGCATTTTCCTCCACGCTTTGTAACTGTCTCAGACAAATAACATATCAATGCATATGTATCTATAGTGCCAGGCGAGCAAACAAACACTACCTCTAGACCAACAGACTAAACTTCAAGATTTGGGTGACAAAAGTAGATCAATGGAACAAGGTAAACTAGTACATCAAAAGGTGTATTTTTTTAGGCTTTCAATGTAGCACCCATGAATCCTTCAAAGCTGATATAAAAAAGAATTTCGAGATACACTTGATTCTCCATTTCCATTCAATGTGCATGCATTTCTGCTCCGCTCATTGCCATAACAGAATCAAAACTTTAAGAAGTAGGAAAACCTCGTGAACACAATAATAAAACTCAACTAAGTGGACACACTTACGTCTGGATCAGATCCATGAACTGTGACTGATCAACAAGCTGGGAGATGGATTTCTTAAACACAGAATAGAATTCTCATTATAAAGAAACAGAAGCAGAGATCTCGAAGAACAGTTGGGTAGTTTTCTGTATATCAATGTCACGTAACACCTAAAATGTTCAAAGTCTACCATATCTCAATGGCTCCAAATTTGCATCTTTTCAAATGGGAATATGAGGATTCCCTAAGATGACAGAAATCAACAAACAGGCCAGGACAAACACAGACAAAACCAAGATATATAGAGACGGAGGACACACGACCTGCTTGCGAAACATAGGAGAGTCATCAAGCTTCGCGAAATGCATTTTGAGCTAAAACCCACTTCCTCTTCTTTCCTAAAATAACCGATTACCATCACAGGGAAACCCCAAAACTAAACCATTTCTCACACTCTCACAGCCGCCATAGATGAGCACAAAGAGAAACAGATCCTCTCCGCACGCTCCAAAACATCAAACCCAGCTTCTCCTATAATGGCCGAGTTAAAATTTTCACTGTCCAAAGCTCGAATCCTGCTGTCGGATAATAACTTTCCTTTTTCGGACTGGTTTTTTTAACCCACACGAAAACCCTCTGAGAAATCAAAAGAAACGGGAAAACAAGAGATTTCGGTAGACGAGAAGGAACAAGAAACGAGAAACTCTCAGAACCGTTGAGCTACGCCGTTTTGTTTCTGCCGGAAACTCGGGGCTCGGTCGGAGACGGCGTCGTTTTGTAGGAGTCTCCCTTACACATGAAGCGAAGTGTAGATAGAGAGAAAGAGAGAGGGAACAGCGGTCGTCAATCTGAGAAAACGAGGTCTGGAACAGTCTCTCAGAGGCGCGTGTAAGAGGACGACGGAGCGCGTGTGGTGCACGTGATGAACTCCATAGGGGTTTGGAGGGTGTGCGGGACCCACCCTGTGGTTGCCTCTCCATTACCTTTGTTCGGAGAAACAGAAAGGTCAGTGGGGTGTAAATGATTATAGGTTTCTTTTAAATTTCGTAAAGGTTTGGGGTGATAAATAAATTATAAACAAATAGGGGGAATTTGGTATCACATAATTACGTTTTATCCTTTACTTATTTATGCGATGTAAATCCTCCAAATTCAAAATCAATAAATATTAAACAAATTGATTTTAAAATTATTTACATATTGCTTTAGAGATTTTTTAATGTGTTCGAAATTATATTTTTTTATATCGAACCGAGTTTTGTATGAATATATCATTTTGGATCAATAAAATAAAATTATGTATACAAATGAGATAATCACAAAACTGATCGATAATTAATAGATTTATTTTATATAATTTGTGTATTTTAGTGTATATATATTTTTAAAATTTCAGTGGATTATATTGTACAGTTTCTAAAATATTTAAAGATAATTATATCTACAACGAAAACATAAATGAATACGATGGAAATGGAATCAATTAATAAAACAAAATAATTATTTAAATCCAGTGTACTTATAATTTGCATATGATAATTTAATTGGGTTGAACCAAAATTATATACATACAATAATGCAAGGACTGTTTGATTTTTTTACATGGACGGACCATAACAAATGAAACAAATACTAATATTCCATGATATGACATAATTGAGTATCAAGATTTCAATATTAAGACCTCCCAATGGTGATGTCCCATTTTTACAAATATATATTATTCCAATTTGGGCAATTTTTTAATTTTTACCCATCGCTGAAATTTGGACAAAGACAAAGATGACGTGGTGGACATTTAATATTGTTTTTTTATGAAAGAATTGTGAATTATCGGATTGTATTATTCAAAACGGAAATAAAGTTTATATGTTAGTAATATTAAAATACAGGTCGGAGTATGGAGAGAGATAAATTAAATAAAAACATTGTACATTGATTGTAACATAAAACCCTAAAAAGACAATAATAAGTGGAGTGAGTGGGGTAGTAGGAGGAAAAATCCAGTCCTCCAATGGGCCTTAATGGGCCCCATTTACTAGGGGCCTATGTCTTCGTTGCGATTAATAACAAAATATCTTTGGTCATTTTGGTCTTTTTTTCTCTCTCAATTTTGTTTTATTGTATAGAAAAAATCTTGAATTTTAATTCTAATTTGATTGGTAGAATACATGGTAATAATTTTGACAAAATATATAATACCGATTAACGCATTGCGAAAAGTAAAAACCAATTATTAAATATCTTGTTCTAAATACTTTTAATGGCCGGTCTATTAATGTTATTTTACAAAATTAAGCCTTATAATGATCTTTAATCCAATATCGTGTTCATTATGAATAATAATAGTAAGTATAATTATTGCAAGGATATCATAATATAAAAATGAAATGAAATAATATATCGTAGCATGTTACCATGAAACAAACACAGCATGATACCACTAAAATATTATATTGGTATGAAAAATTAAAAGAAAATCCAAATTATGCAATAGAATAAGAACAATTTCAAACTCAAAAGGGAGGGACCGACACCGACCCAACTTTAGCCAAAGGAAATATAACTAAAGTCATTCATTGTCTTCTTTTTTGTTGCCTTTTTTATTTTTTTTAATAATATTGGACTTTTCTTGAGGGAGAATTCATATTAATGAACCCATTTCAGTTTATTATTAATAAAATTAATGCTATATTATTTGTTGTAAAATGGAGTTCGAATTTAATCCCTGATTTTGTCTTAGGTTAGACTGTTTTAAGATTTTCCTCCACATAAACTGCCCATGTTGTATTTTTTTATTAATATAATAAATGAAAACTCATTTCATTTACTATCCTAAAATCAACATTGATTGAACCAAAACATTTATAAACCAATAGTTTCATTTATGGTATATAATATGACATAAAAAAATGAAATTCTGGTATACATTTTTTCCATTCAAATGGTTGCAGATTATAAAATGATGGATTTGATCTAACCGCAAACTAATATATATATATATATATAAAATAAAGAAATTACTTTTATATCCCAATTATTTTGTATTTCGTTGTCACAATTGAAGAAAAATAGAATAAAAATTATTTAATATATCATTTGTATTTTGATAAAAAATTTATATATCTCATTGATTATATTTAAATATAAATAATTCAATTCATATATAAATACAAATATAGGATCAATTATCCAAAATATTTATCTAAAAAACTGCTAAATAATTATTATACTAAATAATAATATATTGAAATGTATATATATAATTCAATTAAAATAGTTAAACTGCAAGTAACTAAACTATAAAATCATAAACTTTGCCATCTACCACTTTTTTTTTTCTCCCTATCAAAAGTTAATATCGCATCTATTGTAGCTCACTGTCCCATCGTAGACCGTCGTCATCACATATTCACCTGTAAAAAAAACAGTCGATTTATCGTAGACTAACGTCAATACCTTCCCTTGTCGTAACTTCGTCACATAACGTCGTTGAAGTCTTCACTTGTAAGGATGGGCAAAATACATGCGGAATCCATCTTGACCCAAAACTCATCCTAAACCCGTGAAAAAAACATTCATACTCATCGGGTATGAAAATGGCGAGTTCCACGAGTGCAAGATAGATTTCAATTTTGAAATACATGAAATGAGTATCTACAGGTACCATGTCTAACCCTAAAAATATATCATAATACTTAGGAACCCTACGACAAAAATTGTTTTCCTTTCCTTCTTCAGCCGACTTAGGAACCTTAGCAGCATCGACCATAAAATCTGGTATTTTCAGTCGTTATTGCATACCGTTATTGCACAATGTTATCACGTTGTCGTTCTCGCATATCGTCGATCGCCTTCCTTCTTTTGATTGTTTATGTCACACATCGAGTTATGAAGTTCTCGCCGTCATCGCACGCCGTAAGGTGAATTTTTGTTATACTCGCACCCCATGAGGTGAATTTCTCGTCATCCTCGCACTCATTTTACCTTTTTCCCATCGTCCTCGTACACTGTTTTCCTTCTTCCCCGCAGTTCTCGCGCGTTGGTTGCTTTCCTCCTTGTTGATCTTCTTTGTGTGGCCTTCTTCTTGTTTTTTTGTCACAACGTCTTCGGCAACACTCACACCGTCGACTGGTCATTGGGGACCGATTACATATCCTTGAATAGTGAAAAGGCATTTCTTGTTCTTGATACTTTCGGTAAGTTTTCTCTTTTGCACAAAGGTATTGTATTCATAATCGACATGAAAATACAGTTTGATGTCCATGCTCAAATTTGAATTTTGATTCATGTTCTTGGTCGTTTTATATGGTTTATAAATGTCTTATACGACTAAGAATTCTGAGATGTCTCAATCGTTGCTTTCCATCAAGAATTCATCGAAAAAAGTAAATCCAACCAAGTAAAACATTCCAATGATTCCAAAAAAAAAATTAAATTTGATGCTTGGAGATATTTTAAAAGAACGAAAGAAGGTTTGAATGCTACATGCATTTATTGTGGTACACTGGTTAGTTGCATGTCGAATAGAGGAATTTCAACTAGTACAATGCTGAAACACATTAGAATTTGTAAAGAAGACCTCGACAAGATTGTGATAATAAAGTATCGAATAATAAAAACTGAAACAACCTACTTTGTATCATCAAGTGAAGATCAATGAATTACGATAGGTGTTCTATCATTTGTTTCATTTTATCAACAAACAACTCAAAAAGCATTAGTGAAAATAATCATAATGGATGAGTTGCCTTTATGTTTGTTGAGCGGGAAGAGTTTCAATATAACATGAATACGACTCAACCTCGTTATGTGATTCCTTTTCGAGAGGACAATAACTAGGGATTGCATGAGTTTATATTTGGAAGAAAATAATAAGTTACGACATTTTTTTGAGAAATAAAAAGAGAGTGTTTTTCTCACCACTGGTACTTAGACATCAATGAAAAACATTAGTTATATGTGTTTATTAATGTTGATTGGAAAATTCACAAAAATGATTATCAATTTGTGCCATATCCCTAATCATTCTAGTGAAACGATTAGTAATGATTGAAAATGTTTGATTCATCTAGGAATCGATAAAGTTTTCAAAATCACGGTTGATAATGCAAGTTTTAGTGATAGAAGGAAAACATATTTGAAAACAAAGTTGAAAACATGGTACAAATATATTAGATAGTGAATTTTTGCAATGAGATGTGGTGTTCATGTTTTGGGTTGATTGTTAAAGATGGTTTACAAGATATATATTAATCAATTTCTTGAATTCGTGTTGTTATTCGTTATGTTAGGTCTTCTACAAATAGAAATGCAAAATTTAAGGAACATTTGTCACATAAAGAAATTTCTACCATAGTTGATCTTTGGTTGGATGTTGAAACAAAATAGAATTTTATATACTTAATAATATAACCAACTTTAAAATCTTGAAAAATGTTTTGATATGATTGACTTAAAATGGATAAATATGTAAAAGATCTCACGAAAAATGAGTAAGGTCCACCAATGAACGATGATTGGACTTATGCACGATCTTTGAAATGATTTTATTATTCAACTTTGAAATTATCGGGTTCACGATATGTCAGTGAGAATGAGTACATGAAAGAGATATTTGGTGCATGTTTAAAAATTTAACAAATGGTTTCGACTGATGATGAAATTAAAGGCGCAATGATAGTGATAATGAATAAGAAACTTGATAAAATATTGGCATTTGGATAACGTCAACGTGATTGTTTATGTGGTACGTGTCCATGATCCTCGATATACGTTGATGTATATAACATGAATACTTCGAGAATGTTATGATGATGATGTGAAAGTTGTTGCAGTTCTTTTGAAAATTAAGGATGCTCTATAAAAATTGCTTAAGTATTACGAGTAAGTTTGTTCTACTAGTTTACAATTATCTAGTAGTCAATTTGAAGCAAGTATTGAGTTTGGAATGTTTTGGTTATACCATTATCAACGGTTGTTTCGAAGTCCGTTTTTAATACGTGTGGTCGGATGATAGATATCAACATTATTTGAAGCTCTTATTTGTACTCAATATTTGATTTGAAGAGATTATGTGCCACAACCACTTGAACTGTCATTATAAGATATTGAGAAATTCGAAAATGGTATAATATGTTTATATTCTTTTGTATTTATTAGTATTTTACACATTTGATGGTATGATTTTTTTATATTCTTTTGTTTAATTTTGTAGATTTTCCAACTTCAACGACTAATGGAGAAGGTTTCTCATACATTAACAAATGATATTCTTCAAAATGAAAGTTAATTTAAAGTTTTCAAATATTCTTATCGTTTGAAGACTTTTAGTTATGATTTTATTATTTGAAGATTTTTATCTATGATTTTATGATTTGAAAACTCATGTTTTATGATTGTAAGATTCTTAGTTATGCTTTTATGATTTGTAGTTATATTTTTTTAGTATGTTGAATATGAATTTGTTTCTTTTTGGAATTTTTTATTCGCGGAATAGTACTTACAAGTTTTAATAATGTGTTACGTATGAATATGGGTAATAAAATTCGTTACCCGTATATGACGAATTCAAATTCGGATAGTAAAATTCTAAGAGAGACTTGTGAGTGTCTGCCCGACATAAAATTAGGATGTCCCAATTCTACCGTTTCCAAACTCAACCCTATCTTACCTTTTATTATATTTGTATGAATTTGTAATTATATTTATATTATTTTATAATACATTTATAAAATTATATTATTCATATGTTACTTTTTGGATGAAAGATTATATTTTTTATTATAATTAATTTTTAAAAAATTAATCCTAACCGTATAACCGAGTTTTGACATATTGAACCCAAATACATATTTTCAATCTATCTATATATATTTATATAGAATAAAATGAACTAAAGAAATAACCCTACTCATAAATAACAAGATGATCATTAGGTAGGCCGAAAGATGCCCATATTTAGAAATATCATATTGGGCCGAACGCGGGCCCATTTTAGAAGCTCTTTATATCTCGGCCCAATTGTAGAAATAAAATTATTATTACTTAAAAATGAAAAAAGAGAGGCCATGATCGAGGCGGTGTGATTGCTCTCACCCAGTACCTGGATTTTCGTCTTAGGGGTTTCGTATGCCTTTTTAAACACATCGGGAAACTATTCGGCAAATCTGTACGAAAAAATTCCGATCGTCTCCGATGGCTTCTTCGGGATCCTCTGACGAGAATTTCCGAGCTCGTGTCGAGAAAATCTTCGGATCTCTCGCCTTTTCTCGCTCACCTCCGCCGCCGCCGTCGTCGTCCTCTTCTACGTTTCCTTCGCCGGCGTCGTTGTGGTCTCTTACCGACGGAGATGTGGAGAAGCGGGAATGGAGACGGGATAAGAGCGCTTCATACGATAGGGGAGAGACGCCTTGTGCGTCGTCGTTTGATGAGCTGTTGAAGCAGCAGAGAAGTTCGAGGACTGTTCGGAAACAGTTCGAGGGTGATATCGATGATCTAGATGAAAACGATGATGATGGTCCGGAGCGTGGGGAAGATGATGAGTTCAGTGAAGAATGGAGCATCAGATCATCCATTGGCTTAGACCGTACTCTCGACAACGAGGTAAAGCGATCTGTCTTCAAAATTTCGTCTTTTCCATTTGTTATAACTCTTTCTCTATATATCTGTTAATGGGTGTTGGTCCTTATCTTTGGGAAGGATGGAATCTAGATAATGTCATTATCATTTGTCTAATGGGCGTAAGTTATTAGAATTCTGGAATATCTTTGTAAACTAGAGTTGTTGCATCAAGTTAGGCCATTGCTTAAGGGACTGTAGTACTAGTTTCAATTTATGGGTTAGGCAACATGTCTTCGGTTGAACTATCTTTCATGGTGTCTCTCGTGTTTTCCCCTTTTCCCTTGAGATTTATTCAAATGGTTTCAAATTTTTGGTTCTTGGTGCAGGAAGAGGAAGATGAGTTTGACAAAGTGGCTTCAGGTAGAGAGAATGCTGGAGAACGCCTGTATATGAAGGATGTTAAAGGCATGGGATGTTCTTTAGGTTCTCGGGATACACTTGCTAAGTCGTCTGATAAGATGATCAGGGACCCTCGTGCTAACCACATTGCTGCCAAACTTAGATTGAAGGAAGACGAAGCTGAGGCTAAAAAATTTAGCCCTTCTCATATTCATAGCTCAGGAAGGAGTAATCCTCACTCAGAATCATCCAAAGAAGTTGTTGCACCTAAACCTATACTCAAAAGGAAGGAAACCGGTTCAGACACAAGGTCAAGTAAGCGCGTCCGATTTGATCTTGGCTCAGGAAATAATGTTGAAGAAACTACTGATACACCCGAAGACATATCTGCGAATCCATGTTCTGTAGATAAATCTGCCTCAGAAGGCACGCCCCATCTGGGAAAAAGTGGTAATCAGATTCCAGATTACTTAATAAATCCTTCGAGGTACACCTGTTACAGCTTTGATTCATCTAGTGATGTAAATGAGAAGTCCACAACACAAGAATACATGGACTTGCCCAAGTTTGTTAAAGGGTCAAAAGCTTCAGAATCCCAATCACTGGAGTCTCCTTCATTTGATGATCTGAAGGTCACCTTTATACCGAAGAAAAAGACAAAGAATGTTAGCGAAGACAATAATAGTAGTGAAATAAAGGAAACATGTGAAGGGAGGGAGCAAGAAACCTCGAACCGAGCAATGCCAACCACGGGAATCGCGGCTGTAGAGGTAGCAGAAGACATTGAACTCTATACAACGGAAGGTGAGGACCCTGGAATAGGCGAATCAGAGAGTTGTACCAGTTTGCAGAGGCGTGACCGCCAATACCGTGCCAAGAGAAGTTCAGATGAGATGGATACTTGATGCTTTACAGTTTCAGAAGTCTATCCGGTTTGTTTGAATTATACCTTCTTCATCTTATTAAGTCCTTTTGTAGTTGATGTATCTTGAGAATCCTCTTCTTGTTTTCCTGATTTCTTTTCAATGAATTACAAGAGAAAGATTCTTTTTCGTTTTTTACATTTCGGTTTTGGAGTTAGGTTTGGTGGCAGGTCCAAACAGAACCCAATTGGGGAGTCTCAAGACTGCATCAAGTTCTCGCGGATATCTTTGGTTTTTTTCAGGTAAAAACTGCTTTACCTCATCATCCTATGGCCAAAAGCCAGATACATAGAATGTATTATTACATGCTGTTCCGCTGCTGGAGTTCTACTGCAATGGCTTGCCTTGCCTCACATGTTGGAAGTCTATGTTTCTTCTCACACGCTCTTGCCAAACTTTCCATACCTGGAACATGGGTTTAGTGACAGGATTTCTCAAGAATACATTGATACGAAATATGGAGAGAATTGACCAGTTTTTTGTTTGTAATCGAAAGAACAATTTGGAAGCTTTGATTCTCGTGTGAACTTCAGTACACGCCCCGTGCATTATTGAAATGTTACTGAATGAATGACTACTTTCCTTCCCCCTTCCCCTCTATATAAACTAGTTCTAAAACTAACTTCCAGCCGGCTAACAGACTATGTAACTATCGATTACAAACTGACTCTTTATTAAAAACTACATGTTATTCTTGGCTCTTGAAAACCGCATGACATTCGTCCCTCCTCAAGTCGAACAAACTATTTCTCTTTCTTCCGTTTCTTTCTGCGAACTTAAACTGTAAATGGCTTATCAATGCCTTTCGTTTTAAGTCGCAGCTTGTCCTCAAGCTGGAATCCCGGATATTGTTGAGCAAAGTAACGGGCAATAACATATGACGAGTCATGAGCTGGTAAATTTCGTCATTTTATCAGTACCTCCAATTGTCCCTCCGGATTTTATCGACCATCACAAGGTGTTTTCGTTTCTAATATCAACTCCAATTCCCCCGTGAGATTTGCTGGCAATTGTTGTGTTTGCTGATTATTTCCTTTCGCTTTTTTTAAATGCGAAACATGAAAGACCGAATGTATTCCAGTTTCAAACGGTAAACTACCTGTCCCACCCGAGATATGATACGAAAAGGACCATAATAACGAGCTGCAAATGTATGAAATGGTCGTTTGGCCAAGTTTTTTTTACCGATAAGGTCGAATTTTTAAGTACACCATCTCTCATTCTTAATATATAACCTCTCTTCTTCGAGATCCATCCATGATTGCTTTCATTCTTTGTTGAGCCTTCTGCAAATTTTGCTTAATTTGTTCCAACATTTGATCTCGTACTAGCATCGTATGTTCAAAAACAAAGTTATTAGTGGATCTTTTTTCAAAAGGAATAACAATGGGAGGATCATGACCATAGACTACTCGAAACGAGGTAGCTTGAAGAGAAGAGTGAAATGTGGAATTAAACCAAAACTCTGTCCAAGCTAAAAATGTCTTCCATTTTCTCGGATGTGATCCTCCAAAACATCGCAAATAAGTCTCCAAGCATCGATTTATGATCTCAGTTTGTCCGTGGAAAGCAATGCTAAATCGCAATTTTGTGCATGGTAGCTTAAACAATTCATTCCAAAAACCACTCAAAAATATCTTGTCTCTGTCCGAAACAACCGATTTAGGAAACCTATGTAGACGAACGATCTCTTTGACGAAGAGCTTAGCAACTTCTTCTGCTGTATATGGATGTCTCAACCGAAGAAAATGACAATACTTACCGAGCCTATCAACCACCACCATTATCACATTATACCCTGAAAATTTCGGTAACAATGAAATCCATAGAGATCCCAAACCTGTGTCGGAATCTCTAAAGGTTGTAATAAACCAGTCGATTATAGAGTCGAGTATTTCTGAGTTTGACAAACCGGACATTGAGCCACTTAATTCTGAATTTGTTTCCTTATTCCCTTCCAATAAAAAAATTGCTTGTAACACACCTGAGTGACCCCCTATTTTGCTGTCATGGAACTCATATAATATCCCCTTAATGAGTTGAGAATTCTCCGGTACCAGAATTTTACCTTTATAGAACAACATGTCGTTACAGATGGTATAACCATCATGTTTCTTCTGCTGACTTTGTATTTCTTCTCCTATTTTCCCCAATGTAGGATACAACTCCTCATTTAAGTATTGTAGCTATAAATTATTCGAAACTGTAATCTCATTTAACATTCGTGATAATCCATCAGCCATTTTGTTGTCTCTTCCAGGTTTGTACAAGATATCAAAGTCGAACCTCAACAGCTTTGTTAACCAGTTTTGATATTCCAGATTAACCTCTTTTTGTTCCAATAAAAATTTCACTCTTTTGATCCGTGCAAACCCTGAACTTCCGTCCCAAAAAGTAATTCCTCCACTTTTAAACTGCGAACACAATTGCAATCAATTCTCTCTCATAAAAAAGTTTCATTTTCTCACGCGACGAAAGATTCCTGTTGAAATAAATCAATGGCCGCTTCTTTTGCATCAACATAACTCCTAGTCCATTACATGAAGCATCCGTTTCTACCACAAAGACATCATCAAAATCCGGTAAAATTAGGACAAGAGCTGTTACCATAGTCTGTTTCAATTCTTTGCACGTTGCTTCTGCTTAATTCGACCAACCGAATACATCTTTTTTAAGCAATTCTGTAAGAGGTCGCACGATTCTATACTTCCTTACGAATCTCCTGTAATACCCTATCAATCCCAAGAATCCTCGTAACTCCTTGACATTTCTTTGAGATGGTTAATTACTCATTGCTTCAGTCTTCTTCGGATCGACAACCACACCTTCTTCGGATCGGCAACATCTTGGAACTAAAAGAACATTTCTTCAAGTTAGCAAATAATTTGCATTTTTGCAATAATAAAAGTATTTGATCAGATGATATTGATGATCTTGGAGGGTCTTGTTGAATACCAAAATACCATCAAAGAAAACGCAAAATTGGCTGAAGCTCTTCATTCATAAGAGCTTGAAATGTAGCTGGTGCGTTAGTCAATCCGAAAGGCATTACTAAAAACTCATAATGCTTACCATGTGTTCTAAAAGCTGTTTTATGAATATCTTCCTTTCTCGTCAAAATTTGGTGATAATCAGCTCGTAGATCCAACATAGAAAACCATGCAACACTATAAAGTTGTCAATAGTTGATCAATCATAAGAATAAGGAATTTATCTGGTATGATGATTCGGTTTAACGCTTTATAATCGACGCAAAACCTCCAGTTTCCATCTTTTTTCTTCACCAAGAGGACATGGCTTGAAAACAGACTCTGGCTGGGTTGTATGATCCCTGCCGTCAACATTTCTTTCACTAGTTCTTTTGATTTCCTCCTTGTGAGCATGTGGATATCGGTATGGTCTAACACTCACAAGACCTGCACTTTCTTTTAGAACGATGTTGTGCTCATATCCCTTTTTTGGAGGTATTTCTACTGGATCCGCAAATACCTCTTCGAACTGAGCTAATATCTCTTCGATCACTGTGGGAATTCGAGTCTGTTCGTCTTCTTTCTTGTCTAAACTCAGCAACTCAACCCAAAATCCTTGTCCCTCCTCTTGTACTGATTTGATTAATTGTTTAAAAGTAACCAACGTATTTTGGAGAATAGGATCACCTCTTAATGTAACATTCACTCCTTCAAGATGATAAGACATCTCCAATTTACGAAAGTCAAATTGAATTTTTCCCAAAGTTTGCAACCACTGTACTCCCAAGATAACATCTGCGCTTTCGAGTTGAGCGGTAAGCAATCACATAATATTTTGGTCTCTTGAATCCGGATCTGTACAGCTCTACATAATCCCATCGTATTCACTGTTAAACCTATACCCAACGATACTCCATATTGTTTTGTTATCTCTACTGATATTCCAGATTTCTCACTAAATTTTCAGCAATGCAATTACGTGTTACACAACTATCTACCATGATCACATTTTTTTTTTGTTTTCCGATGAGTCCCTGTATTTTCAATGTTGTTGGTGATGAAATTCCACGTCAGAATTTAATGATAATTCCATTAATTCAGTGGACTCACCATTATCTTCACAACTCCACTGATCAATTCCATGTTCCACGGTTCCTATTCCCGTAATGTCTTCTCTTTTGTTCGATTCTTTTTCATCATTGACCAAAATAACTTGCAATTCTCTCTGTTTACACCGGTGATTGTAGGAATATCTTTCATCGCATCAGGAACACAATCCTTTCCCGGCGTTTCTCCTCAGTCTCAGCATCGGTCAACCGCTTGAAGTTTCCCCGCCAAGGAGGTCCGTGTGCTTCCGATAGACCGTCGCAATTCGTCGGTTTTCCAAGGTAGAAATTAGGTTTCCAATTCCGATTGTCGATTGTTTTGAAGAATCGACATGGTTGGTGAGTTGGTTTCATGTATTTTTTACCTAATACCGACTGTCCTGAAGCTCCGATGCGGTTGATGGTTTGATTCCCCTGTCCTCTCGTGAACGAGACTGGACTGCGTTTCACGAAGTTCACATCCTTCGTATCTTCTTCGAAAAGAGCCAAATCCGTCGCATTTGCTTCACATTTTTCAAGCCTTATGGTGGTTTCAATCACTTCTTCCAGTTTCTACGGATTCAGCACCTTCAACATCCTTCTCAGGTAAGGCTTCAATCCGTTTCTTAAATGCACTTATCATCACATCCTCCAGTAGACTATGAATCTGAGAAATCGGTTCTTCAATTCTTGAAGATATTCATACACCGACAAATTTTGCGTAAGCAAAAATAACCTGTCACTAGCGGTTCCAACTCTAAATCCATCCTAATAAACTCATTTTGAATTCCTCCCTATATGTAAATTTTCGTCCGGTCTTCTGCCAATTGAACCAGCGAAGAGCTATTCCTTCGAGGCTCATTGTAGCTAGCATCATTTTATCTTCTTCGCTAAAATTTCTAACCTCGAAATACCTTTCAGCATGAGCTAAGCTGTGTCTTTATGGGGGCGGTATTGATATGGATTTCCAGTTTATACAAGAAGGAAGAACAATAAAGGGAATCAAGTGGAGAAAGCTAGACGTAGAAGATATGATTTTATTAGTGAACATTGATTGTTGTTTTGTGTAGTTGTGTTGGTTGTTGTATTGTGATTTTGTGTGGAGGTTTATGTGTTGTTAACCATAGTTAAAACTGTGTTTTGTGTTAGTTTGTTAACTAGTGTTGTTAACCCTCAAGTGAGGGTTATAAGAAGGGGTTGGAGTTAGTTTGTTGGTTACCGAAAAATTAGGAAAATATTGTAAAGTGTGACGGTTATCAGAAAATTTGGGAAAGGTTGTTAGGGGAAAGAGCTGGTCATCTCTTCAAAGGCTCCAGATTGTATTCTTTTCTTCGGTGAAATAAACAAGCGAAAGTTCTTTTCTATCAGAATTCGAAATTTTTAATCGAGTTTTTTTATAAGTAGTCTAGACAATTTAAATGACTGGTCTAGACAATTTAAAAGTCCTTTGTTGTTTTTATGAACTATCGAAGTATATATAATATGATAATATATAATTATTTTAAAATTTTTTATTATTTAGATTTTTAAATTTTAATAATTTAAATTTATAAGTATGAAATTTATATTAATATTTTTGTATTAAATTTGAAAAAACATGAATTTTTCTTACAACTTTAATTATAATTTTGTATATGGATCATAATTTAATATTATTATTTAAGTATTATAGAGAAATATAACAATTTAAAAATAATAATCTTTACTAATGTTTTTATATCTATAAATTATTATTTATTTTTATGTATATCTTTTAAATCATATAAACAACATTTATATGTCGTTTAGGTGTTTTTTATACTAATTATATAATATATATATATACATTATTAAACATTAAAATTTTTAACTAGTTTTTTTGTTTTATTTACGTTGAAACATATTTATTTAGTAATTTTGATGAGTTTATGTATAAACCAAAAGGTAAGGAAGAAGAGAGATGTTGGTTAATTCTTCAATGGGGCAATACTAGTGTTTCTTTAAAATATCATTAATCTATTTTTTCCAACGGTTTTTGTGTGTTTATCCTCATTTCTTTTTATAGAGAAATAGAGATGATATATATATCTTGGATTTTGTTTATAAAATACCATTTATGATTATTTAGAAATTTGTCTTTACAAATACATTTAAAAATAGAAATGTGTATGTGTCTAATCCTTTGGTAAATTAATACAAAAAATAGATTTTTATCGACAAATTCATCCTTAATCCATTAAAAGGACTATTTCCAAACTTATTCTAGATAGAATTTATCCGTTAGTAATTGATTGTAGGTTATTAATAACCGTCAAGAATTTAAAATAAAAAAATTCGTATGAAATTAGATATATATTTTCCGTGTCAAATACGTGCGAATGTTTTTTTGAAATGAAAAATATAAATAAAATAATATTTTAAAAAATTCGCCTCATCATATCTTATTTGTTCTTTTTCATTGAGAATATTAAATTTTCTTTCTTTAAAAAAATTAAATTAGAAAGGAAAAAAAATAATAAATTAGAAGTTTTTGCTCTTTTGGACTCCTTTGATGATGTTTTAAGACACCTACGGTTCTACCACCCCTAAGAGGTAATGAGCACTCCATAATACTTAAACCGGATGTTAGTTATGTGAATGTGAGGCCTTATAGATATCCTCACGCACAAAAGGAGGAGATTGAGAAGTTAATGCGTGAAATGCTTCAAGCTGGCCTTATTAGACCTTGTCAAAGCTTGTTTTCAAGTCCGATTTTGTTGGTGAAAAAGAAGGATGAAAGCTGGAGATTTTGTGTAGATTACGAGCTCTAAATCGGGAAACAATTCCCGATAAATTTCCTAATCCCATGAGAGATGAGTTGTTGGATGAACTTCACGCGGCAATTATCGTTTCTAAGTTGGATTTGCGTTCGAGATATCACCAAATCCAGATGAATGAAGAGAAAATTAAAAAAAAAACAGCCTTTCGAACGCATGATGGTCATTATGAGTTCTTGGTTATGCCGGTTGGACTAACGAATGCTCCAGCCACTTTTCAAGCATTGACAAGCGATATTTTCAGACATTATTTACAGAGGTTTGTACTCGTTTTCTTCGATATTATTTTAGTTTACAACCCAAATTTGCAAGAACATTTGAAGCACCTTAAGGTAGTCTTGGAAGAACTCCGGAAATACTATTTGTTTGCAAATTAAAAAAATGCTCGTTTCGAAAGCTGTATACTTGGGACACATTATATCAAGCGAATGGGTGTCCACAGACAACAATAAAATTACAGCAGTATCCAATTGGCCTCGTCTGCGGAATATCAAGGAGCTTCGCAGATTTTTGGGTTTGACGAGCTATTATCGTTGATTTGTGCAAGGTTATGGGATAATTGTGAAACCAATCAATGAACTAATAAAGAAAGATGTTTTTGGATGGTCAGAAGTTGCATAATTGGCCTTTAATGATCTTAAGAAGGCAATAGTGACAACACCCGTTTTGGGACTACCTAACTTTGGAGACGTTTTTGTGGTGGAATCCGATGCTTGGGGAGGTTGTTTGGGCACAATACTCATGCAAAATCAGAGTCCCATTGCCTAATATAATAGGATTTTACCGAATCCAGAGCATTTGAAATCCGTTTAAGAGAGAGAATTGATGTCCATAGTTTGTTCTATACTAAAATGGCATCATTACTTGATGGGTAGAAAGTTTTTGATTTGTACGGACCGGAGAAATTTGAAATTTTTGCTGGAACAACGTGAGGTTAATAGTGAGTATCGGAAGTGGTTAATCAAGTTGCTGGGCTTTGATTTTGATATAGTATACAAACCTGGTAAGAAGAATCGAGTAGCGGATGGGCTATCCAGAATTTTGTAACAGCCGAGTTTATCTAGAATTCCATAACAGCCGAGTTTATCAAGAGATTCAGAGTAACTTGTTACGGGCGCAAAAAAGGATAAAAATTACAACAGATTGTTCTAGAAGAGACATATCATTTGAAGTGGAAGATTTTGTTTTTTTAACTCTGACCCTATCGAAAAAAATCTGTGGTTGTCTGTCGTTGTTAGAAGTTGGTAGCACGTTTTTATGATCCTTTTCAAATAGAAGCACACACTGGTTCGTATCGGTTGTCTCTTCCTCAAGGTTCGAAAGTGCATCCAGTGTTTCATGTGTCTCAATTGAAACAAGCGTGGAAAGTGACTTTGTGCCTACTCCAATTCCAGATCAGTTACAAGCAGACTTGCAGCTTACGGTCACACCTGCAACAATATTGGATACACGTTATACGGATACAGGAGCATTGGAGGTACTAGTTCAGTGGGATTCTTTATCTTTTCATGAAGCTTTGTGGGAGAAGGCACAAGAGTTGGCACGACATTTTCCAACATTTCAGCTTGAGGACAAGCTGCGTCTTTATGGAGGCGGTATTGATATGGATTTCCAGTTTATACAAGAAGGAAGAACAATAAAGGGAATAAAGTGGAGAAAGCTAGACGTAGAAGATATGATTTTATTATTGAACATTGATTGTTGTTTTGTGTAGTTGTGTTGTTGGTTGCTGTATTGTGATTTTGTGTGCAGGTTTATGTGTTGTTAAAACTGTGTTTAGCGTTAATTTGTTAATTAGTGTTGTTAACCCTCGAGTGAAGGGTATAAGAAAGGGTTGTGGTTAGTTTGTTGTTATCGGAAAAGTTTTTTTATAAGTAGTCTAGACAATTTAAATGACTGGTCTAGACAATTTAAAAGTCCTTTGTTCTTTTTATGAACTATCGAAGTATATATAATATGATAATATATAATTATTTAAAATGTTTTATTATTTAAATTTTTAAATTTTAATAATTTAAATTTATAAGTATGAAATTTATATTAATATTTTTGTATTAAAGTTGAAAAATTGAAAAAACTTCTTACAACTTTAATTATAATTTTGTATATGGATCATAATTTAATATTATTATTTAAGTACTATAGAGAAATATAACAATTTTAAAATAATAATGTTTACTAATGTTTTTATATCTATAAATTATTATTTATTTTTATGTATATCTTTTAAATAATCTAAACAACATTTATATGTCGTTTAGGCGTTTTTGATACTAATTATAATATATATATATATTATTAAACATTAAATTTTTTAACTAGTTTTTTGGTTTTATCTAGATTTAAACATATTTATTTAGTAATTTTGATGAGTGCATGTATAAACCAAAAGGTAAGGAAGAAGAGAGATGTTGGTTAATTCTTCAATGAGGCAATATTGGTGTTTCTTTAAAACATCATTAATCTATTTTTTCCAACGGTTTTGTGTGTTTATCCTCGTTTCCTTTTATAGAGAAATAGAGATGATATATATATATATATATATATATATCTTGGATTTTGTTTATAAAATATCATTTATGATTATTTAGAAATTTGTCATTATAAATACATTTAAAAATAGAAATGTGTATGTGTCTAATCTTTTGATAAATTAATACAAAAAATAGATTTTTATCGACAAATTTGTCCTTAATCCATTAAAAGGACTATTTCCAAACTTATTCTAGATAGAATTTATCCGTTAGTAATTGATTGTAGGTTATTAATAACCGTCAAGAATTTAAAATAAAAAAATTCATCTGGAATTAGATATATATTTTTCGTGTCAAATCCGTGCAAATATTTTTTTGAAATGAAAAATATAAATAAAATAATATTTAAAAAAATTCGCCTCATCATATCTTCTTTGTTCTTTTTCATTGAGAATATTAGATTTTCTTTCTTTTTTAGAAAAAAATTAAATTAGAAAGGAAAAAAATAAAAAATTAGAGACATCAAAAAATTTGTGTGAGAGAATTCATCATTAAATTTACATTTTTAGTTGTGAATTAAATATCTTAAATGAAATTTAAATTAAAATTGTCAAATCAATGCAAAAATCTTTCTCCTCGCGGTCCTCTTGATCTTGTGTTGCTCCATGTCGCTAATAATCATATCCATGATCTATTTTCCAAGACTTCTTATGCGGACATCATATATCCATTAGTTAGTTAAACCTTTTAGGTCAACAGTTTTTCTGGTCTCAATCCACGACTAATGTTACAAATTTATCAAAGTGCACCTTTTTTCTCGATATTTGTATTTATTTCCTTAGTTTATTCTACTTTCATTATATACTCTCACATAATGTTTACACTATTAGTCCATGGGATTAAGTAACCATTGTACATACAGTCTCTTACACGATCTTTACACTATTAGTCTAGAGGACTAAATAACCATCACCTTGACACTCTCTCCGACGACCTTCTCGCTACTAGTCGAAGGGATTAAGTAATCACCACACTCACATTCTCATTCATGACCTTTACGCTATTAATATAGGAGACTAAATAAACACCACACTACAATCTCTCACACAATTTTTATGCTACTAGTGTATGGAAAAAAATAACCATAGCAGTCAAACTCTCTCACACGAGCTTATTGCTTCAGTTTATGTTATAAGTCTCAAACTACGTAAGTATCATTTTTTATGATTGTTATACTAAATGATCCATTTCTAACTGTCACACTTATTTTCATTAACTATTATTGTGTTCACATACACTTAAATATCTCAAAACCTTATCTCATAATTCAACTCATCCTAACATTTTTTTCGGCTTTAGTGTGCTAACGCTTGACATTCAACCCATATATATATATTCTCAATGCTAATTCTTGATATCTGTATTCTTTATAGACATCATTATCATGTCTAATCCGTGTTATATGGTATCTCAACCTATCAACACGTCGATATCATGTTATCAATATCCCCATTTCATCGCCTTTGTTCGAATTATCTTGATACAACAATCATTTATTGTATTCTAGAAATTTTCATGTGAAACTTTTATCCCGATTATATCCTAAAACTAAGACTATGTCAGTTCGATGCCCTCACATTGATGTCATCATCTCCTTCCATCTTTATCAACCTTAACATGCAATTTTCGTTGTCTAACGAATATTGATAATTCCTTTGCCTATCATATACGTTGAATCCTGATATTTTGTTCTCTAATATGCTCTACTAGTAGGTGATAAGTGATGAGTTTTCATGTGCGGCAGAATTCACTAAGATGAAGAATAGATAAGACTCACAGATAAAATATTATTATAGAATTTGGTGCTTCTTCTTCATGTTTCTTAAGCTCTTTTAGTTTTCTTATAATATGTTCCTCTTTATATTTCTCTCTCACCAATCATATCTCTAACTCATGTTGGTTTTTATTGCCAAAACCTTAAGCATGGATCTCTACTTTAGAATCTAAAGGCCACATGTGGACGAATTTCAATGTATATCTATAGATATCAATGGGTTGGATTGTGCCCAACCCATTAAAATAGAATGTGTTTTATAAGATAATTGGGTTGGATTATATAGATGGGATTAAACATATTTATTTATATAAATAATTTGCATACATATTTATTCATTTAATATTATAATATATATATATATATAGACATTATAGATACTATAATTAATGAAAATAAAATTTGTGATATATATTAAAAATTTTGAATAAATCTTCAAATTTTATCTTAATATATCAATAGTTAAACCGATAATTCATGAAAATAAAATTCTCGATAAATTTTTAACAAATTCTATAAAAAAATGTTCGATATAATCGTCAAATCTTCATCATTTTTCTCGTCGTCCTTGACTTCAACATCACGATCATCAACAATATCAACTTCGTCATCACAACTATCGCCAACTATCATCAAATGGTTAATCTTTTTAGCTATTACCATTCATTCACGAGCAAACATCTTTGTCAATTCAGAAAATTTGGCAGATGTTCTTTTGCATACTGATCATCTCGTTTTCATACGTATTTCTTGTACGATTTTAGGGATGTTTATGATATATATGTGCTGCTTTACGTATGATTTCGTATCCGTTTTACTTGTTTCGTGTTTTCATGTTCTTACAGGTTTTTACGCGTATTTGGTTCATTTTGGAGCTAAAGGACATGCACGGAGCTAAGGAGCAACTTCGAGGATCATCACGGGACAAACGGTACGAGATTTAGCAGGTACGAGATAGAGGAGCCTCCACCCGGCCGGGCACAACTCATACACGATCGGGCAAAGGCTACGGCGAATTTTGGTGCGCATTCACGCACGACTCGGGCAAGGAAATGCTCGACCAGATGCCTTATACCCGAGCGGGCGGACATCATGCCCGATCGGGCAATGCTCGACCCTTATACCCGAGCGGGCGGACATCATGCCCGATCGGGCATCCCATGCGAATCGCGATCCGTGCGACCTGACCTAGCCGCACCCGAGCGGGCACATTGAGAGCCCGAGCGGGTCGCGACCCGAGTTACAAGCTAAGTTAAGTAAAATTAACTTAAAATAAAAGGAAGCTCGTGGGGGGATTAAGGCAACAATTGGACCGACTTAAGAGGCATAAAAAGAGGTCAGAGGACGATATTAGAAGATAACTTTTTATTCAGTTCGTGATTGAGGAGAATTCTTGCGAGGAGGCAAGCGAGGAGCATTGGAGATCAACCCGACACTTCGGTTTCGCTTGGTTTTCATGTTCCTTAGACTTTCTATTTCGTTTATGTTTGTTTACAGATGCATGAGCGAGTAGTTTGTTTGTTCTAGGAGAAGGGATTAGCCCTTGGCTATCCCAAAACAACTTTTGATCTATTTTGAATGCATCTTCCCGTTTTAGTTTATCTATTCTCTATCTGAGCGCTTGAATTTA
>CM071860.1:67136896-67156702 GCA_036759665.1 Gynandropsis gynandra | reverse complement strand
TCTTCACACATGGAGAAGTGGAACTATGGAGTGATGTGGGTGGCATATTCAAAGCTAATGGACAACGGTTAAAGCTCTACCAAGCCACTCAACCGATCGAAAGTGGGAACTCCATTTCCCTTTCCGATCCACCCGTCGCGTACGCATTAGGAATGGAGACGTCAAAGCTTAAAGACGTTAAATAAGCGCTTTCTGGGAGGCAACCCAACTGTTTGTTTTTCTCTTCATGTTTAAGACTCGGTTATTCGTTTTATTTAAAAAAAAATAAAAACACCAAAAATGTGCTTCACTTCCTTTATCATCCATCGGAGCTTCACGTCGAGGACGCCGTTCAATTCAAGTCTGGGGGAGTAGCTCACGTTTGTCAGGTGATTTCGTTTCATTTTCTCTTTGATTTTGTAGTTTTTAGGTTATTTTGTGGTTTTCAGTTGTTTTTGAGTCAGAGTCGTCCCAGGCACTTGTCCGGTGCCACGTTTTGAGATGAACCCTGAACCTAGGATGCTTAAGAAGTTGACCTTTTCCGTGAGATTTTGCATGATTGAGCTAGGTTTTCCCTAAGCATTAGAGCTTATTAGTCGGCTGAAAAACAATAGGTCGTAGTTCTTTGGAATCCTAGTGTTGCTTGTGGGGAGGTTTAGACGAGGTTGCTAGGCTAGTTTATCGTTTATTCTCTCTACCCAGATGGTCATACTTCGTGTAGACGATGCTTTACTTCTGTTCTATTGAGGATTATTGGATCATATAAAATCGAGCTTATTTTGCAGATTAAAAGCACACACTAACACTCCGCTGTCGATAAAGATAATGCCCAAAAAGCATGATAAAAAATCGATATGAGTGCATCGACCTTGTTACTCTTTCGGTGGCTCGGGTCTAAGTGGTGGGTTGGCAATCTTCTTTCTACGTCCTAAGGGCATGGCACAACAAGCCTCCTACTCCACTGCACTCTTAAACGAGATGCATGAGTATACCGTCATCGGTAGTCTGGGTCTAAGTAGAGGCTGGATCCCTTCAAATCTGACGTCCTAGAAGCCTAGTGTGTATGCAAAGAAAAAGAAAAAAAATAAAAAAAAGAGAGAGAAGAATAAAAAAAAAGGAAACAAAAGAAAAAGAAGTCATAAAAAAGAAAATAAAAAGAAAAAGAAAAGAAAAAGAAAGAAAGAAGCTCGGAAAGAAAGAAACAAGTATCCTCGGTTGATCTAGGTTTGGCATTGTTTGAAGTCTTGTTTGGTGGAGGGAGTTACGGTAGCTAGTCTAGTTTCCTTTGATTTACTTTCTCATGGGTAACCGTGGTGGACTTAGGACTAAGACTGAAAACTCGATTAGGCCGAATTTGCTCTCGACATGCTAGTTGATCGGTTAGGTTCGCTTTAGCGGTATTTCTAGGAGAAGGGGGAATTCTCGTGTTTTTATACCCCATGTGTTCCACGTTTACGTTTGCTTAGGGACAAGGAAACATTCAAGTCTGGGGGATTTTGATCATCTCGTTTTGATACGTATTTCTTGTACGATTTTAGGGATGTTTAAGATATATATGTGCTGCTTTACGTATGATTCTGTATCCGTTTTACTTGTTTTCGTGTTTTCATGTTCTTACAGGTTTTTACGCGTATTTGCTTCATTTTGGAGCTAAAGGACATGCAAGGAGCTAAGGAGAAACTTCGAGGATCATCACGGGACAAACGGGACGAGATTTAGCAAGAGGAGCCACCACCCGATCGGGCACAACTCATGCACGATCGGACAAAGGCTACGGCGAAATTTGGTGCGCATTCACGCACGAATCGAGCAAGGAAATACCCGAGCAGTTGTCTCACACCCGACCGGGCGCACACCATGCCCGATCGGGCATCCCATGCGGATCGCGATCCGCGCGACCTGACCTAGCCGTACCCGAGCGGGCACATTGAGAGCCCGAGCGGGTCGCGACCCGAGTTACAAGCTAAGTTAAGTAAAATTAACTTAAAATAAAAGGAAGCTCATGGGGGGGGGGATTAAGGCAACACTTGGACCGACTTAAGAGGCATAAAAAGAGGCCAGAGGACGACATTAGAAGACAACTTTTTATTCAGTTCGTGATTGAGGAGAATTCTTTCGAGGAGGCAAGCGAGGAGCATTGGAGATCAACCCGATACTTCGGTTTCGCTTGGTTTTCATGTTCCTTAGAATTTCTATTTCGTTTATGTTTGTTTACAGACACATGAGCGAGTAGTTTGTTTGTTCTAGGAGAAGGGATTAGCCCTTGGCTATCCCGGAACCACTTTTGATCTATTTTGAATGCATCTTCCCGTTTTAGTTTATCTATTCTTTATCTGAGTGCTTGAATTTACTTGTGTTTGCGATGGCTACGTAGATGCACGTGTTAGGGGTTAGGGGTTAAGACCCTCACGTTAAAATACCACTTCGACCTTATGAATTCTCTGATTCTACGTTGGTACATCTCCAAAACCCGAATTTGCAGACATACTTTCTACAATCATCAAGGGAGGATGTGACAAAAACAGCTCGAGGCACACTAGGATAACCACTACAAAAAAAACACGCAAGTTCCAACGGACGGGGCAACGGATCCGTCTGTTGAAACGAAATGGCAACGAATTGTAACGGATTTGTGAGAACTTTCAACGGGTAGAAACTCGTTGGAATCGATTACAAATTTCAACGGACGTTTAACTAATATTGTCTGGTGCCCCATCCATTGCAATTCGTCGCAATTTTTAATAGAATGTTAATGGATTTCATCCGTTGGACCATTCCGCTAGATGCCCGTTAGAAGCCCGGGAAAAATATTTCAACGGGCATCCGTTTATATATGTAACGGATGCCCGTTACAAATAGCAACAAATGCCCGTTGAAATTGTTAATTTCAAGGTTCACCGGTGGAAATAAATTCACGCGTTGGAAATTGCACTATTTAGATCAAAACAAAAGATTGCATCAAACCATCAATAACAAACATATTTTCAACAAAATGTTATCTTCTTTAAATCGAGATATATATATAGATCGAGAGAGTGGATGTATAGAAGAAAAGATCCTATAACCGAAGAGATTACGCAAGAATTCTTACACGGATTGGAGCAATTCATGAGTTTTGTATCGATGCAACCTTTGTGTCAAGAACGCGGGACAATGTTATGTCCATGCAAAAGATGCAATAACATAAAGTATTGAAGTCAAGAAATTGTTTGCAAACATCTTTTTAAGGTGGGTTTCGTTGAGAATTACGAAATTTGGATTTTTCATTGCGAAAATTGCGGTGTTAGAGATATTGTGCAAGATGCACAATTAGAAAGAAATAAAGAAGCTATTTATGAAGCATCAACGAAATTTCCATATGTGGAAATGGTGTTAGATGCTTTTCCTCGAGTTGTTAATGAACAAACGTGTGAAGAGATGCCGAATATCGATGCACGTCGATTCTTCAACATATTGGATTCGGAGAAACAACCTATATATGAAGGTTATCGTGAAGGTCAGTCTCGCTTATCTTTATCTTCAAGATTGATGTTTGTAGAAACAGTTGCGTGTTGTTCTGGGGAAATGATAAAGACTTGTTGGAATGCAAGTTTTGCGGAGCAAGCAGATTTCGGCCAAAAAAACTATCTTCACGTAAATATGTACCATACAAGAAAATTTTCTATATACCTATAGAAAAAAAGTTGAGAAGGTTATTTGAATCGAAAAAACCGCTGCGGCAATGAGATGACACTCAGAACACTCGACGACCGAAGGTATAATGCAACATCCATCGGATGGTAAAGCTTGGAAAGATTTTAATGAAATATTTTCCGAGTTCACATATGAAATGAGAAATGTTTATCTTTGCCTGTGCACTGATGGTTTTAGTCCATATGGACAATCTGGAAGTCAATATTCTTTGTGGTCGGTGATTTTGTCTCCGTATAATTTGCCTCACGAGATGTGTTTGAAAAGAGAGGTAATTTTTCTGACGTTGCTGATTCCAGGACCAGAACATCTGAAGAAAAGTTTCAATATCTTTTTGTAACCTTTAATTCATGAATTAAGACATTTTTGGAACGAAGGAATTCTTGCTTATGACATCAGTACAAAGCAAAATTTCACATTGAAAGCGGTCTTGTTGTGGATGATTAGCGATTTTTCTGCCTATGGAATGTTATCTGGATGGAGCACGCACGGAAGATTTGCATGTCCATATTGTATGGAGGATACAGATTCATTTTGACTAGTACATGGTAAGAAACCATGTTGGTTTGATTTTCATAGAAGATTTCTTCCTCGTGATCATGCTTTCTGGAAAGATAAAAAAAACTTTTTCGAAAGAACATGATATAAAAAGAAGAGGCATCGTGCATGCGAACCGGAACACAAATCCTTTACGAAAGGTTGAACACAATGGGTGATTTACAAGAATAAGTGGAATGCGGTGGAGATTGTGGACATCGTAAAACAAAAATCCAAGGTGAATGACATAACTAGTATAAACGTAGTATCTTTTGGGAATTACCATACTGGAAATCATTAATATTACGTCATAATTTAGATCTTATGCATATCGAAAAGAATTTTTTTCGATAACATCATCAATATTGTTTTGAATGTGGCGGGTAAAATAAGGATAACATACAATCAAGAAAAGATTTGAAGTCAATATGCTGACGATTTGAGTTGGAATTAAGAGATGGAAGGTCACCTGTCCCAGTATTCAGGTTGTCGGGTCCGACGAAAACAACATTATAAAAGTGGTTAAAAGAAGACATTAAGTTTCCAGATGGATATACATCGAACATTGCTCGGTGTGTGGATATTGTTGGTTCGAGGCTGATCGGGTTGAATAGTCATGATTGTCACGTTTTCATGCAGCGACTCATTCCAATTGCATTTGCTGAGCTCTTACCATAGAATGTTCACGATGTGCGGAATCAACATATTTTTTAGAGATATATGTTCAAGGATTTAAAAAGGGATGACTTGAATTTAGTGAAAAACAATATCTCTGAAGTATTATCTGCATTGGAAAAAGTTTTCCCGCCTACATTCTTCGATGTCATGGAGCATTTTCCAATACATTTACCAGATGAGGCAATACTCGGTGGACCAGTTCAATTCAGATAGATGTATCCTTTCAAACGGTTTTTCTTTCATTTAAAGAAAAAAAGCAAAAAGCAAAGCAGCGGTCGAAGGATCTACTGTCAATAATACTTGCTGGAAGAAATCAAATATTTCAGCACATTTTTGTTTCGAGTCGCATATTTAAATGAAAGAACGACATGCAACGGAGGATCACAAAAACTATTTGTATTAATATAATCCACAGTTTGGCACAATCCCTGAGATGTTTACACCAATTGGACGTACAGGAGGTAAATCTGAGGAATATTGGTTAACACTAGAGGAGTATAATCACATCCACACATATATGTTACATGCAATATCCAACAACATGCAATATCCAACAACATTGAAATGTCGAAGAGAGAAGTGGTGGGCCGTAGTAAAGATCAAGCCAAACGAGATCATAAGCTCAGATGATAAAGAAGATCCGTTGCAACCCGATCATCCGTAGCCGCTTCGTTTAATTGATACAGATCACGAGGAGATTCTCGCAAGAATTGACATAGACGGAGAATTCATACGAGATTATGAAGACGTTGAACCAAAAGATGCTGAAGATGAAAATAGCGATAAATTCAATGAAAAATCGAAGAAAGACTCACCAATCGATGAATCTAGTGAAGAAGAAATGTAAATACAATAATGTGTATGATGTGTAATAAATGTAGATGATGTGTAATGTAGATGATGTGTAATGTACATGATGTGTAATAATGTAGATGATGTGTAATCGAACAATCGAAATGTTAATACAATCGAAGAATATATAAACAATGTTTAATGTATTAGAACTTCATATTATCTAATACCAACGAGAATCCGTTGGAAATATTAACAGATGCCCGTTGAAACACGAAATCGCCTCCGACAATTAGAAAAAATTTCTAAGTTTTTCATATTTCTAACGGGCATCCGTTGGAACGTGTAATGATCAAAAAAATTCTAATGCACATTTGTTAAAAGAGGCAACGGATGCCCGTTAGAAAGTTTTGTAACGGGCGTCCGTTACAATTTGCAAATGATGCTCGTTGCAAAGTGTAATGATGCCTACCCTAGTCTTCATAAATTCAAACGGGCATCCGTTTGAAATTGTAACGGATGCCCATTGCAAAGGGAGACGAGCCGCCATTTCGCCGTCCGTTGCTTTGGGAACACGCATTTTCAACAGGCATCCGTTGGAAAGGCAGAACGTCGTGTAAATTAACTGCTTCCGTTGAGATGACGTGTTTTCCGTTGGAAATTTCTGTATATAAACCATTGAACAGTTTCATTTTCAACATAAATCAAAATCTCATTCCTCTCAAACACTACATTTCACATACAAACACATTTACAAACACTAACAAAAAAAATTAGGGCTAGACAATTTATAGGATCGGGAGGAATGTTGGCTGGTTCTGTGGGAACTCCTCTCCCGCCTCCACCACCATATCGTTCTCCTTCACCAATATCGGTACCGCTAATATTTGATGAAGAGGACGATATGGTGGATATCGATTCCTTGATCGATAATTTTGATTGGCGTCCCACCATTTCGATTATCGAACACGAACAACGACATCATCCAAGGGTCCTTACAGGACTGATTATATTATTCTTGGCAAGTTACTCTAGAAGTCGTGCGCCACCGATGGTGGTACACTTTTATGGTAAGTTTAAATTACATTTAATTTTAAATAATTAGTTATATATGTTATAAAACTAACACATTATAAATTATTTTGCAGTGCGTATACAGATGGCGGAGAAAGGATACATTGCGCATCTACACAGCATGGGTGCGCGACATGCAGGCTCGGATGCACCTTATAATGAACAACACCAAGTGCAACTACTACACCAAAAATCGCAAACTGACATGGGAAACGGACGAGGTCTTCAACAAACTCATCCAACATTGGGAGTCGGAAGACTTCAAGTCCAAGAGCGAGAAGGCCAAAAAATGTCGGTACGGCGAGAAGGTTCCCGGAGATGGTCCGCATCGCCATACTTCGGGATCAAAATCATTCTCGAAGAGAAAAAAAAAGAATTGGTAAAATTTTTTATCATTTACATTTTTTTTTTATAATATTTATCTAATTAAGTTTATTTTATATTACAGATGCAACAGATATGAAGAGAACCGACTCTTCTTAAGCTGATATTGGAAATCCACGCCAAGAAAAAGCCGATCGTCGGAGAAGAGGTCGAAGAAACCAAACTCATCAATCCTCGAGCAGAGAGAACCATGAAAGTTATGTCGAAGAAGACCATAAAACAATCACAAGCATGCGGTTCAACTTTCGATGAGCTGAGTCCTTTACAAAAGGACAAAATTTATTTAGAGGTAAAAACTTATTCTTTTGTTTTTCAATTATTAATAAAATATTTTGTAAAAATCTAACTCTAATTTTGTTTGTCTTGTAGTCGGTGAGACCGTATAAGTGGCGTCTGTACGGTCTCGGGGCACTTCAAAAAGATATCATCAAGGACGCCACAATGGTACCTCCCGCAGTCCAAGAGAGTTACACGCAACAACGATAGATTGAGGATCTCGAATCACAACTTCGAGAAACTCGAGCCAAAGTACAGCACTAGGAGAGCGTAGTTGAGTTGCTATCCGGCCAAGTAAGAGGATCCACGCCGCGGCAAGAAACGGGCCCCAATTCGGATGCAACGCCGTCTAGAGGTGGTGCGATGATATCGATCCAGCCAATCTAAATGAAATGTAATAGGATTAGTTTTAGTTTTAATGGTTTTTGTAAACAATTTGAATATTTAAATTAAAACTTTTTATTTTAAATTTTTTTTTTATTTTTTAACCAACTTTCGAACGGATGCCCGATGCAATTTCTAACGGGCATCCGTTGGTGATATTTTTCCGCCAAATGGTAACGGACGTGTGTTCCCATTTCTCGAAAATTTGTAACGAACATCCGTTGCTCTTTTTCACCAGTTTCCAACGGATGTCCGTTGAAAATTTTAAAATCCCGCTCATTTTCTCGCATGGATGGCAACAGAGGTCCATTAAAAACTTTTAACGGACATCCGTTACCATATTTCAACGGGTATCCATTGCAAATTCTTAACAGTCATCCATTACAAATTATTTCAACGGGCTTCCGTTACAAAATTTCAACGGCTTTATCTGTTGGTCGTCCGTTAAAATTTTGCAACGGATATTATCCGTTGCAACTCCGTTGCAAATTGCAATAGATCCCGATTTCCAACGAGCTATTCCCAACGGTCGCGGATCCGTTGTTGTCCGTTGAAAAAGGGCTTTTCCAACGAATTTAAGGAGTTTTCCAACGGATTTGTCCATTTGAAAACTCATATTTTTTTGTAGTGAACTTAAGTCACTGCAAAGTTTAGTCAAAATGTGAAAGCTCTAAATTCTAATAGATGTGCTAATCGATTCCGACTTCGAACTATTACTTTAGTAATCTTTAGCAAATAAATCGATGTCTAGTTTCCGAACAGAAAAAGGTAAAGACAAGGAAAACATATATATACCGCCACGAAGAAAGCCATTTACCACCCTCAAACCCAAAACGTTGACAGTCCACAAATCCAAAGATCGAAACCCAACCCAAAATCTAACATTGATCTCCACCACAATCAATGCTAGAAACCCAATTTCTCATCGGTCAAAATCCTTGATGCCTTCAGTTTATTGCGCAAAAACCTGAAAACGAAGAACCCGAAATCAAAAATCGAATCAGAAAAATAAAATCAGATAGAATCGTAGCATAGAGAGAAAGAATTGTTGAAAGGATCGTAGGAAACCTGGATGAGATTTTCATTTAAAGACGGAGAGAGAAAGAGACGTACGGAGAATGAGCGTGCGACCGACCAGAGAGAAATAGCGAGCGAATCAGAGAAGGAGTAGTAAGGAGTGAGCGAATCGGATAACTATGAGGGTGAATGTATGAAGAGAACGATAGAGGGTGAATGGGTCAATGGACTACATGAGTTTTACCATTAAAATTAATCTAATTAGGTTTTACATCCAATTAACCCATATAATTTTATTACTCATTTAACAAAGATCCATATATCTTTTAAATGGGTTGAGTTGGGTTAATCCATTAAACTCAACCCAAATTGACATTACTAGGTATCTCGTCTCTCCTTCGTATCTACTGCCTAAACCCACACCATACACACCCTTACAAAAAATCAACTGTCATTTCTATCTCTAATTGTAGATGTTGACAATGGGTTTGCACCCAATTTATTAGCACCTGTCGACGAATTGATTGCAACCATTCAGAAGAATGGTTGCATCTATTCATTATTTTATGTTATGTTTTCAAAGAGAAAATGGCATCACATTTTTGTCAGAAGTTTTCTTCTTGCGCACTTTTTGATCTTAAAATCCATGTGATCTCTATTTGGGTGACCTAAATACTTATATCCAAGCCCTTGACTTTGATTTATTAGGAGAACATCGACCAACTCTCACTTCTCACCCAAAGATCGCCCCAAATTTCTCATACTATACCATATGTTCAGAGGCCCTCTCCCCAAAGTTAGTTGGTTCTTCCCAAAATACGTGGCATAGTAGTTGACTCGATATCTAGGGGTAAATTACTATTTCGGTGCGGGCCACGAGAACGGTATCAAATTGAGACAAACTTAGAATACTAGATATGATCTAAAAATAACAATGGTAAATGTTGACCAATAAGACGATGTGAGATAAGCTTCATCGTTGAGAGGACATAGTTTGTTCTCGAATAACATCTGTGCTAATCGAAAAATTTTATTTCAAAATGTATGAAATCTTAAGTAGTTAAAAAAATATTTGTAACTAACGCAATAATTTTTCGTGACTCCCCACTATTTGCCCCACCCTAAATTGACTAGGTGGGAAAGTAAAATCCAAACAAAAGATTTGTGAAAGAAAAAAAGCGAGTTTTATAGTTACAAAAACTTATTAGACACTCTCTATCGTATAAAAGCCAATATGAATATTCTATCATGTTCCATCAACAACGATATCTAGTGTAGAGAGCAACATTTCTATTGAAAAATAATAAACAAAATAATCATTTATAATTATTTAAACTTGGTGAGAGTAAAGATTACATCAATCACTATTCATTGTATATATATCTTATTTTGTTTTGTGAAAGAACTAAAGAGTAGATGTCCACTACATTTCGGTAGAGTTTTAAAACTCCAAAGGACTTTTTATTCAATTCAAACGGTCTTCCAGATACACCTGAATACAGACTCAGACTCACTCTGAGATTCTCTATCCATCTTGAATCCAAATTCTAAGCCCCAAACGTCACACACCCCGTGTATGACCACCTAAGACTATTCTCATAATAATCTTAGTTACAGAATGACTCTCGAATCACTCTCCCACAAACCCTTAGATACACTATCTAAGATTTATGTAAAAAACCACTTCACAAAGTGAAAAGAAACACTATTTCGGTTTCTCCATTTAAGCTCCACTTCTCTCTTAGACTTTTACAAACTCTCTATTCTGAGTTGTTCAACGGACCAACAGTCTTTATATAGAGGTCTTCATGATGTGTTTGTTCCAAAATTCACGCTCCTTGATTTTCTCCAAACTCTTCAAAACACTTTCGTAAACATTTCTTTTTCAAATATACTCAATTGAAAAGAAATAGTCAGCACAAATATACTCAACACATCCACCAGGTACATAGACATATATGCAAATAGAATTTTTTACCTGATTAAGAACAAATACTATGGACTTCTAGATCGTCGAAATTGATAGATTTCCCTACCACTTATACTCAGGCTACCTTGTAGCTATACTCTTATGATCAAATCATAGCGAAGTATGTAGGTTTTGTTCTTTTATCATCATTCATTTTTACTTTTCGTTTACTCTTGCATATGTATGCTTGAATATTCTTTTTCATTTTTTACTAACCTTATGCCCTTAAGACGTCGAAGTTGGAAATCCGCCTCACCACTTAGACCCGAGCCAATTCCATCGCACTCTTATCAATGATTATACATTTTTCAAGTACTTTATTGACAGTGGAGTGTAGGAGTGTTGTTCCCATATGTGCACTAAAAACGTTTTTCAATATACCAGGCGCACCTCAATATCAGCATAAGTATACTCCTACTAACATATTTCTCAAACAATAAAGCACATTCTTTACCATTTTCTTTTTTTTAAAGCTCGCACACACCAAGTGCTTTTCTCAAATTCACAAAGCGGTTCATGTTTAGAGGTTTGATAAAAATATCAGCCAATTGTCGTTCCATAAGCACATATTCAATTTGTAATTGCTTTTTCTCAACAAGCTTTCTAAGAAAATGATGTCTAATTTCAATGTGCTTTGTTCTAGAATGTAATACTGGATTCTTTATGGCACTTGTATCATCACAGTGAGTATTAAAAGATTTAGAATCCATACCATAGTCTGAGAGCATTTGGTTCATGTTGAGATGTAAAGCAAACGAATCTCACCAAATCATTGTAGTTGACACGTGGTTTGTTCCTCAATCTTCTTGTGTCATGAACATTTTCAATGACATCTGCTATGGAATGATTTTTGTGTATTTGGGTTGAATTGATTTCTTCTTCTATCTCACCTCTCCTTGCTGAGTTCTCCTCGGTAAGTCTTGTTTCTAGGTTTTCAGTTTGTTCCTCAGGTGAACCTTCGACTTCCACATGCATGTTTAGCATATCTGTTTGTAACTGAGCTACAATTCTGTCAACATATTCTATGTTTTGACTTTCTTCATCAAATACAACGTTAGTGGACTCAATAACAGTCTTGGTACGATAATTATAAACTCGAAAAGATACTGAATTTGTATCCTAACCTAGAAACATACCATCATCACTCTTTGAGTCAAACTTACCAATATACTCTCGATCATTGAGTATGTAGCACTTATATCCAAAACACATGGAAATAATTGATATTTGGTGTCTTGTCTTTCCATATTTCATATGGAGTTTTCTCAGTACCTGTTCAAGCATACACTGTGTTGATAATATGACAAGCCGTGTTTATGGCTTCTACCCAGAATCGATGTGCAACTCCCTTACCGTGCAGCATTGCCCTAGCCATTCCCTGCAAGGTTCTATTTTTTTCTTTCCACAACTCCATTTTGTTGTGGGGTTTTCGGAGCAGAATATTCATTTGAAATTCCAAGTTTATTACACAAATTCTCTAATGACTCATTCTCAAATTCATGACCTGATCACTTCTAATCCTCTTAATTCTGCCTTTGGTATTTATCAAGTTTAAGCACAAATAATGAAAGACTTCAAAGGTTTCAAATTTCTCTCGCAAAAACCTAACCCATGTATATCTCAAAAATCATCAACACATACGACCTTTTTCCACTTATGCTTTCAGTTTGCATAGATCCCATCAAATCCATGTGAAGCAAATCTACTATATGGGTGTCTTGATTTGCGGCATCTTCTTGTGATTTATTCGAACTTGTTTCCCTTGTTAGCATGGTTTACAAATAACTTCTTTTGTCTTTGACATCCTGGGCATGCCTCGAATCAACTCAGAGTTAGATAATTTAACAATAGTTCGATAATTTACATATCCTAAATGTTGATTCCATGGGTGAATTGGATCTTGTGTAACATGAAAACACTTTACTTCTTCAGTCCAAATGTAGCAGTTGTTAGGTGCTCTTTTCCCTATAAAAACATTCTTACCATCCTTCCGTGACAATGCATTTCTCATGTGAGAAAGAGACATGTAACCCTTGATCACATAGCTGACTAATACTGATTAAATTTGCTTGAAGTCCTTGCACAAAATGTACTTTAGTCAGCTTTGATTATCCAATCTTCATAATGTCACATTTTCCTTGTATGCTTCCTTTACGACTGTCACCGAAGGTTACATTTCCTCCTTTGGCACTTTCTTTAAAGTTTGACAGCAAACACGACTGTCACCGAAGGTTACATTTCCTCCTTTGGCACTTTCTTTAAAGTTTGACAGCAAACTAAGATTACCTGTCATATGTCTTGAACAACCACTATCAAAGTACCACATAAAATCTTTCTCATTTTGTATCGAAGTAAAAGCAACATTGCAACTTAAATCCGATTTCCTAACCCAGATTTGTTTAATCGTAGGTTTTCTTACTGTCATATATCTTTCACTCTTTTTAACCCATATTTGTCTAATATTAGGTGTACATCAGTAAGAAAATTTACCTTGGTATTGCTGTGACTTACCTTGAAACCGTTGTGATTGATTCTTTCTTCGTGACTTACCTTGGGACCGTTGTGATTGAAAATGATTCAATCTTTTCCTTGTTATCCTCTTTTTAAAAGTTCTTTGAGGTCTCCATTCATAATACTTCATTTGATAGCAGTTTATTTGAATATGCACTTTTTTCCACAGTAGTAACATCTTCTCTACTATTTTTGTTGATATTTGGAGCTCACATGTGCAGCATGTATACTTTGTGCATTTGAAGGTGTTCATATTTATGTCAGAACTTCACTTTTAACAAATTTTTCTTCATTTTGAGAGCTTTCTCCTTTGTAGCCAAGTCAATAGTGATTTGAATCTTTCTTTCCTATTGTTAGCAGATAGTCCAGCTTTTCGGTTCCATTTGACAACATCCTTAAATTCTTCTTCGTTTCTTCTAGTTGACTTGAGAGTTGATTCACCTCTTCCTCCTTTTTAAAAAGTTGTATCATAACAACTTTTAACTGTGACTCAACAACATTCTTTTCTCTAAGTATATTCAAATTTCGTTGACCCATCTCAATACATTTCTCGAATAACTCTTTCATAGTCATCTCATCATCATTTTTTTCATTTGATTGTTCATCTTCACTTGTGATGACACCGTAAAAAGAAACATAGCTTGTCATGTCTTCTTCTTCACTTCCTTCCTCCGAATCAGTAGATAATTCCTGAGTAAGAAGAGACTTGTTTGTCCTTTGGATACTATGGCATTCATTCTTCATGTGTCCAACACCTTGACAATTGAAGCATTTTGTTTCCTCCAAGGCTTTTAGAGTTGCTTCTCGTTTTTGAACACTAGGACATTCATTCTTAATATGCCCATATCCCCTACACTCATGACATTGAACTTTAGATTTTCCTTCTTTCTTCTGGTATGCCTTGCGTGTCTTGGGGTATCCTCTTGGCCTTCTTTTTAAAAATCTATTAAATTTCTTCGCTAACAAGGATATGTCTCCTATAAGTCCATCATCTTCTGAAAATTTTTCTTTCACTTTTAGTGCTATTCCTTGAGATGAACTTTTACTCATTGATCCTTGTTCCAGCTACAACTCCATCTCATAAGCGTACAAGATTCCCATAATCTCCTTAAAGCTTGTTGTGTCGGTATTAAGTGACATGTTCATTTCTGTCTTTTGTGCCGAAAACTTCTTGGGTAAACACCGAAAGAGTTTCTTGACAAGCTTCTTGTCTTCATAAGGTTTACCAAGAACATGTGCGTCATTAGCCAAAGCATTTAATCTTCCACTAAACTCTTTCACGCTTTCATTTTCTCTCATTTCAATCTTTTCAAATTGATGTTCAAGAATATCCAATATTGTTCTATTCACACTAGGAGTTCCTTCATGAATTGTTTCAAGTTTGTCCCAAGCTTCTTTAGCAGATTCCCAACCTTGTATTTGTTTAAATTCATCCATATCAACTGAAGCGAATATTGCCGCTATTGCTTTTGCATTGTATGTGGATGATCTCTTCTCGGCCGACGTCCATTGGTCAAGTGGTTTCTCTTTTTCGTTGCCTTTGACGTCAATCACCATTGGAGGATTCCAACCATACCTCATAGCTCCCCATGCATCTTTGTCTATGCCGCGAATATTAGCTCTCATTTTTACCTTGCAATACCCATAACTTGAGGAGTTGAGTATTATGGGCTTGCAATACGAGTATAGATCTCGTGTACCTTCCATCTCACTCTTTAACTGGATCTCAAACGAATATTAATTTTCGTTTCCAGCTCCGATACCAATTGAAAGAACTAAAGAGTAGATGGCCAATACGTTTTGGTGGAGTTTTAAAACTCCAACGGACTTTCTATTTAATTCAAACGGTCTTCCAGGTACACCTGAATACAGACTCAGACTCGCCTTGAGATTCTACCCGTCTTGAATCCAAATACTAAGCCCCAAACGTCACACACCTCGTGTAGCCTAAGACTATTCTCACAATAGCCTTAGATCGACTCTCGAATCACTCTCCCACAAACCCCTAGATTCACTATCTAAGATTTGTGTAAATAACCACTTCGCAAAGTGAAAAGAAACACTATTTCGGTTTCTCCATTTAAACTCCACTTCTCTCTTAGACTTTTACGAACTCTCTATTCTGATGGAGAAGTCTTCAATTGTTCAACGGATTAGCAGTCTTTATATAGAGGTCTTCATAATGTGTTTGTTCCAAAATTCATACTCCTTGATTTTCTCCAACAACCTCCATATTTTTAGCTCCTTGATTTTCTCCAACAACCTCCATATGTTTAGTTCCTTGATTTTCTCATATTTTTAGCCTTTGACTTATTTTTTGACCTATTCAAACATGAAATTTCAACAACCAAATTAAGATCAAAATACTTCATTTGGATTCAAGAGGTTACTTTGAACATTTGATCAATTATAAATATTTTTATCCGAAACAAAGATATATAAATGATTTTTAATTAAAAGTTGAATAGTTGGTTCGATCTACCATTAAACACCATCTGACTATTGGACCAACCGATCTTTGTATACATATATGATTTAGTGATGTAATATATTTTAAACACAAAAATTATATCTTATTAGACATTGTATGCAAGAATACTATATATCTATAGGGAAAAATAAAATAAATATATAAAAAATAAACATTTATTGATATGAGGATATAGTGATTGATAATAAGTGCATGTAACACTCGTTTCCGTCGAGTTTAAAATCGTCACTCTTCGGAGTTTTTTACGATCAAAGTGTTCATATTTAATTTGGTCAAATAAATTTGATTATATGGACTCGGAAATTGTGTGTGCAACTTCGAATCTAATCAAGGGAAGTGAAACATATTCAACTTGACTAAGGTTAGGTGTAGCTTTATTTATTACTTTTTAATAAAAAATGCATTAACTGCTTAAATTATATGGTTAGCAATGTATCAATATGTTATTTTAGGGTAAGATGCATAATGCGTCATCGGTCATTAAAAATGGTAAAGACTCTGTCACTTTCTCCCATCGATACCATAATTACTTTCTTTATATATATATTGCCAAAGATCCAATAAATCCAACACTGATTCCTTCAAATGTGTCAACGGGGCAAATGTTTGGGAGAGGATAGATTCATTACATGAAAATATGCTAATTAAAGACCCATAAATAATTGATATATGATTGATTGAAATAAGTGAGCATGAGAGCCAAATGAATCGAAAGATTCATGTTTGGTTTGGAATGGATCACAGGTGTAATGTATGGATTGATTTTCTTTTTTTTTAATATAGATTTATTATATTTATAGAGTATTTATATCATCTGTGTACACAAATTTTTGTAGTAATTTTAGTAATAATATAAATATTATATTTATTTTTAATAAATTTCAGTCAATAAATTCAATTTTAAATTTCTAACAACTATTTTCATAAATTTATTATTTTTCTATAAATTTTTAATATGTGGTAAAATATATATCATAAAAGTATAAAAAATATAATGGTATGAAAAATATAAAATATTTCCTCAAACGTTCATCACGTTCCAATGCCCTGGGCCCGAAAAAATACAAAAAGAATTATTGATTGATATATAAAAAAACATCACTTTCAATTTTTCTTTTCATTTTCTATAACATATGAAAAATAAAATAAATTCGACACAAATTCAATTTGAATTTTTTTTTATCATTGTATCTTTAGACAAAATAATAAGAAAATTTCTTCGTAAAATATTGTAATGTACATATTTCGGTCTAAATTTTATCTGTTATTTTTTCATTTGTTATTTATTTTAATATATCAATTTGAAGTATTTATACTTTATTTATAATTATATACATCCAAACTCATTAATTATAATATAGACCTAATATTGAAATATAATGACTATATGAGTTAATTCAAAATTTTAAAACTATTTGAAGTATTTTATTTATAATTATATACATCCAAACTCATTAATTATAATATAGACCTAATATTGAAATATAATGACTATATGAGTTAATGTTAATTTTTAAAACTATCCAAAATTATATATATATATATATATAATTATAAATGATGTGATAAAAAGGGATTATCAAAAATATCTTTTTACAGGGCTAAAGTGCTTCAAAAATATCCTTGGCTGAAAAAAAAAAGTTTCAACTTCAAATCTACTTTTAAAATATTAATAATCTCGTATTACCCTTGACGACAATTTTTCTCTCTCCTCTAGAGCACCTCTAATTCCCGCGCGAAAATTACTGTTCCCCCACACCACAACAGATTCGGCGAGAGTAGCTTGCAATCGGCATCAGATTCGCTGCCAATAGGTTGAAATCCTTTGTTGTCAACAAAGAAGCTTGCAATTAAGCACGTTCCGCAGAAAAACCAGGTATGTATAGTGAGTTTTTCGTGTTTCTCTTGTGTTTATTGCAATGTCAAAGGTGATAGAGTGGGGGTTCAAAGGGTCGCATGGGTCCAAGGGTCGCATGGTAAAGGGGTCGCAAAGGGTTCAAAGGGTCGCATGGGTCCAAGGGTCGCATGGTAAAGGGGTCGCAAAGGGTTCAAAGGGTCGCAGAGGTAAAGGGGTCGTAGGGGTCCAAGGGTCGCAGAGGTAAAGGGGTCGTAGGGGTCCAAGGGTTGCAGAGGTAAAGGGTCGCAAGGGTCGCATGGGTCCAAGGTTCCAACGGTCGTAGGGGTCCAAGGGTCGCAGAGGTAAATGGGTCGCAGGGGAAAGGGGTCGCAAAGGGTTAAAAGGGTCGCAAAGGGTTGAAAGGGTCGCAGGGGTCCAAGGGTCGCAGAGGGTTGAAAGGGTGGCAAGGGTCCAAGGGTCGCAGGGGTCCAAGGGTCGCACGGTCGCTGTGGGTCACGGAATTTACCCCTCTTTTTATGTTTTTGTTACAGGTGTAATGGATACGGCGGGTGAGAAAATCACACTGATTTATTTTTTGTATGATGGTAAATGGGAAAAAAACCCAAATGGAGAATTTGAATGGGTTGGTAGAGTTCAGGAAAACCAGAGAGTATTTTTCTTATGTCCTCCGGTTAGTCTGACATACCAGCAACTGATTGATGAGTTATGCGCAGAGATGATGGTGGATAATAATACAACGAAGTTGAAGTTAAGCTATTTGCCCAATATTTGTGAAAATAGGAAGCCGACATATATAATGAATGACAAACATCTTATTTGTTATCTGTTCGATCGCATAAGAGGAATTCGACCACTGCTGTATGTGGAGATAGAATCGGTAGGTGTGAATTGTGAAATCGAAATTGAGAGGGAAATTGAGCCTCTAATTCCTGCTTTTGAGAGGGAAATTGAGCCTCTAATTCCTGCTTTTGAGAGGGAAATTGAGCCTCTAATTCCGGCTTTTGGAAGCATTGCTAAAGAAGGTGAGGATCGAGGTGTTGTAGATTATGATGACTGTGTTATTGTAGATCTAGATAAAAGTAGAGTTGATGAGAGTAATCCGGAGACGGATGATTCTGATAGTGAACATACAAGCGAGTTAAGAGAAGAATGTGGGTGTGCCATGACTGTGGTAGTTGATGGAGTTGCTTGTGACAAGAATAAAGTTGTTTCTGATGTGCGAGCAGAGTATAAGTATGGTGATGGTGAGAACAACTCGCAAATGGTTGTTCACAATGGCGAAAATAATATCTTTGAGTTCGAAGATGGATTGGATCTTAAAATTATGCAAGAGTTTGATAGCAAGAAGGATGTACAGTCATTTGTAAGGAAGGGTTCAATCGAAGCTTCGTTTAGATATACAACATTGAGATCTGATACGAAGCTGTGGGAAGTACGATGCAAGCTTGTCGGAAGTGGTTGTAAATGGAAATTACACGTGGCAGCAATCCCTGTTCTCCTGTATCTAAACGGACCGAAGCTACGAAGGGTACATCGCAAGCGCAAATGGATTATTTGAAAGAGGAATTTGCCGGAAGTTATGAAACACCTCCAGCAAAAGAATTGATGGCTCGTGTAAAAGCAAAATATGGTGCCAATGTATCGTATTTGATGGCATTACGAGGCAAATGCGGTGCTCAAAAGGATATTCATGGTGATGAATTTGAACATTATAGGAGGTTTCCAGGGTGGTTGCACATGTTTATAATAAGAAATTCTGATTCTGTCGCAGTTCGACAGCGATGGGAAAAGCTTCAAATACCTTTTTATGGCTGTCGGAGCGGTTATAAGGGGATGAAAATACATGCGTAAAGTGGTTGCCGTGGATGTGACATTTCTGACAGGAGTGTACAAGGGAGCATTGATTGTGGCGACCGCGCAAGATGGTGAACATCACCAATATCCTCTTGCATGGGGAATAGTCGACAGAGAGAAGGACGAATCATGGACGTGGTTTATGTCAAGATTGCAACAGGTGGTACCGGACGGACGTGATGTCGTTGTGATATCTGATCGCCATAAAAGCTTGATCAAAGCAGTCAAAGAAGTGTATAAAGAAGATGATCATGGTTTTTGTGCGCGTCATATATCGCAAAACATAAAGAGCTACGTCAATAAAGGCCAAGG
>CM071860.1:67066593-67107731 GCA_036759665.1 Gynandropsis gynandra | reverse complement strand
GATATGTCGATGTGGAAGAGTCAAATAATGTCGTGGGTGTGATGTGAACCGTGTGCGAAACAAAATCCCGAAGTCGTGTCGAAGGGAACTTTGCACGTTGTCCCCGTCCCATCTGAAATTCGGAAGGCACAACTGGAGCATGAACCTGTGTATCCAACGGAAGGGTTGTTGCCAAAACAGAGGTAGAAGGAGATCGTGTTACATCAGCTGGAGGTACAAGATCAGAAGCGGAAGACTCCAAGGACGGAACAGAGACGCCCGCCCTGTCGTCAAAGCTAGTTGGTCCAGAAGCAGTAATAGGAGAAACCGTGGCAGATGCAGACGAAGACGGTACCGAGATAAAGCCAAGAGCTTTGTCTGAGGGCCAAGTCCATTGTGAGACTGAGGGAAGACTTAACCCTTTAGGAGATGGTGTTTGAGCAGACATAGGAGCATAGAGAAATATGTCTTCTCGAAATGAGACATCCCGAGAAACAAAGAAAATGCCACGATCAAGATCGTAAACACGCCAACCCTTCTTTCCTTCCGCATATCCGACAAAAATACATCGGTGACCCCTATTGGCAAACTTATCTCCGTGGGTATGTAAGTTGTGTGCATAACATAATGAGCGGAAGACTCGTAAATGGTCATAGTCGGGATCCGAACCGTAAAGCTTATGAAACGGAGTGTGTCCTTCGAGCAGAGGATTTGGAGTGCGATTAATAACATGGGCCGCCATGAGAACACTTTCCCCCCAAAACTCAATAGGCAGATGAGCTTGAAAGAGCAATGAGCGAGCGACATTAAGAAGATGACGGTGTTTTCGCTCAACACGTTCATTTTGTTGAGGGGGTTCCAACACACGATGTCTCGTGAACAATTCCTTCATTCAACCCAAACTCGTAAATTTCGTACCATTATCCGTTTGAATTCGTTTAACGGAGACCCCGAATTGTCGAGTGACCATAGCGAGAAATTGGCGGAGATGTGTCGTGACTTCATTCTTATGAACCATGAGGAATATCCAAACACCACGCGAATAATCATCGACAATCGTCAAAAAATAGCGAGCTCCAGAAAAAGAAGCCATTCGATACGGACCCCAGACATCACAGTGGATCAATTCAAAAAGAGACGTACTTTTATTCGAACTTACCGGAAAACATTCTCGAGTTTGCTTGGCGCGAATACAAACATCGCACGTATTATTCAAAGAATTATGCTGCCTAGAAATACCCAAAATAGAAATGGAACCCAAAACTTGTGAAGACGGATGTCCAAGCCGCCGATGCCAAGTGTCCGCGGAGCACAACTCACGAGACCGTACAGCCGTAACATTCGCTACACCTCGGAAGAAATATAGGTCATCCTTAAGTTCACCCGCTCCAATCACTGTCCTGGTAGGTCGGTCCCGAATGACGCACAAACGATTAGTGAATGCAACCGAGCAGTCTCGTTGCTCAAGAAGTTGTGAAATCGATATCAGATTATGAGTAAGTCCTTCAACAAAGAACACATCACGTAGTAGAAAATTAGGACCCAGAGATATGTTTCCGTGTTGAAAAGCCATACTCTCGCGTCCATCCGGCAATATGATAGAACATGTTTCCATTGGAGAGACATCTCGTAGATACGTGTTATCTCTAGTCATGTGATGTGAACAACCCGAATCCAAAATCCAAGATGAAAAAGAAACCATACCAGAAGTAGTCTCAGTAGCACCGATCTTCGACGCATTAAGAAGAGCCATCAGTGAGTGCAATTGGGCCTCTGTAACTCCAGCAAATGGTGACTGCACAGACTCCGTAGATCCTGCGGAAGAACTTGGAGGAAAGGAAGTCTGAGATGGAACGACCTGAGCAACGTTGACACGAGCCGAACCACGCCCAAAACCACACCCAGCAGCAGAAACAGGAGACGGAGACAGAATATCGCGACCACGGTTAGAAACAGGAGCAGAGGATTGTGAAACACGCCCCGTTCGAATACGAGGCCTATCACCCCACCACTCAGGAAAACCCAAAATCTGAAAGCAACTGGATGAGTCATGGCCAGAACGACGGCAATGTGAGCAAAACAGTTTTGCCTTGTCATCTCCCAAAAAGCGAACATTTGTATTTCCCTGTTTCACAGCAAAAACCGATGCAGAAGATCGAGATTCATGGGACTTCGAAAGCGAATGTGTACTTTCATCCTGCAAAACCAGATTATAAACCGTATCGAGATCAGGCAGAGGGTCACGTGATAACAAATTCGATCGTACAACACCAAATACTGAATCATCTAGACCCATTAGAAAATCGTGAACACGATCTTCATTACGGTCCTGTTCAAGTTGTGCAGGTCAAATTGCTGTGCATTGCCCACACTTACAGACCCTTAGAGGCCGAGAGTTAAGGAGGTCGCGCCAAATCCGATTCAACTTTCCGTAATAAGCATCCACGGTGAGTCCATGCTGCGTACAGTGGGCAAGCTTAGACCGCAACCTCTGAATGCGAGGGCCATTTTTTACAGCAAAACAGCCACGAAGATGTTCCCAAAGCTCAGAAGCATCCTCTCGGTGTGCCACATCGGATCGAAGTTTCGGTTCGATCGTGTTTTTGATCCACGAAACCACCAGAGTTATTAGTCTCCCAATCTTCAAAATCCGGAGAATCGACGGGAGGCCTCGGGATTTTTCCGTCTGCGAATCCAAACTTCTTCCTGGATTTCAAGGCATGGCGTAAATTGATTTCTCATTCGTCATAATTGTCGCCGCAGAGGAGTGGTTGAGACAAAATCAATCCCGGATTGTCACTTGGTGTCAAGTCGTAAGGAGAAATAGTGCGTCTTTGAACCAACACGGTCTCGGAAGTAACAGGGACGGTCGAAGAGAGGACATTGCCGGAGAAGTCTGAGAAGCCATGGAAACGGGGATGCTTTGTCTATGGAATAAAAAAAATAGGGTAACAGAATATTGTCGAGAAAAGATCGAGGAGACGGATTTCAGAGATAAGAAAGGTCGGGTTCAAAATCAAAGCTGGCCGAAAAGAAAAGAGAGAGATCGAGCAATTTCAGGTAGTTGGGTTCGTCGGGAAGTTGGGTTCGGTTTTTTTTAGGGATTTCTGATTTGGATCAGATCGAAGTAGGTGATTAGCAATGGTGAAGAAGAAAGATTATCGGGTCGAAGAGAAGGTTTCAGATTCGAAAATTTTTGGTTTTGAAAGAGAAGAAGGTTTCGGATTCGAAGGAGAAGAACCAGGAAGAGACGGAAGGTTTCGAAAATTTTTGGGTTTGAAGGTCTCGACAGAACCAAGAAGAGACCGAAATCGACGAGAAGAGATTTCCGCAGGGCCGAAACTCCTTCATCGGCGGCAGCAACGACGGAGAAGACACAAGGGGTGAAGATGATTCGTCGGGAGAAGGTCGAAGAAGGTCTGTTTTGGGTTTTCTGGGTTTTTTTTTCAGGGGGAAGGTCGAAGAAGGTTTATGGTTCGAAGGAGATGGGTTCGAAGAAAACAGAGAGAATTTGGGTTTTCACAGAGAGATGGGAAGGTTTTCGCAGGGACAGTTCAAAGGTTTCTGGATTCGGCGGTGGGTTTTCAGGGAAGAAGAAGGAACAAGCAGAGAAGACGATGAAGATGCCGAGAGAAAAATTACAGAAAAATTACAGAAAGATTGGCTCTGATACCATAACAAGAGATGAATTAATCGAAGAATTCCCCTTATCATTATTCTGTCTTTTACATTAGATTTATACAGAAATATTCAAAAACGAGATCAATCAAATAAGGAAAGGAGGATACACAGCAAATAAGGAAAGGAGGATACACAGCAAAATCACAGCAAGAATCATGCCCAAGAATCATGCCCGTATATCCCGTAACAATAGATGATAAATATATGTATATGTTAACTAATTTTGTAGTCCGTTTCGCCCAAACCCTTATGATATCATATTTAATTCGTTTTTATTTAGATATTCCCATATTGAGTAATCGATTGTTATATGTATAGTTTAATATCAAATTTAGAGTGAAACATTGATCATATATTGAACAATAAATAACTTTGGTATATGGTATTGTCAAACTCTTAACATTCTAGTTAATTTTATTTTTTTTAATTCGATTAGTCCAAAATCCTTTGACATCGCAAATGGATCTGATTATTAGAAATTTTGTTATATTCTTGTAGTTCCGGGACTTCGGGAGGGGCGCAAAAGATGATGCCTTGGAACAACAAGTACTTGGACAACTTAACATTCATCTACGATCTTCGCATGCTCGTTATTAGCAAGTAAGCAAGAGTGTTAAAACATAATTTGTGTATGAGTACATATTGTATAAGCGATTCAATCTTTGTTTTTTTCTTTTTGTAGGCATGTAAATGGTGTTGAGGAAGGCAAAGGGATGATGTTTCTTTTCACGAAACCAGACGTCACTACGCCATGTGGCCTGCCAACTAGGGTTGCAACCAGTAGCTACTTCAAAAGTGACTATTTCAAGAACAGATCATTGAACTGGTATTATTCCTACACAAGCCCTGATGATGTCATCTTGTGTCTAGACAACAAGCAGAGTTTGTATTGTCATTTGCTCTGTGGCCTCGTCCAAAGAGAAGAGGTCGTGAGAGTGGGTTCTGTCTTTGCTTCTGTCTTGGTTAGGGCATTAAAGTTTCTCGAAGATAACTGGAAAGAGTTGTGTTCAAATATTAGATCAGGTCGCGTTAGCGAGTGGATCACCGATGTCGGCTGCAAGAATTCCGTCTCCTCGATCCTTGGAGGCCCTCGACCCGAGTTAGCAGATACAATAGAACAAGAATGCAATGGAGATTCATGGAAGTCTATAGTGAAAAGACTTTGGCCAAATACTAAGTACATTGAAACTGTTGTAACGGGATCAATGGAGCAGTATATTCCATCATTGGAATTCTACTGTGACGACCTGCCTCTCATTTCAACAACTTATGGTTCTTCTGAAACCACGTTTGGGATCAATCTTAATCCTCTTTGCAAACCTCAAGACGTGTCTTACACAATCATGCCCAACATGTCCTACTTCGAGTTCATATCGGTGGACGGAAAAGACAATGATATCGTCGACCTAACAGATGTCAAACTCGGATGCTGCTACGAACCCATCGTCACAAACTTTTCTGGTACGCTATACATAATTATAACTATATTACATAACTGATAATGAATTGACTGACCCATATCCTTTATATATATTGTATTAAGTGACTCTTTCTCTTTTCAATGTGATTTTTTTTTTTGTTTCTAATCTGGAATCCTCTCATACTATTATGAGTTACATCAACACCAATTGATAACAAATGGATTGATTCATGCCCTTTATATATTGTGTTAAGTTCCTTTCTTTTGATATATTTGTTTCAAATGGTTTAAAACATTAATTATAGACTCTTATAAACTTTTGAATTAGTTTTAGTATACATTCAATGAATGAATATTTGAATTTTCTTTTCAGGTATATATAGAATGAGAGTTGGAGATATTGTACTGGTGACTGGATTCTACAACAATGCACCTCAATTTAAGTTTATACGAAGGGAAAATGTGGTTTTAACCATAGATACAGAGAAAACGAATGAAGAAGATCTCTTTAAGGCGGTCACTCGAGCGAAAAACGTTCTCGAGTCATCAGAACTCATGCTGATGGATTTCACAAGCTACGCCGACACCTCTACAATTCCGGGTCATTACGTTCTATATTGGGAAGTGAAGGCCAAAAGCAAAGACAATGTGGCAAATCTGGACCATAAACTACTCTCAAAGTGTTGTCTTATAGTTGAGGAATCATTAGACGTTTATTACAGGAAATGTCGGAGTAAGGATGGATCAATTGGAGCCTTGGAGATAAGAGTGGTGAGAGAAGGAACGTTTGATTCACTCATGGATTATTACATATCTCAAGGTGCTTCCATTGGTCAATACAAGACACCGAGATGTATAAAGTCAACCAAAGCCTTAGAGATGCTTGAGACCAACGTGGTGGCTTCATTCTTCAGTCAGCAATGCCCTTCTTCTCACTCCCCCTAGACCTTTCTTTTCCTTAATTGTCACATGGCCCAACACTTTAATGAGTTAAGATGGGTTGGGCGACTGGCCCGTTTATTTCATAATAAATATAATTCAATATCCGACTTTTTAATATAATACTATATTATTTTGTTTCAATATATTCTAATTTATACAACATATTTCAAAAATGATACATCAATTATGAATATTATTTTTAAATTAACTAATAAATATACACGCGATGGTTAACGTATATGTACATACTTACATGGTATAAATATTTGTGGTGTAATTTATAACCAATTATAATTGTTTGTGAATTATGCGATAATTTATGTATTAATATGAAAAATAATTCATATAAAATTTTATAATTTTAAAGGCAAATTGATATATTTTTAATTATATTTTTTATAACCGTTAAATTGATGTTATTTCAGTTGATAAAAAGAAATGATCTTCCAAACTCACTAGTCTTCCACAAACATCAAAGATCAAGTTCGGTTGGACCGGTTATCACCGTAAAATACATTTTCTCTCATTTTTAAAACATGTTCTTTTTTTATTTTTTGATAAATAATTTTAAATTATCAATAAAAAATATCTCATGATTTTTCATCTTTAACAAAAGTTAAATATAATAGAAAACAATAAATATCCGTAAAAATAGACTATTTTCTTTTAAAATAGGACATAGTGTATAGTTATAAGTTATACAATTTTATCTCCGTATAATGTATTTCCCAATCTTAATAATAGATATTTTTAAAACCAGCCAATAAATTTATTATCTTTAGTAACGGATTAATTTGAAGATTATTTCGATGTTTTTTTATAAACAATTCCAAACCAAATATACATATCGACTAAAATTCATAAAAAAATGAAAAAACAAAACAAAAATTGAAAGCCGAATCCAAAAGGATACGATATGAATTAATATACTCGATTTTATTGTCTAAAAAGCAAATTTCTGACACTGTCAGGTGATTGAAAAAATACATTGTTGGTATAAATAATAATCGGCTGTTAATAAAATTGGACGTAATAGAGAGGAAAGGATAGTGGATACACTATTACGACTTTATGTTGCATAATCCCAAAGTGAAAGGGACAGAACTCAAGAATCTTACTCTCTTTCGTACACTCATAATACGACCAAAGCATTTCTGTAATATTAGTGAGAGATCAACATGGATCTCTTCTATCTTTTTTTTTTCTATATGCCTCTTTTATATATATATATATATATATATATATTCCATCAATCATTCCTTCTCATCATTGGCTTTTTTTTTTCATTTTCAATGTTCTAACTAAGTAACTCTAATTCATATTTTCCTCTAAAAATAAAAAAATGATAAATGAATTGTGAACTCGAGAATCAATTTTAGCTCGAATCATATATGAACAAGTCGAATTAAATATTTTTCAATTTTTTTAACGATGAACTGAATCAAAAATAAATTAAAGTTGATACGAACTGACTCGCAACTTAACGAATTAGTTCACGAGTTGATAACAAAATCACGTATAAATCATATTTTTTTTTATATTTTTATATATTATCTACATTTTAAAAAGTAATAGATTGTTTACATATTATATCACTATTATTTCTCTATTTATATAGAAATAATATATTCTATTACAAAAATGAAAAAATATTTTATTTAATATTTTATGAATGGTCGAATTTAAAATGTTTATATTTTTATATTTTATTTAATATTCGATAAATTTATTCCATTTAATATTTTGATATTTAATAGTTTTGTATTCGAATTAATATTTTTATATTTGTAGAGATTTTATTTGGTTTGATATTGATTAACATATAATATATTAACTCTTTTAAATTAAATAATTTAACTTATGAATCGATTCATTTTTTGACAAAATTAAAAAAATAGAACTAAATTGAGATTTTTGAATTCATTTAAAAACAGATCGAACTGAATAAATTCATTTTACACCTCTATTCAAAATCCATACATTAACAATTAACAGACAAAATTTTATATCTAAACATTTTATTAGAAGGATTTTGAATTTTGGTATAGAATATATTTGTGTATATCTCTTTTTGCTAGTTAAATTATTATGATAAAACGAGTATATGAAATTTATTGATAAAGTAGAAGAGATAAAATTCAAAAGTTTCATCCACATTCAATATATCAAATGCATTGTATTTGTATTGAGAAATCTGAAAATAGGTTATATTGGATTTTATTGTGGATCTATATTAATTCAATTTCAAAGACATTAAATCCAATTTAATTTTAGTTCCGAATTTATTTTTTAATTTCTCATAATATAATTATATATTTTGGATTTATAAAATTGGATTTAATTTAAAAAATAGCTATTTATTTGTTTTTTATCCAAAATTGTTTTTGGCTTCTAAAAAACTTGTAGAGAAAAAAGGAACACATAAAACTTATTTTTTTGTATTTTATCATTGTAAAAATTTACAAATTACATTCCACGGAAAATTGAAATGCATAAGGTTTTGATACCAAGATTCAAGATTGTCTTAGTACAAATATTCGATTATGTTTTATACTTTGTTTTTTTAGATTTGAAACAATCAAAATATCTATCATGATTCTACAAATGTTATAATCATCTCTATTTGTCATTTGTCATGAGATTTAATGTTTATCGTTTTATCAACAAATATAAATAATTTGTTATAAAAATATTATATTATATTTCGTGGTATTGAGATCATGGCGAAAATAGACCAATTTGGACTCTAGTGCCCAACCTTTATCTACTTAAACTGTTTACTTGGATCATATCTATCAAGCATGCTCAAACATTACACGATTCATACTTACTGTTCAATGAGCCGTCCAAAACATTTTATCAAATCTTAAAATTTCAAATATATGAACACAAAATTGATTGCCTCAAACTAAATTTTATAACAAATAATAATTGAAGATCAATATATTTTTATATATAAACAACAAAATAAAATTTAGATGTTAATATCTTAAATGAAATCGGTGTTATATTATATTACGATGTATTATTTTACATTGATATTATATGAATCTATAAATTTATATATATATATATTGTTTTGGATAAATAAAAAATGTTTAGTTAATATTTGGTTTGATTTAGATTTGAATTATTTTTTATGAAATGATAAAATGGTTTCTTGAGATTTGAATATTTTATGTTGTGTCTTAATTGTAATTTGTACATTCTAAAACAATGCTAGAACTTGAAAGATATTACGTTATGTCCTAACATTGGATATAATATATATTTATGAAATTATATATAATTTTAGATAATCATAATTTCTTTAACTAATTAACTATTAGATTGTGTTAAGCTCTAATTTATTTGACAATTTTAAAATTTGTTTTTTTAGTGATCTATTTATCAATTAGTTATCGAATGAAAAATGATTCAAACTCCTAATATATTCGTAAAATTCACAAGTATTTAAACAATTGACCCATAAAATTTCGAATAAATGATCGATTTAGGAACACTGTATTAACATTTTACGATGAATAGTTATTTATATAATTAGTTGGGCATACATAAAGAACCTAAATGATGACATACATAAACATATTATTTGATTAGAGACTAATTAAATATGTTAATTGTACTTTGTTTACATTTTACCAAGATGGTATTAGACTGGTCCCTCAACCGTCATTTTTGGCTTCTGGGTTAAAAGAAAAAGTCCATCTCAACTTGCTTAAAGGTTAATATATTTGTCTGCATCTTCACATCAACTTGTCATTGTTGCCACAAACTGTAACCTTTTTTTTGTATTTTTTTTATTTAATTTAAATTCCAATATTTCTTATATGGATTATTTGATGTCCAATTTTGCTTTTGGTCTTTACTATTAGGGGTGGGCGTTTCGGGTTACCCGGACTGACCCGGACCGACCCAACCCGAAAAAACTCAACCCGTAAGATAATGGGTTTTGCCTAAAACCCATATGGATTCTGAATCTGGAACCCGAACGGGTTCGGGTCGGTCCGAATTGGGTTCGGGAGAACCCGAGGAACCCGAGGAACCCGAAACAAAAAACCCTAATTTACGTTTTACACCTCTCTCTCTCGTTCACTCTGTGACTCTGCCGCACGCCCTTTTCTCTCTCGCTCTCTCAAACGCTCGGCTCGGCTCCCCCATATTTTCCGTCCGCCGTCACCCATATTCTCCGTCGTCCGCCGGTCGCCGTCGCCCCTAGTCTCCGTCCGCCGTTCGCAGTCGCCCGAGTAACCCGTCGTTTCGCGCCCATTCGTCTTTCGCTTCGCTCGCCGTCGCTTCGCTCGCCCTCATCCGCCATCCGTCGCTCGCCCATCCTTTGCATCGGTGAGAGGTAAAAATTTTGTAATGCTTGTAATACCCTATATTGCTTGAGATTTTTCATCTCCTCAGCACCATCTTGTTGTTCGATTCGTGTTTGTAGCACCATGTGTTCGATTCGTGTTTGTTCGATTCGTGTTTGGTCGCTGCTTGTTCGATTCGTGTTTGTAGCACCATGTGTTCGATTCGTGTTTGTTGTTTGATTCGTGTTTGTTCGATTCGTGTTTGGTCTCTGCTTCGTAATACCCAGACCTTTGCTCTCTGCGCGATTCGTGTTTGGTATCTGCTTCGTAATACCCAGACCTTTGCTCTCTGCTCGATTCGTGTTTGGTCTCTGTTTGTTCGATTCGTGTTTGTTGTTCGATTTCTGGTTTGTTTATGGGTTTGGTTTCTGGTTTATGTTTCAGATGGAAATGACAGTTTTTGATTCCGGTGACAATGAAGTTCAATCGAACAAAAGGGTTGCGACATTGGCGACAAGTGACATGCATTGAAAACCCGAAGAACCCGAAGAATCCGAATGAACCCTAATACAATTCGGGTTTTTCTGGGTTCAATATTTTAGAACCCGAACAACCCGAACCCAACCCGAAATCCGAGGAACCCGTCCCGAAAACCAAATGGGTTTTTATGGGTTCAATTTTTTAGAACATGAACCCAACCCGAACCCGAGGAACCCGTCCCGAAACCCGAAACACCCACCCCTACTTACTATAGAGGATGTTTACAGCAATATTACATGTCGAAACATATTGTATATATATATATCTCTATATATTTACTGTATATTTTTTTTTTTATAAAATTCGGTTTTTTATCAAATTTCTAATAATTTTTAATTAAACTACTCTTAGAAAATTAGAAGTGTAAGTACTCATTCCATAAATTATATTTTCAAAATAGTTATGATCTATTTTTTTCATTTGTATTTTTATTTGTTATCTGTAAATTATTTGATATTCGTTGATATCTGAAGTTATTAATAATTTATCTAAAACTCAAGCATTCTTCCAATATTCATTATCACATGATCAATTAAACATTAACAAGTATAACAATTCAAAAAGAAAAAAAAAACAATGTGATAAAAGTGTATTATTCGTAAAAAATTAAACTCAAAAGTATAGTTAATTTGAAAAACTAAATATAACTGATTCAATTTTATTTTAATTTATATATTTAAATTGTCATATATACCTAGAATATATATATATATATATATAGCATATCATACATTTAGAATACAACTTTCTTCAGATATTAAGTTTATTTGCTTATGAATTTGGTAAAAGTTTTTAAATAAAAAGATGAAATAAATAATGAATGAAAATGAATATATAATCTATTTTTTTTATTAATCATTAAGTTGTTCAATAGCGTGGATAATATTTTATGAAATTAGTAATGTTTTTTTTCAATCGTGGCTTTTATTATGGAGTTATTATTTTGCTTAGAACATCAAGAATGTGATGAGATCTAACTCAAACTCACATGACGTTGTAAGATAAGGACAAACTTTGCAATAAGGGCATTTGTCATCTCTGTACATTAATATATAGATATATATATATATATATCCATATTCAGCATAAATTACGTCTTCTGCATTCTTTTTTCAAAATATTTATCATTTATATTATTTTGTCGTGGCATGTAAGTTGGTGAAGTGTATCGTTTTAGCATTTTTCATGAAGAACGGTCCAAAAACAAAACACATATATTCTGTATTTATAAAATAGACATTTCACTAAGTCAATAATAATTTAAGTTTGTACGCAATGGAGTGTACTGACCAATAAATAAAAAGAGAAAAATATTGTGATTGGTGCAAAAATAATATAGTCCGCGTCGGTATTTTAGCACGAACATTAATAATAAAAAAACATTTAATGCCGCTCAAGACCTGTTTACATATATATATATATATATATATGTACACACAAACACGAAAATCAAATTTTATTAAACGTTTCGAGTTTTGAATAAAACCAAACATAGTCAATCTATCAAATCCCATGCCTCAATTTTAAATTTTAAAATACAGATGGATAACATACTGTATTTATTTAGAGTATAATTTTTATAATTTCACAATACTGTTTTTCTTATAATTTGAACCTTTGTTTGCAAATTTCCTTGTTTATCACAAAAGAAAACGGCACGAAATAATTTATTTAGTCTCTTATGTTGATACTTATAAATTTTGGAAGGAATTTTATAATTTATTGTTAATAACATATTTTCATTTAAATATCTGTTGATTTAACTATATTTTTACTATAAAATTTAAATTTGAAATGAAAGATATATTTTATATCTTTTTACCATTCAATTTTGTATTTTCAAATTGGCAATGGATAATTTGCATTATATTAGCTTACAATACTAATTGATAAATTTTGATTCTTTATCGTTTATATAATTTCACGGTCGGCTCAACTAAAATAACATTTAAAAAGAGTTCATGTGCCATAAAATTAAAATAAACTTTTTGTAACTTTTAACATAAAATTATTCTAAATATTAATTATTTTTTTAAAAATAATAGACATTAAATTTATTGAAATCCTGTTTAAATGCTTTTGTCGAATATGGCTGAGCCACCCTATATAATCCCAATTATATTATAAACGATGCATATGTAAATACTAAAAGAAACTTGATACAATGGTAATACAAATTAATTCTGATGTAAAAAAATTAATTTAATTTACATCAATAGCTCTATGTATTTAATAAATTCATAATATTTCTTTTGTCCTGTTGTGCGGTGGTAAAATTAAGAAAAAAAACAATATTGATCATTATGGTCTATCTAATGCATGTGATCCTAATTTATCTTTGAGAAAAAACTTGCTAAAAGCGGCAATTTTAACCATTTTACTTCACATGTAAAGAAACAGTTGTTGATAATGCAGACATGTTCTCTCTTAAAAAGGAAATTGTAATTACGGAGGAGGTAGCGAATTTGGAGATTTGATTTGTGTGGGTCCTACTTTTTATTTTTATATATTTTATTTTCTCCTTTTTGGATCCACGAATCACACCGCTTTTGTTCTTTAAATTTTGCTTTCTTCTTATTTATTTATTTATTTATTTATTTTAACTTTATTAACTTATTCCAAAGCATGCGCCTACCTTAGTTAATCTTTATGTTGTTTCTTTTGTCGTATCATAAATCTTTCTTTTTTAAACCATATACTTTATCATGCTTAGCTCCTCCGAAGAAAAACAAAATATGAAAGTCGATAAGTGTTTATTTCAATCTTAAATTATAAAGATTAATATATAAATAATTTTCAGTCAATTCAATATTATGTTCTTCCAAAGAGAAAATCAATGTTATACAAAAATTATATCTAAGTAGTTTAGCGAAATGTGATTAAATTGCAATACCACAAATTCACATAGTATAGTAGAAATTATAACAAGTTGTTTACATATTTATTTATGAAAAATCAGATATTTTATATAACGACTCCAAACTTTTCTCCACCGAGTCAGATTTTTTGGATTTTTTTTTTTAAATTCTCATTCACCATTAGTTTCTCTTTTTCCAATTTTATTCTTATATACAATTATCGTTGATGTATTGATGTAAGACAAAGAAGTGAATTATAATACATGTTAAAATCTTTCATTCAATTCTTATCATGGTATCTTAGAGAATTGATGGTAATAGATTTGGGTGAGCTGTAATTGACCAAATTAGCTCCCCCTATCATGCTAATTTGATTGACCGAATCAGCTCCCTCTATCATGCTAATTTGATTTCCTAACTGTTTCCTAATCGTATGGGATTTGAATTTGAATTCTCCTAAATTGTAGCTACAGAACATGTATTTATTTTGAATGAATGAAAAGGAAAACCTAAGTGGAATTCACTGGTTCATCGATCGTTGAAACGTGAGTGTTGTTCCTCTGTCTTGATTCATCGATCGTTGAAACATGAGCGTTGTTCCTCTGTCTTGATTCATCGATCGTTGCTTCTCACGTCTTGTTCCCAACATGAGGTCGAACGAGAATCAATCTGGCCCTTCAAACACCGATGGAATTTTTGGTGTTCTTGAGGGAAATATCGAAGGCAATGGTGCTACAGGGGTTGCTCCGATGGCTTCTCCCTCCTGTGGACAGGAGATATCGACATATTCTCCCTATTACTTCCATCCTTCGGAAGAACCGAGAACCGTTATCACCTCTGTTCACTTGAAGGGCGACATCAACTATGCTGAATGGGCAAAACATATCACCCATGCTTTGCGGACGAAACGGAAAATTGAATTCATTGACGACACAATTACGAAGCCACAATCCCACGAGATCGAACTCAATGAATGGGGACCGGTGAATTTTATGTTAGTCGAATGGTTTTTCAACACCCTCAATCCTCAGATTCGCGCTTCAGTTACCATTGTCGACGAGGTGCAAGTGTTGTGGGATGACTTGAAACAACAATATTCCATTGGGAATACTGCTCGTGTTTATCAGATCAGAAGTGTCTAGCACGCTACACACAGTAATGCCAAACGGTTCAAGCCTTCTTCAGAAGACTGAAACAATTATGGAATGAGCTTGAGACATACAAGCCCATTAGTACTTGCAACTGTGGAGTTCTGCAGGCTCCTTATGGGATTGGATGAATCGCGTTTTGAAACAGTACGATCTCAGATTTTCGCCACTGAGCCGTTGCCCAATCTCAACTAAGTCTTCAATCGGATTATTCAAGAAGAAAGGTACCAAACCTTGTCTCGTACACAAGATGAGTCGACTGATGCTATGGGTTTTGCGGTGATTACACTATCCGTACAGGCCGTTGGAGAAAATCCACCTTGCATGAATCCCTCGGTGCAAACAAAGACGAAACTCTGCTTGCATTGCAAAAAGAAAGGTCACGACGTCACTACCTGTTTCCAGATTCACAGCTACCAGGACTGGTGGGATGAGCGTCAGCAGAAGGGCACCACCCACGGGAAAACCATACCTGGGACAACCGTAGATTCTCTACCATCGGGACGAGGACCGAACGTACGTGCGAATGCTGTAGAAGCACGATCTGATTTATTGTCCTTGGCAAATCGGACAGGAGCTATGTTCCCAGTTTCACGGATGAACAATGGAAGAGCTTGGTTAATCTCTTCAACATGAAGAACCCTAGTATGTCCGAGAGACACTCTCGTAAGACAAGCTCACCCGAAATACTTTTAGATACCGGTGTCTCACGACACATGACAGGAAACTTGGAGTTACTTACTAATATTTCTGATATTGCATCGTGTCTGATTGGTCTTCCGAACGGGCAACTTACATTTGCCATACAACGGGGAGATTTGTGCTTGAACGATAATATTTTCATAGTGCAGCAGATGAACTGTCTTATGACATTTACCGAGAAATTTTGTTTATACAAGACCGTGCAACGAGGATGCCGATTGGAACGGGTGAAGAATGTGGTGGGGTTTATCGATTTCGGGGAGCAATGGGAGTGTGCGTATCAAGTCAGAGAAGAATCTTCCCGAGCCAAACAAACTCGGTCAATTTTCCGGATAACAATAATAAGGTTGATCACATTTTCAATTTAATTCATTTTGATGTTTGGGGTGCTTATAACACACCGTTTTTTCTGAAGCATCTTATTTTCTCACAATAGTTGATGACAATTCACGGTCTATATGGGTATATTTGCTAATATCCAAATCAGAGGCGAAACAGGTTTTGCAAAACTTTTGTTCGATGGTGGAACGTCAATATGACCATCAAGTTAAGTGTGTCCGGATGGATAACCACACAAAATTTCTCTCATTACGATCATACTTTGCAAAGAATAGTATTCATCACCAAACGTCTTCTACTTACACGCCCAAGAAATGGCCGCGTTGAACGCAAGCATCGACATCTTCTCAATGTTGCAAGGGCGTTAATGTTTCAAGGTGGCTTACCAAAGATATTTTGGGGTGAATGTGTTTTGGCAGCGTCTTTCCTCATCAACCGTACACCATCAAGAGTCTTTGGAGGAAAATCACCTAATGAAATTCTCCATGGAAAACCCCCAGGATATGATCGAATCCGTACCTTCGGTTATCTTTGTAATGCACACAAGGGGAAACTGTTGAAAGATAAATTCGTTCCACGCAGTCGACGTTGCATTTTTATAGGCTATCCGTACAACCAAAAGGGATGGCGAGTATATGACTTAGGGTGGAAGAATTCTTTATTTCACAGGATGCTGTTTTTTATGAATCTCAATACCCGTTCATGCAAATTCAGAATTCAGGCGACATACATTTAGAGTAGTTTCTCAAATCTACACTGCACCCTCCAATATACGATGCTTTTCCTCCGTCACTCTCGGTAGCATCAGAGGATAGAAACAGAGGTCGTGCTGCAAAACATACGGCTGAAATAGGAAATGGAGACAGGGGCGTAACTCGGACAGTGAGCTAGTCATGGACTCTGCCCATGGTGTTTTTGCTCCCACTGGAACATGCGCTCGTCCTGTTACGGTCGAGACTACACAAAATGACCAACAATTGGTCGAAATGGACACACGAACTGATATTAGAACTACTGCACAGAATGAACAGTCGACCCGTCCTCAACACACATGCACCCCCTCAGTTCTTCTCAAGGATTATGTCACCTTTTCGGCTCGATGTTTGGAAATCCCATCCGTTCCTACCTGTGATGATCGACCCCTCAAAGGTACGTCCTGCTATCCTATAGCTTATTCAGTTTAATGCACTAAGTTTTCTTCTCAACACCATGAGTTTCTCGCAGCAATCACAGTAGATTCGGAACCCTCATCCTATACTGAAGAAAGTTGTTCCGAGCATTGGGTTAATGCTATGAAATCTGAGCTCGACGCCCGGCAATTGAACAAGACATGGACGTTGACTCATTTGTCGACTGAAAACACTACAAAAAACTGGCGCTTTCCAACGGACATATCCATTGGAAAGCTATTTCCAACGGACGCCAACGGAATTCCGTCCGTTGTGAAAAGTTCGTTGCAAATGATGATCCGTTGCAATTCGCGACGGCGTGCCAACGGATAATATCCGTTACAAATTTGCAACGGAATCCGCCGTTGGAAATACAGTAACGGTCGCCCGTTGGAAATCGTTGTGACGGATCACCGTTGCAACTCTTCAACGGACGGTCGTTGGAAAGCAACGGTTGTCCGTTGCAAAATTAGGCGGGGAAAAATCATTTTTGCAACGGACATTCGTTGCCATGTGCCGGGAAACTGCAACGGACGGCCGTTGCAAACTGGCGGGAAAGGTTTGGCGGGAAACCAATTCCAACGGAATCCCGTTAGCTCGGCCAACGGATGTCCGTTGCAAACTGGTAGGAAACGATTTGGCGGGAAACACGGTGCAACGGATGACCGTTAGTAGTTCCAACGGATGCCCGTTGGAACTTTTGAAAAAAAATAAAAAAAAATATTTTTAAAACAAAAGGTTTTTAATAAAAATATTAAAATTATATTACAAAACACAAAAATTAAAACTATTTCCTATTACATATCATTTAGGTCGGTTGCGTCGATATCATCCCCACCATCACCACCACCTCTAGACGGAGTTACATCCGAATCGAGTCCCGGTTCTTGCAGCGGTGTTGATCCCCTCACCTGGCCCGACAACAACTCAATGACGCTCTCCAAGTGTTGTATTTTAGATGTTTCTTGCACCATTTGAGCTCGAGTTTCTCGAAGTTGTGATTCGAGATCTTCGATCCGCCGTTGTTTCTCCATGGGGATTTTCATGAAGAGGTATACATAAAGTTACCTCTCAGATTACAAATCACGAATGGTTCTCTTGTATGTCGGCTAAACAAGTCCTTGTACGGACTTCGCCAAACACCCCGATGTTGGTTCACAAAATTGACGTCGGCTCTACTTCGATACGATTTCCAACAATCGCGGTCAAATTACTCTTTATTCTAATATCATCACGGGTCAACAGAGTTATTTGTTCTTGTTTATGTTGATGATCTTCTAATTGGTGGTAATGAGGTCTTATTCGTCGACAAATTCGAGGATTATCTACGTGATTGTTTTCACATGAATGATCTCGGTTCTCTAAAGTATTTTCTTGGAATTGAGATGTCCCGTAGCCATGAAGGAATCTACCTATCTCAGCGAAAATATATCCTCGACATTATTGTTGAATGTGATCTTCTTATTGCTAGGGCTGCGAGATTTCCAATCCAACAAAATCACAAGTTTGCTATGTCCACAAGTTCGTTGCTAACTGATGCCGAGAGGTACATATACACCTCGTTGGGCGCTTGCTTTAACTCACATTTTCTCGACCGGACATTTGCTATGATGTACATGTACTAAAACAGTTTATGAATCAGCCGCGACTGGAACATTGGCATGGTGCTCTTGGCATTGTGCGGTATCTCAAGGACGCCCCGGGCCAAGGAGTATTTCTCGGTTCAGATAGTGATTTACGTATCTACGGATATTGTGACTCAGCTTGGGCATCTTGTCCTAAAACCCGAAAATCAATAAGTGGGCATATTGTTACTCTCGGACGATCTCCTGTGCATGGAAAACAAGGAAGCAGTAAATTGTCTCACGTTCTTCGGCGGAAGCAGAATATCGATCCATGACGTTTCTTACATGCAGACTCAAATGGATTATAGGAATCCTGAAGTTTTGGGGGGTTTCACATCGTGCACCAATGAGGATGTTTTGTGACAATCAAGCGGTACTACACATTGCAGCTAACCCCATTTTCACGAGCTTACAAAACACATCAAAGTAGATTGTCATCATTTCATTCGAGATGAACTACTTTGGGTGAAATTTGTACGGCTTATGTTCGTTCTAAGGAACAACTTGCATATATCTTCACGAAGACTTTGGGATATCATGATTTCGTCTATATATGCTCCAAGTTGGGCATTCACGATCTTCATGCTCCAATTGTGAGAGCGTGTTAGAAAATTGATGGTAATAGATTTGGGTGAGCTGTAATTGACCGAATCAGCTCCGCCTATCATGCTAATTTGATTGACCGAATCAGCTCCCCCTATCATGCTAATTTGATTTCCTAATTGTATGGGATTTAAATTTGAATTCTCCCTAATTGTAGCTACCGAATGTGTACATATTTTGAATGAATGAAAAGGAAAACCCAAGGGAAATTCACTGATTTTGCCATGGTATCAGAGCTTATAACTTAAAAAAATTATTTCTCCTCGACCGATTCTTTTTCTCTCATTCTTTTTCCCACCTCCTTGGTTCTTCTTCTGCGTCAGTCTCTTTCTTCTTCTCCCAGATTCTTCTTATGCGCCAGCCATATTTTTCTCCCAAATTCTTTTTCTTCTTCCTTCTCGGTTAGATTCTCACGCCAGATCCTTCTTCTTCTTCTTCACGCCAAATTCTCGGTCGATTCTTCTTTTTCTTAGTCGACTCTTCTTTTTCGGTCGTTCTGCTTCTTTTGTTCAATACTTCCTCTTCTTCTTCACCAGATTCCGCCTTTAAATATACTTCCTCTGTTTCCTCTCGAAAATTGATCCATCTTCTGTTTTCTTCTCGACCGACGAAATTTGATCTCTTCGATCATGTTCTCTGTGATTTTCTTTCTTCCTCCTTCTCTCCGACGAAAATTTCCTCTTGTTTTCTGTAATTCTTGAATATGTTATCTATGATTCTCCGATCCCCTATTTTGTTTCTTCTGACCCAGACACCCTTTGTGTCTGATCATGACGCTCGTTGTTCGCGTTCCGACCTAGACGTCTTTTGGTGTTTCTACCAGACGCCCGTTGTTGGCGTTCTGACCCAAACGCTCTTTGGCGTTCCGATCGGGACGCTCTTTATTGACGTATCGACCTCGATGGATCTATTCGACCATTGAGCGACTACCGAACCAAGACAAAGACGTGACAAGTCATCGAATTTCGATCCGACCGTCGACATTTTCCGAGATAGCATTTAATTTGTTTTTTTTCTTTCTTTTATGTTTTGACGATCAAAGTCTCAGACTACAAATTGTGCATATCTTCACTAAACATCCAGATGACAGGAATTTGACGTTTTATTGGCAAGTTGGGCATTCGTGTTCTACACGCACCAACTTGAGAGGGTATTACGAAAAATCAGGATTTTCCTATAATGTTTCAAGACTTTCCTCCACCGAATCAGATTTCTGGATCCCTTTCGATATTCTCATCCACCACTAATTTCCCTTTTTCCAATCTTATTCTTATATATAAGTGTCGTTGATATATTGCTTCAAGATAAAGAAATGAATCATAATACATATTAAAATATCTCTTTCATAATAATAATAATAATAATATAAACATAATTAGCTAAATGAATTAAACTGATTTTTATAGTAAATTAAAGTATAAGAATTCATCTATAAAATAATCTCAGAAAATTTAAATAATTAATCATGTATTGAAAATATTTTTAAATATATTTTAGTTTGATTGTACGTTAATGATTTTTCCTAAGTATTTTTTTTTCATATGAAGTTACAACTATATTAAAATGCATATTTCCTAATATATATAGGAATTTTCTCACAACATGCGAAGTATCATAAACTCCAATATATATATATATATATATTGACTCAAGGGAGAGACTTCCCCTGTCCCACCTCCCACCATTTCAAGTATTTTTATTTCTTTAAAATTTTAAATATTTTATTTTGTAGATATCATCATCATCATCACACCGCAATTACACATGCATATACATACATATACGTGTATACATATAAATATAGTCGCTTCTCTTCTTTCCTCATAAATTCAACACCCTAAACCTAAAACCAAAGAAACCCTCATTTGCTGCAAAGTTGTTCGTAACCCTTAATGTCTTAATCACCCCAATAATCACTATCAATTCTCATTCACATATATAAACACACGTGTTTCTTTTATTTACATAAAGTTTTTTATTCCTAGTTATTTCGCTTAGCAAAAAAGTGGATCGGAGGTATGGAAAGAGGCCACTTCCACCGGAAGCATCGCCGGCCGAAGAGAAGGACGCCGACGAAGTCCCGTCGAATTACTCCACGTGGAGCGAATCCGATGTCTCGGCGATGGTCTCCGTTCTCAGCCGCGTCATCGGAACTCCAGGGGGCTCCGGCGGTGGTGGCGAGTCAAAGTCAAACCCTTTAGCTCTCTCCGACCCTCCGGTCAAAGAAGAGCTTGATCAATCGGATCAAGTTCAACGAAGCCAAGGTACATATGCATACATACACACATAGATGATTAAATATAACCATGTGGAATTAAATCTTGTATCTAGACTCTTCAACCCTAAAAAGTGACTTTTAATTTCTTTTTTATTTTCAAAATAATAAATTCAATGTTGCACTGATAATTCTTCTTGATCTAGAAATCAATAGTTTAAGCTTGCTTAGATAATTATGTATATCACATGTTGAATTAGGATATATCAGCTAAGATCCTAATTAGTGTACTCTTTTCGATTTCTTTGATTTCATTAATGGGTAATTTCAATCTTGATCTTGCACAAAGAACTAAAATTTCCCCTTTGTTTGCCAATAAAAAAGAAGACATATGTAAACACATAAACACATATATATACATACATATATATATATATATAAGACATAAATTAAGGGGACAAATGAAGACAGAAATGGATCATGTGTAAATTACGGACAAGGAAGAGAAAGGTTTTGGATTGGTTTAGGCTTCATAGTTGAAATTCAATGCATCTGTCTTTTACTTTCCGTAAAGAACTTTCCTTCTGTCCTTAAAAATGGTTTGTTCAGGGTACTACGTGTCCGTTCATTTTTTAACATTTTTCCTTCATTTTATATAATATGCAAGTACAAATCAGTCTAATAGACATATCCTAATATCCATATTTAAAAACATGTTTTAATTCCGAATATATATATATATATATACGTGTATGTGTGGATTCGTACCTAACCTACAAGAGTTATATTTAATCACCAACACGTTGCTTGTTCTTTTCTAATTTGCTCATTATATCAATCTCCATCACTTTATATCGTGTGCATTTGTATGTCTTTAAGCTCGTTTAACACGATTAACAAGCTTTTTGTTATGTGCTTTGGGTGCCAAAATACTATCATTTTGTATTTTTTAAAAATTCATCAATCCAATTTCTTTGCATATATATATATATATATATAGATCCTTACATTTTCTTGTTTTTTATTCAAATTTTAAACGTTGCGTGCATATATTTATACAACAATTAAGTTATTTTTACTACATAAATTGATTTAGTTATCGATCATCACATTCTCTAGTGATGGCCTTCCAAATTTGGTGCCCAAAACATGTATTGCAGATAACTATGTCATTGTTAATCAGTATAAAAAAAAATCCACGAGTCTGCCATTATTTGAACGTGTAGACAATATTTCTTTAATAAAAAGATATATGCACATATATATAATATTGCAATCAAGATAATCATGTATCAATGAAGCACCATGAATACAGTTTCATGCAATCATATATTCTCAAGGGTATGATAGATTATGCCTCATTATGACCTATTAAAAACGCATCGTGAAAGACTCATTCAAATATTTTGACGTTATATGTCCTTGAAGATCAAGCAAGAAGACGACACTATAGAGGCGTGAGGCAGCGACCGTGGGGTAAATGGGCGGCCGAGATTCGCGACCCGAAGAAAGCGGCTCGGGTTTGGCTTGGAACGTTCGAGACTGCGGAGGAAGCTGCGTTAGCGTACGACCGAGCCGCCCTCAAGTTCAAAGGAACCAAAGCCAAGCTCAACTTCCCCGAACGAGTACAAGGCACTCCAAGCAACGTGGCAACATACGCCGCCACACCCACCACCCTAAATACGGCTGCGAATGACGTTCACGCGCCGCCGATTGGCTCTTCTTCTTCTTGGTCTACGACGGCAACGCATGATTCTTACAACCAAGACATACTTCAATATGCTCAGCTTCTTACAAGTAATACCGACGTGGACTTTTCGTATTACACTTCGAGCCTCTTCGGACAGCAACCCTTCTCGACGATGACGTCATCTTCTTCGTCGTTGACTTCGACTCAACAGGCTCGGCCTCCTCAGGAGCACGATGTCGATAATAACTATGGTTACTATAATTATAACAACCCGAGAGAGTGATTAATATTATATGACTATGGAACTATAGTTTTTTATTTTTATAAAAAAATTAACTATAGTTTTCCAGGGGAAGAAAACAATTTATGCTAAGCTTTGAAATATGTTTTGTATTTGTGATTTTATGTTTGATTAGTGATTTTGTATTTGCTTTTGCGAGGCTGCACCACGAAGTTAATCAACGAGATACATGCAGCATTTTTGTGTATTTCCTTCTCTTTAAGTGATTATTATTTATGTTTTAATATAAATATGCTTTTAAAACATGAGTGGATTTTGTTTATCTTTGGTCCGTAATTTACGCTAATATTGAATTAATAAACGTTTTGATGATTTTTTGAGCATCTCAAAACTCAACTTATAATGCAGTTTTTTAGCTGCAAGATGAATTTGATTAGTTATATCTTAAAGAAGATTCATATGACAAAATTTAGGAGCTAGTTAGAGAATCTATAACTTATATATACATAAAACATTTTGGAATTAAATGCTTGAAAATTACTCAACTTTTAAAAGTTTATATTTATGTTTGACAATAAATTTCTTTTTGTATGAATATCGTTTGACTATTTCAGCATTTTTGTGTATTTTAAATACGAAGACAATTTAAAGATGTCCAGAATTGCTCCATAATATTTTATATAGAATGGTATACCACTCAATTTATCTTTATATACATACTAGGAAGCTTCTTCGTCGATAGACGACACGACATACATTAATTTATCCCAGTTTGCGTCATAACATCATCGAAGTATAATATATATATATATATTATATATGCGAAGCACACTTGCATTAAATATAAAAAGACTATACAAAAAGTAGATTACGATTAACTTGTTCACATTAGTAGGCATAGGAAATCCATTATTCCATATATTCTCACACGTAATTGTAAGGTTTGTACAGATAACAGTACAAGAAACCACCGTAAAAGCCATTACAGAAGTCACGACAACCGTACTTCTCAACAAAAAAAAAACAACACACCACCTAGTGAAATAATATTTATTCACTATAAGAAAAAAAGGATTTCGAGATTGAATTTGCGGACTGAGTCAGTTGTCCCTAAATTTGGGACGGATTAGGGACTACTTAAGGACGGAATAATAAATCCGTCCCTAATCCGTCCGCAAATTTGCAGATCGCAGAGTAGTCCCTAAGTCGTCCGTAATTCGAGACGGATTCAGGACTAATTTTAAGATCGTCCGCAATTTGCGGACCGATTCACTACCCATCCGCAATTTGCGGACGGCTGAGCAATCCGTCTGCAAATTACGGACGGTTTGGGGACGATCTAATCGTTCGTCCAGAATTTGCGGGCGGTTTGTGAATCCGTCTGGAAATCCCGGACATATTCGGGACGGTTCGTCGGGAAATATTCATCTCGTGTCGAAACCCGATCCTCGGTCGAAACCCGTCTCAAGGACGAAACCCGTCCCTCGTGTCGAAACCCGACCCTCGGTCGAATCCCGTCCCTCGGTCGAAACCCATCCCTCGGTCGAAATCCGTCAGGAATCGGTCTCCAATTTTCGGACGGGTCGCGACCCCCGTCCGGAAATATCTATTTATTCTCGGCCGAACTTCATTTCTTGCAACCTCTCAGCCGATTTTCTTCCCGTTTTCGCCTAGAAGTCCGTGTTCGTCCGCCGCCCGTCCGCCAGTCGTCCGCCGCGTCCGTCAAGGGTCCCCCGAGGTAACTTTCTCTCCGGTTGTATGGTTTACGTTTTTTAACGGTTTATGATGTTAACGCTCTCGCAATCCCACAGCCTGTCCGCCGCCTGTCCGCCGAAGGTCCGCCGCCCGTCCGCCGAGGGTCCGACGTCCGACCGCCGAGGTTCCGCCGCCCGCCGTATCCTTAAAATATTATTGTAACCATCTATTAATTTGTACATCTCATAAACGTACGAAAGGAGTATGGTAATCATAAATTGTAATGTCTCGTATAATTTAAATATATGTTTTTTAAAATTAAAACACATATATTAAATTATATGTTAGTATGTCGCGTCGTGCTGGGAAAGGCGGTAACAACAGAAACCGCTCAACATCTGAAGAAAGTGCTAATGGTCCACAACATCAGAGACAATCGGATCCAATATATTCGGATTTTATGAATCCAAATTTATTTCCGACTGGATCGGCACAATATATGGCGTATCCATTCTATCAGCAGATGTCACCGCCGGTCGAACCGATGATGCATCACAAGCCTCCGATGCATCAGGAACCAACAGTTGAAGAGCTTTTAGCAATGTACGAGGAAAGACACAAACTTCCTCGTAAGTAGTTTAATCGTCATATCACAAAGATAATGAAAGCTGATTATGATCGTCTATGTTATAACTGGACGCGAACCGATCCCGAAATAAAGGAACGATGGTGGAAAGCTTTCGTGGTATATTTTTTTAAATATTCATTTCATTATAAATTTTATACTTAAATATAATATTTAACTAAATAATTAAATCATTATTTTTCAGCAAAAATTTTATTGGAATCCCGCAATAACCGGACTAGTAAAGTCCGAATTTCAAAAGAATGCGACACATCGACTGAAAAATCTTGTATACGACACGAAAAAGGAGTATGATAAAAATCACATCAAACCCATTTGGGTCCCTGATAATGTCTGGGAAAAGTTGCTTCTCTATTGAGAGACTCCTGAATTTAAGAAAAGAAGTGAGCGCGCTAGTCGATCTCGTCGTTCTGATAGAGCGGGATATGAGTTAAGTGCGCATACTGTTGGTTCCCGTTCTTTCGCGAAGGTTTACGAAAATATGATAAGATTTAAAAATTTTTAAAGTGCACAAGAAACCACTGCAGAAGCCACAACAGCCTTTCTCGACAAGAAACAAAGAAACAACACACCACCTAATGGAACAATATCCATTGTTGCACTCTATTTTACTAGTTCAAAAACAGAGCCTTACAACAAGCCTACAAATTGGCCCACAATGAAGCCTCAAGACCCTCCAACGGTTCAACCCACAACGTCCTCCGATGCCAACTCAAATGACGACAAAAGCACTGCTACCAACGGCTATCAAAATGTTAACGTACTTCTGCAAAACCTACTCTGTTTTGTAGAGTACATATATAACTGCAGAGGAATAATATTTCATCAATTTTTGTCTTTACAAGGCGTTAAATTCCTATAAATGTAATTGAAGGAAAACAATGAACGGATGAACAATTGATATTATTTTCGTATTCTACATTCATATCTCTATAATGTTATATTCATTGCCAAAGGTTGACGATAAATATATATAGAGAGTAAACGAATATAATCCATCTTTTTCAAATATTAAAATTTAAAAAATATCATATTTAAAAATTATAAAAAATTAGTTTTGAGTATAATAATATAAAAATAAATTCAAATATATATATAATAATATTTCTCCTAAAACTCATACCTTCAAACTCTCTGTTCTGCATATAACTCTAATTATATTTATATAATTTATATGTTACCAATATTTATCCAACATTCACCTAAAAATAATAATTAAAAATTTTTGGAATTTATATATATATATATATATTAAGATGAAAGAAATATCAAACCAACAAGATTTTTTGTTAATGTTAATAAAATATATTTGTTTTTCTCATTGAAATTATCTTCCTAACTTATTTTTATTGTTATTCAAAGTAAATTTTATAAAGATGAATCACTTTTTTACCAATGAATTTTGCACTTATTAGATTATTTTTTAGAAAATGTCAAAAAGAAAAGTGAATAAAAACGGGGTGAATAACAATAAAAAAAACCTTAAAATAGTTTTAAGAAAAATATAACTCCAGTCATACTAGACTTAAAAACCTTTCATTTTATTAATTATTTCAACAATAATTATTCAACAAAGATGGTTGTTTTGTCCATCTATATATATAAATATATATAAGCCGCCTTGGATGTGTCAACATTGGTATCATTATTCGGTGAACATGTTACATGTCGAGGCTTATTCATACATGATGCAAAAGTGTATTGGTCACACATGTCAGAATATATATATATATATACACACACAAAAACATATATATATATATACACATATATATGTCGGTGCAAAAAATTCAACTGATGACACATTCAAATAACTCTTCAAATAAAAAAAAGGATTAAAATATCATATAACAAATACTCTTCATCGCTAAATTTCAACGGCGACCAACCATCTTAGAATTCTAACCTTCATTCACATGGCTACACACGTATGTTGTATATATATATATATATTTTATTGATCTCATATCTCATAATATTAAATGCTCAAACTATATTTTAAATTCAAGTATAATTAAATTTATACTCATATTATACAATTACATTCAAATTAAATATTTATTAATCTTTTTATTCCGGGTATCCATATATCACGTATTTAGAAAATTTGCTTGAATAAGTTGGTGAAGTTTCCTTGTCCTCTATGTTTTCTTGTCAAGGGATTTAGAAAGTACTCATTCTAATTACCAGACTCAAAGAACCCGGTATTGTTATTTATTGTCACTATCTCCCCGTATCAGGATTGGGTAATTTGCGCGCCTACTGCCTTCCTTGGATGTGGTAGCCGTTTCTCAGGCTCCCTCCCCGAAATCAAACCCTAATTCTCCGTCACCCGTCATCACCATGGTAGGCCACTATCCTACCATCGAAAGTTGATAGGGCAGAAATTTGAATGATGCGTCGCCGACACGAAGGCCTTGCGATCCGTCGAGTTATCATGAATAATCAGAGCAACGAGCAGAGTCCGCGTCGACCTTTTATCTAATAAATGCATCCCTTCCAGAAGTCGAGGTTTGTTGCACATATTAGCTCTAGAATGATTTAGTCATTCCTTGTCTTACTAGCACTCTTATCTCAATCGCTCAACTTTTAAAGGACGTGAATTGTTTGGTCACAGTTTCTAATACGCTTTGTGGGATTCAAGAGCGTTCACGAAGACCCTGACTGGGACGGGTGAAGTGTGTAACGGGGTGTTCAAGCTGCGCAATGTTCCGACGACTCAGGCTAATGTGGCAGTGGCTTCGGACTCCAGTGATTTGTGGCATAAGCGGCTTGGTCATCCCTCCGACAAGATCCTCTCGCAATTTTCTGATATAGTTGGTTTTCATTCGAATAAAGCTCAGCCATGTGATGTGTGCTTTGTAGCAAAACAAACACGATCTGTTTTTCCCCATAGTAATAATAATGCAACGGATTCATTTGCTCTTATTCACTGTGACGTATAGGGACCGTATCCAATTCCTACTCAAACAGGTGAACGATTCTTTCTGACAATCGTGGACGATTTTACACGTGCCACTTGGGTTTATTTAATGCAATCCAAAACTGAGGTGGTCTCTCTGTTGTAACATTTCTGTGCTATGGCTCTTTGACAATTTGCGAAGCCCGTCAAAATCGTACGCTCTGATAATGGCACAGAGTTTTCCCCACTTCGCTCATACTTCACAACAAATAGGATAATTCATCAGACTTCATGTGTTGATTCTCCACAACAAAATGTACGAGTGGAGCGCAAACATAGGCACATCTTGAATGTTGCTCGGGCGCTCCGGTTTCAGGCTCATCTTCCGATAGAATTTTGGAGAGACTGCATCCTTACCGCAGTCTATCTTATCAATCGAACACCGTCAGAGATCTCAATGGTAAATTCCCATATGCTCTGCTGTTTGATAAGCTACCGTCTTACTCACAACTCAAGGTCTTCGGATGTTTGTGTTTTGTCCACGTCAAATCTCGTGACAAGTTCGGACCATGGAGTCGCAAGTGTATTTTCCTTGGTTATCCTGATGCAAAGAAAGCTTGTAAAGTTATGGACATTGAAACAAATGAGTGTTTCTACTCACGAGATGTAATATTTGTCAAAGATAGTTTCCCGTTTGAAACATGTTCTGCTTCTCAGATCACGGAACCGCGAGAATCTGATGATGTGCCGCACAATCACCTGGTTGAGTTTGATGATTTCCTCGGATATTTCATGGAACCTGATAGTGCTGCAAACACGGGGAGTTGATCGCACTCAGTTCCAGAAAATGAACAGATTCCTTTAACCTCTTCCCTCTCTGGTTCGGTCCCTGCAGACAGGGGGAGTTCGGCTGATTCTGTCCATGTCCACACACCGATCTCCGCTGATATAGAGCAGCCACATTCAGCCAACACTGAATCTTTATCTTTACCTTCTGATGCACGGACATCAGCCACTGCCGATCTCACTTCGACATCCCTGACATGTGATTCCTCGTCTTCGCCTCTTCTCGGACGCGATCATAAGGTCAAACAGAAATCAGTCAAGCTCGAGCCCTATGTCACATACACACTACAAAAAAACTGGCGATTTCCAACGGACGAATCCGTTGGAAATCGCCAAAAATCCGTTGGAAACAGCCGTTTCCAACGGACACCAACGGATTTCCGTCCGTTGCGAAAAGTTCGTTGCACATGAGGATCCGTTGCAATTCGTGACGGCCTTCGCCTTCCAACGTTCCGTTACAAAATTGCAACGGAGTTTCAACGGAATAAGCCGTTAGAACAGTAGTAACGAATCACTGTTGCAAAAAGTTGTGACGGACGGCCGTTGGTGTGCAACGGCGGTCCGTTGCAAAATCGGAAATTTTTGCAACGGACATCCGTTGCCAAGTGGCGGGACATTGCAACGGATGACCGTTACAAAATGGCGGGAGCTTGCAACGGATGGCCGTTGCAAACTGGCGGGAAGATTTAGCGGGAAAAATATTTTTTTAACGGAAGCCCGTTAGCGGTTGCAACGGAAGTCCGTTGCAAAAGGGTGGGAAACAGTTTGGCGGGAAAAAGTTAGCAACGGATGCCCGTTACCATTGCCAACGAATGCCCGTTGCAACATTTAAAAAAAAATAAAAAAAAATAAAAAAAAATAAAAAAAATTAAAACTAAAAGGTTTTAATAAAAATATCAAAATTATATTACAAACCATCTAAAATTAAAACTATTTCCTATTACACGTCATTTAGATCGGCAACGTCTTCATCATCCTCACCATCACCACCACCATCCCCTCGAGACGGAGTTGCATCCGAATCGAGCCCCGGTTCGTGCTGCGGTGTTGATCCCCTCACCTGGCCCGACAACAACTCAATGACGCTCTCCAAATGTTGTATCTTCACTGATTGTTGCGCCGTTGCAGCTCGTTGTTCTCGAAGTTGTGCTTCAAGTTCTTCGATCCGCCGTTGTTGAGAAAAACTCTTTTGGACCGATGGAGGTACCGACGTTACGTCTTCGAGGATGTCCTTTTGAAGCGCTCCGAGACCGTACAGGCGTCCCTTATACGGTTTCACCGACTACAAAACAAATAATCGTAACGTTAGAATTTAACAAATTATATTAATAATTTAGAAACAAAATAATAAATTATTACCTCTAAATAGATTTGGTCCTTTTGTAAAGGACTGAGGTCGTCGGGGCTTGAACCGCAAGCCTGAGATTGCTGTGTGATCTTCTCCGTCACAACTCTCACGGTTCGGGTCGCTCGAGGATCGACGAGTTCCGGTTCTTCAGCCTCTTCCCCGACAACCGACTTCTTCTTTGCGTGGGTTTCTAATACCACTTCAAGAAGAGTCGGTTCCCTTCCCATCCGTTGCGTCTACAATATAAAAAATTTTTGTTAGATAAATATGTAAATGAATAAAAAATGTAAATAATTTAAATTTTACCAATTCTTTTTTTCTTTTCGCGAATGATTTTGATCCCGAAGTATGGCGATGGGGACCATCTCCGGGAACCTTCTCACCGTAGCGATTTTGTTTAGCCTTCTCGCTCTTGGCCTTGAATGACGCGGACTCCCAATGCCCAATCAATTTGTTGAAGACCGTTTCGGTTGCCCATTTCGGTCTGCTGTTGTTGGCGTAGTAGTTCCGCTTCGCACCATTCATCATGATGCGCATGCGAACTTGCATATCGCGCACCCATGCAGTGAAGATGCGCGTTGTATGAATTCGGCGCCATCTGTATGAACGCTGCAAACAGAATTATATAATTAGTAGTTTTCAAATATATATTTTTAATTTTAAAATCCAAATATAATTAAAAAACCTTACCACAAAAGTGCGCCACCATCGCTGGCGCACAACTTCTGGCGTAACTTGCCAGGAGTAAAAGAGATCATCTTGCAGCGATGACCAAATCATGTTGTTATTAGTGTGTCTTAAGACATCACTCTCATCAAACCTGCATAGCAAAATATCAAGTTAGTAATATTTACGCAATTTAAATGAAATTCATAACAATTACATTAACATTACCATAACGTTCCAGGAGAACGTTCGGGATCGATGATCGGAAGGGTTGGACGCCCATCGAAATCATCGATCAAGGCATCGATATCAACCATATCGTCATCGTCAACAAATAGCGGCGGTGCCGCTACTGGTGACGGAGGACGATATGGTGGTGGTGGCGGCGGGGGAGGCACTCCCGCGGAACCGGCCAACATTCCCCCGCTTCCTATAAAACGTCTTCTCATTTTGTAAGTTTTTTTGGAGTGTTTGAGATTTCTGGATTTGTTTGGCGTAACAGATGCCCGTTGGGAACATGAAAAACGGTTAAGAAAAGCTGCAAATTCGGCAGTAATCATTACATTTTCCAACGGACATCCGTTAGAATATGTAGCGGATGTCCGTTGGAAAGGTACACCTGGCTTCAAACGTGGCGGAAATTTACCATTGAAGCTACACGTGGCGAAATATACCATTAAACATTTCCAACGGATATCCGTTACAAATTGTAACGGATATCCGTTGGAAGTTGTGAAAATTCAAAAAATTTTTCTAAGTATCGGGTGCGAATTTACCTATATAACGGGCCAACGGTTATCCGTTACCATTGGCAACGGATATCCGTTGGGACTGTTGGAAATCCTTAAATTTTTTCTAAGTGTCAGGTGCGAATTCAACAACCGTTAATAGTTTCAACGGGCGAACGTCAACATTGTTTATATAACATCGTTCATTGACGTTTTACGTCAGTTACATTAATTACAAATCATATACATGTATTGCACATAAACATAATAAACATTATTGTATTTACATTTCTTCTTCAGTAGATTCTTCGATGGGCGAGTCGTCGTTCGCTTGTTCATTGAATTCATCGCCGTTTTCATCTTCAGCATCTTCCGGTTCAACGTCTTCATAATCGCGTATGAGTTCTCCGTCTATGTTATTCCTCGCAAGAATCTCCTCGCGATCTGTATCAATTAAACGAATCGGCTGCGGATGATCGGGTTGCAACGGATCTTCTTTGTCATCAGAGCTTATGATCCCTCGTGGCTTGATCTTTACTACGGACCACCACTCCTCTCTTCGACGTTTCAATGTTGTTGGATATTGCACGTAACATACTTGATCTGCTTGATCTATTGTGATGAAGGGATCATACTTACCATATTGTCGTGCCGGGTTGACGTCAATTCCTCCCCAACGGTTTTTTCGTATTCCGCGTCCTACGGTTGGGTCAAACCACTGACATTTAAAAAGCATAACCTTCAACCCAACGAGACCGGCATATTCCAGTTGTATGATTTGGTGCAAAATACCGTAGAAGTTATCACCCTCTATATCACTATTAACGCAAACTCCATAGTTGTATGTGCTTCTATGTTTTCCGTGTTCGTACGTGTGGAACGTGTAGCCGCGAGTAAACAAGATTGGCCAACACATGACATTTCGTGCGGGACCATTAGCCAAATCTTTTATCCACGTAGGAAGTCTTTCATCAGAACATTTCACCTGTATGTATAAAAAAACAAATTAATACTCTTATATGCAATTAATTTACATAAATGTGTGTACGAGTACTTACGTAGTCTCTAAACCACGATCCATAATGTTGAACTTTCATGTCTGTGAGTTCATTTGCATTTAGATGAGGATATGTACCAAGCACCTCTTCGTCAAATATCCTGAATAATAAAATACGTTACATGTTCATATATATATAAATATAAAGATTGAAATTATAATATGTACCATACATACCTTTCGAACGGTAATAACTCTTGACAATTAAGTAGTATATATGTGTGGACATGATTATACTCCTCTGGTGTTAACCAATATTCATCAGATTTTCCTCCTGTACGTCCAATCGGTGTAAACATGTCAGGAATTGTGCCAAAATGCGGATTATATTGATACAGATAATTTGTGTGATCATCCGCTGCACGTCGCTCTTTCGTCTGAATATGCGACTCGAAATAAAATGTGCTGAAATATGTGATTTCTTCCAGCAAGTATTGTTTAACAATAGAGCCTTCGACCGCTGCTTTGTTTTTTGCTTTTTTCTTTAAATGAAAGAAGAACCTTTCGAAAGGATACATCCATCTGAATTGAACTGGCCCACCGAGTATTGCCTCATCTGGTAAATGTATTGGCAAATGTTCCATGACATCGAAGAATGAAGGCGGAAAAACCTTTTCCAATGCACATAATACTTCAGAGATATTGTTTTTCATTACTTCCAAGTCATCACCTTTTAAATTTCTCGAACATATATCTCTGAAAAATATGCTGATTCCGCATAACACATCGTGAACATTACGTGGTAAGAGCTCAGCAAATGCGATTGGAATGAGCCGCTGCATGAAAACGTGACAATCGTGACTTTTTAAACCGATCAGCCTCGAACCGACAATATCCACACACCGAGCAATGTTCGATGCATATCCATCGGGAAACTTAACGTCCTCTTTTAACCACTTTAATAATGCTGTTTTGGCCGGACTAGACAATCTGAATACCGGGATAGGTGACCTTCCATCCCGTAATTCCAACTCTGGTCGTCGGCATATTGACTTCAAATCTTTCCTCGATTGTATATTATCTTTCGTTTTACCCGTCACATTCAAAACAGTATTTATGATGTTATCGAAAAAGTTCTTCTCGATATGCATAACATCTAAATTATGACGTAATATCAATGATTTCCAGTATGGTAGTTCCCAAAAGATACTACGTTTATACCAGTTATGCCATTCACCTTGACCTTTTGGTTTACGATGCCCACGATCTCCACCGCATTCTACTGATTCTTGTAAATCCTCCATTGTGTTCAATCTTTCGTAAAGGATTTGTGTTCCGGTTTGCATGCACGGTGCCTCTTTTTTTTGAACCACGTTCTTCCGAAAATGTTTTTTATCTCTCCTGAAAGCATGACCACGAGGAAGAAATCTTCTATGACAATCAAACCAACATGGTTTCTTACCATGTACTAGTCGAAATGAATCTGTATCCTCCATACAATAAGGACATGCTAATCTTCCGTGCGTGCTCCATCCTGATAACATTCCATACGCAGGAAAATCGCTAATTGTCCACAACAAGACCGCTTTCAATCTGAAATTTTGCTTAGTACTGACGTCATAAGCAATGATTCCTTCATTCCATAACTGTCGTAATTCATGAATTAAGGGCTGCAAAAATACATCGAAACTTTTCTTCGGATGTTCTGGTCCTGGAATAAGCAACGTCAGAAACATTACCTCTCTTTTCAAACACATCTCGGGAGGTAAATTATAAGGAGACAAAATCACCGGCCAGAGGGAATATTGACTTCCCGATTGTCCATAGGGACTAAAACCATCCGTGCACAGGCAAAGATAAACATTTCTCGTTTCACGTGCAAACTCGGAAAATATTACATTGAAATCTTTCCAAGCCTGACCATCCGATGAATGTTGCATTACACCTTCGGTCGTGGAGTGTTCGGCGTGCCATCTCATTGCTGCAGCGGTTTTTTTTATTCATATAACCTTCTCAACCTGTTTGCTACAGGCATATAAAACATTTTCTTGTATGGTACGTATTTCCGTGAAGATGGTTTTTTAGGCCGAAATCTGCTTGCACCGCAAAACTTGCATTCCAACAAGTCTTTATCATTTCCCCAAAACAACATGCAACTGTTTCTACAAACATCAATTTTCTCATGTGGCATTCCCAAGTCTTTTAACACATTCTTCGTTTCGTAGTATGTCTCGGGAGCTTGGTTATTTTCCGGTAAATATTCCCGCATTGTTTTACAAAATGAATCCATGCAATTTTCAGCCACATTGTAGTCTGTTTTAATACTCATCAATCTTGAAGATAAAGATAAACGAGACTGACCTTCACGACAACCTTCATATATAGGTTGTTTCGCCGAATCCAATAGGTTGAAGAATCGACGTGCATCGATGTTCGGCATCTCTTCATGCGTTTGTTCATTAACAACTCCAGGAAAAGCATCTGACACCATTTCCACATATGGATTGGTCGTTGATTCTTCATAAATAACTTCTTCATTTCGTTGTACTTGTGCATCTTGCACACTATCTCTAACACCGCAATCTTCGCCGTGAAAAAACCAAATTTCGTAATTTTCAACGAAACCCACCTTATACAGATGTTTGCAAACAATTTCTTGACTTCGAAACTTCATGTTTTTGCATCTTTTGCATGGACATAACATTGTCCCCCGTTCTTGACACAAAGGCTGCATCGATGCAAAACTCATGAATTGCTCTAATCCGTGTAAGAATTCTTGCGTAATCTCTTCGGTTACAGGATCTTTTCTTCTATACATCCACTCCCTTGATCTATATATATTTCGATTCGAAGACGACGACATTTTTTCGAAAATGTTTTTGTTGTTGATGGTTTGACGCACTTGTTGGTAAGATCTAAATAACTAACGTTCCAACGGATGTCCGTTGGAAATTGCAACGGATAGCCGTTGCAGGTTCACGTGAAATTATTTAAACTGGTGCCCTCGAAATTCACAAAATCAACGGCTATCCGTTGCGATTTCTAACGGTCATCCGTTAAAACTTGCAACGGACGACCGTTGATTTTGTGAATTTCGAGGGCACCAGTTTAAATAATTTCACGTGAACCTGCAACGGCGATCCATTGCAATTTGCAACGGATGTCCGTTGGAACATAAACTATTTAGATCTTACCAAAGAGTGCATCAAACCATCAATAACAAAAAGATCAATATCCTTTCGTTATTCGTTATAATGCGTTATTTTTTTACGATCTATAATTCGTTATATTTGTAAATGCTTACAAATTCGTTATAATTCGTTATTTTTTGGATATTAAAATAGTTTACGTTTTGATAATTATGATATTAATGATATAAGTGGAACTTATTTCATATCGGACTCAATCAATACGCAAAAAACCGAAATATAGAGTCTAAAATTTCATTTATATCTCTTTTTACATGATTAACATAAGATAACAATAATAATTAAATAAAAAAATAACTTTAACATAGAATTCTATCGATCCGACAGCTACCTCCGTCACCAAAACCAATCATAATCCAATCCAAAACCACCTTAATAAAGTTCCTCACCATCCGGTGAGAAAGTTTATAAAAGTCGTTTTAGATTCCACCATGAATACAATACTTGATATCGGTGGTTTGTTTGATTCATATTCGACAGCTATCCGTCACCAAAACCAGTCATAATTGAATCCAAAACTACCTTAATAAACTTCCTCACCACCAGGTGAGAAAGTTTATAAAAGTAGTTTTAGATTCAACCATGAATACAACAGATACTTCATATCCGTCATCAAAACTAGTACCTTATCTCAATGATCGAATGCAAAACAACCTTTAATAAACTTACTCGGTAAGAAAATTTATCAAAGCTGTTTTGGATTCAACCATTGAGAAGGAAGATACTTGATTTTGGTGGTGAATATATCATATCGGTTGATATTGATATTGTTTTAGATTCAACCATATGTATAGTGAAATTTCCAACGGACATCCGTTGGCATTTGTAACGGATGTCCGTTGCAAGGCCTCGCGAATTTATTTCGACGGTTGAACCTCGAAATTAACTATATCAACGGAGATCCGTTACAAATGGTAACGGATGCCCGTTACAAGGTCTCACGAATTCATTTCGACGGTTGGACCTCGAAATTAACAATATCAACGGTCCTCCGTTGCAATTTGTAACGGATGTCCGTTACAATGAGTAACGGATGACCGTCAGAATATTCTTCCCCGGTTTCTAACGGCCTGGCAACGGATATGTCCAACGGATATTTTCCGTTACAATCCGTCGCAAATTGTTAACGGATTTGTAACGGATTTTGTAACGGAAATGTTCCGTTAAAATCCGTTAAAAATTCCAACGGATTTGCAACGGATTCTCTCCCGTTGAAAGCATTAACATATCCGTTGCTATCCGTTAGAATTTGTTTCCAACGGACGGATCCGTTGCCCCGTCCGTTGGAATTACCGTGTTTTTTTGTAGTGACAATGCGTAGCTCATACACCCCGTCCACTCCTCAACACCCGTACCTACAGGATCTTCGAGTACGTCACCATATCCCTTAGCTAATTATGTCTCGTACAACAAGTTTTCTTCGCGGCATCGCTTGTTTTTAGATGTAGTTTCTGCCACGTCCGAGCCTGCTACTTATCAGCCTGCCAAACAAGACCCCGAGATGGTGTACGGCTATGGCAAATGAACTACAAGCTCTTAAGGCGAATAACACTTGGACACTTGTTGATTTTCCTCTTGGAAAAAAGACTATCAGGTGCACATGGTTTTACATGGTGAAACACAGATCAGATGGCTGTGTTGAACGCTATAAAGTGAGCTTGGCCGTGTTGAGAAATCATCAAAAAGAAGGAATCGACTATAATGAGACGTTTGTTCCCTTGACAAAAATGACTACGGTTCGAACCTTTCTAGCGATCGCGGCCTTATCTAATTGGGAAGTGCATCAGATGAATGTCCATAAGGCATTTCTCCATGGCGATCTCGCCGAAGAAGTGTACATACGGTTGCCGCAAGGTTTATCTACACCCGACACCTCTAAAGTTTACCGATTACGCAAATCACTTTATGGACTTCGTCAAACCCCTTGGTGTTGGTTTGGGAAGCAGACTCAGGCCCTTCTTCACCCGATCTTACTCAGATTATTCGCTGTTCACTTTCCTTCGCGGGGATATTCGACTTCATGTCTTAATTTACGTCGATGACTTGTTGGTTGGGGGTAATAACGTTGATGCCATTGAACAATTTAAAGTATCTCTGAGTAAATGTTTTCACATGAAAGACCTTGGCTCTCTTAAGTTGGGCACTGAGGTAGCTCGGAACTCGGACTGTATTTTTCTTACACAACGTAAATATGCTCTCGACATCATTGATGAATGCGGCTTATCTGGTACGAAACCCGTGCTTCTACCCGTCGATCAGAATCACACATTGGCTAAGTCTACTGCTCCTCTTATGCTTGATCCGGAGAAGTATAGGTGTCTTGTTGGTCGCCTTGTCTACCTCTCTGTCACCAGACCTGAATTATCCTACATTGTTCATATTCTGGCTCAGTTCTTACACTCTCCGCGCTCGAATCATTAGGACGCTGCAGTTTGGGTTGTCAAGTATTTGCAGGGCTGTCCGGGATAGGGTATTCTCTTGTGTTCCTACAGTTCTCTTAAGCTTACTGCTTACTGCGACTCGGATTGGGCCGCATGTCCCCGCAATCGGCGGTCCTTGTCAGGATATATAGTTCTTCTCGGCTCTTCTCCGGTCTCGTGGAAAACAAAGAAGCAATCAACGGTGTCTCGTTCTTCGGCTGAGGCAGAGTACAGAGCCATGGCTTACACTTGTTGTGAAACGAAATGGTTGCGGGAAATCCTTCGCATGTTTGGCGTCACTCTCTCGGCTCCTACCCACCTTCATTGTGATAACCAAGCGGTGTTACATATCGCGTCTAATCCCGTGTTCCATAAACACACCAAACACATTGAAGTTGATTGTCATTTTATTCGCGACGAATGGAAGGCCGGCCGGATCACATTCTCTTACATTCGCACGACGGACCAACTCGCCGATATTCTCACCAAGGCTGTCGGTTGCTCCACGTTTGGTCATCTTCTTTCTAAGCTGGGTGTTTGCGACATCTACACGCCAGCTTGAGGGGGAGTATTGCAGATATGCATATATCATGTATCTCACGTATTTAGGAAACTTTCTTGAATAAGTTTGTTAAGTTTCCTTGTCCTCTATGTTTCCTTGTTCTGCATATTTCCTTTGGCAGCTGAAACACTTGTGTATATATTTGACAATGATCTAATGTGAAAACCTAAGAACGTCTTTCAAAACCTTACACTTTCGATTACGATTATGATTTAAATATAAACTTTAATAAACATAATAAAGAAAGTAAGATTCTTTTTTCTAAAAAATAGATTATCAATCAATTTGTTAATAATGAAAGGATTACATGTGTGTTGCTCTCACTAAAGTGATATCATGTGTTATCAATATGTCACTTGTGACTCTTTTTGTTACAATACACTAATTTTAATCTAAAATAAAAATGATTAAAATGAGAGCATAAGAAAGAATATGGATACTATCCACTTGATTTTCATGTAATTGTAGTTCAATTGGTCATAGCACCGCCCTATCAAGGCGGAAGCTGTGGGTTCAAGCCCCGTCAATCCCAGCGGAATCAATAAAAAAAAGACATCAAGATAAATACTCATACCAATTATGGGTAGAAGAATAAAGATAAAAAGAATAACTCTTGGGTCGATAATAAAAAAAAGTTTTGTACATTAATTAACTTGTATCCGTAGAACATTTGGCGTGACATAGATAGAAGTTAATATCATTCCAATTGCCATTACAAACATAATTAGTATTTTTTATATTAAAAATATGTTTGGATGGTAATTATTAAAAAAAAAACTATTAATTCGGCAACAAAACTACTCATGTCCGGTAATGCAAAGGAAGCCATCCATAAGGTAGTGAATATTGTAAATATTTTTGGAATATATATAGTCATTCCATCCATTTCGTCAAGATAAACAAGATGAATTCTATCATAACTTGTTCCTGCCAAGAAAAAAGTGCAACGCCAATAAACCCATGAGAGATTATTTGTAAAATAGCTCCATTAAGCCATGATCCATTATAGAACCAATACCTAGAATTATAAAATCCATATGAGATAAAGAAGAATAGGTTATTCTCTCTTTTAATTTACGTTGACCGGTAGATGTTGAAGCTGCATAAATTATTTGAATTGTATCAACTACCATCAACCAAGGAGAAAATAGACAATGAGCATGAGGTAATACACTACAAAAAAACTGGCGATTTCCAACGGACGAATCCGTTGGAAATCGCCAAAATTCTGTTGGAAACAGCCGTTTCCAACGGATACCAACGGATTTCCGTCCGTTGCGAAAAGTTCGTTGCAAATGAGGATCCGTTGCAATTCGTGACGGCGTTCCAACGGATATTATCCGTTACAAAATTGCAACGGACTGTCAACGGAATAAGCCGTTAGAATATTAGTAACGGATCACCGTTGCAAAACGCTATGACGGACGGCCGTTGGTGTGCAACGGCGGTCCGTTGCAAAATAGGAAATCTTTGCAACGGACATCTGTTGCCACGTGGCGGGAGCTTGCAACGATGACCGTTGCCAACTGGCGGGAAGATTTAGCGGGAAAAATATTTTTCAACGGAAGCCCGTTAGCGGTTGCAACGGATGTCCGTTGCAAAAGGGTGGGAAACAATTTGGCGGGAAAAAATAGCAACGGATGACCGTTACCAGTTCCAACGGATG
>CM071860.1:67043889-67062948 GCA_036759665.1 Gynandropsis gynandra | reverse complement strand
TTACAATTTCTAACGGATATCCGTTGGGATCTGTGAAAATCGAGAATTTTTTTCTAAGTGTCGGGTGCGAATTTAGCCTTATAACGGTCCAACGGTAATCCGTTACCATTTTCAACGGATCTCCGTTGGGATTGTTGGAAATCCTTAAATTTTTTCTAAGTGTCGGGTGCGAATTCAACAACCGTTAATAGTTTCAATTCAACATTGTTTATATAACATGTTCGATTGTTTTAACATTTCGATTTTTCGATTACACATCATACATCAAACGTGAAACATCGTTCATTGACGGTATACACATAATAAACATTATTGTATTTACATTTCTTCTTCAGTAGATTCAGCGATGGGCGAGTCGTCTTTCGCTTGTTCATTGAATTCATCGCTGTTTTCATCTTCAGCATCTTCCGGTTCAACGTCTTCATAATCGCGTATGAGTTCTCCGTCTATGTCATTCCTCGCAAGAATCTCCTCGCGATCTGTATCAATTAAATGAATCGGATGCGGATGATCGGGTTGCAACGGATCTTCTTTGTCATCAGAGCTTACGATCTATAACGATCAATATCCTTTCCCGTTGTAAATGCTTACAAATTCGTTATAATTCGTTATTTTTTGGATATTACAATAGTTTAAGTTTTGATAATTATGATATTAATGATGTAAGTGGAACTGATTTCATATCGACTCAATGAATACGCAAAAACCGAAATATAGAGTTTAAAATTCCATTCATATTTCTTTTTTAATAATTAACATAGGATAACAATAATAATTTACATAAAAAAATTACTTTAACATAGAATTCTATCCGACAGCTACCTCCGTCACCAAAACCAGTATCTTTACTTCCATAATCGAATCCAAAACAACCTTAATAAACTTTCACCACTGGTAAGAAAGCTTATCAAAGTTGTTTTAGATTCAACCATGGAAGCAAAAAGATACTTGATATCGATGGTTTGTTTGATTCATATCCGTCACCAGTCATAATCGAATCCAAAATCACCTTAATAAACTTCCTCACCACCCGGTGAGAAAGTTTATAAAAGTGGTTTTAGATTCAACCATGAATACAATACTTGATACCGGTGGTTTGTTTGATTCATATCCGTCATCAAAACCACTACCTTTATCTCAATGATCGAATGCAAAACAACCTTAATAAACTTACTCTTACCACCGGTAAGAAAATTTATCAAAGCTGTTTTGGATTCAACCATTGAGACAAAAGATACTTGATTTTGGTGGTGAGTATATCATATCGGTTGATAATGATATTGTTGATATTGTTTTAGATTCAACCATATATATAGTGAAATTTTCAACGGACATCCGTTGGTATATGTAACGGATGCCCGTTGCAAGGCCTCACGAATTTATTTCGACGGTTGAACCTCGAAATTAACTATATCAACGGCCATCCGTTACAATTAGTAACGGAAGCCCATTACAAGGTCTTACGAATTTATTTCGACGGCTGGACCTCGAAATTAACAATATCGACGGCCATCCGTTACGATTTGTAACGGAACTCTGTTACCATCTGTAACGGATGACCGTCAGAATATTTCCCCCGGTTTCTAACGGTCTTGCAACGGATATGTCCAACGGATATTATCCGTTACAATCCGTCGCAAAGTGTCAACGGATTTTTAACGGATTTGGTAACGGCAATATTCCGTTAAAATCCGTTAAAAAATCCAACGGATTGCAACGGATTCTCTCCCGTTGAAAGCATTAACATATCTGTTGCTATCCGTTAGAATTTGTTTCCAACGGACGGATCCGTTGCCCCGTCCGTTGGAATTAGCGTGTTTTTTTGTAGTGGCAATTGGTCCAGCAAATTGAGCACGGGTTGGGCGAGCCATCAGCACGCTCGGGACCTCGGCCGTTACAATCTGTAACGGATGACCGTCAGAATATTTCCCCCGGTTTCTAACGGTCTTGCAACGGATATGTCCAACGGATATTATCCGTTACAATTCGTCGCAAAGTGTCAACGGATTTTTAACGGATTTTGTAACGGCAATATTCCGTTAAAATCCGTTAAAAAATCCAACGGATTGCAACGGATTCTCTCCCGTTGAAAGCATTAACATATCCGTTGCTATCCGTTAGAATTTGTTTCCAACGGACGGATCCGTTGCCTCGTCCGTTGGAATTAGCGTGTTTTTTTGTAGTGATAGTTCCATATCGATCTGAATCATTCCATATGCTCCCATTTTTTAGCGACACATCTAAGATCGCCAAATATTTGGGAGGTCCTTTATTCAATCCTTTTCCTTCTTCTTGTTGCTGGATATCTCGTTTGTACACATCTTCTATTTGTTTCACGAGCCTATAGTGAGTTACAGACAGAGTTCGAAAAGATCAAATCATTAATGATTCCATCATACATGATTGAGTTACGAAAACTGCTGGATATGTATCCTACATCTGAACTGAATTCTTTTTGGTTAAAGAATCTTTTTCTAGATACTCTGGAACAATTAGGAGATTGTCTAGAAGAAATACGGGGTTCTGACGGCAGTATGCTATGGGATGGTGATCCCGCTTATGGGGTCAAATCAATACGTTCTAAGAAGAAAGATTTGAATATCAATGTGGATTGTCTAACACTAGCACTTCCGCGTATTAATTTTACAAGAGACGATCCTATTACCGGAATACCTTCCTATAGATCTGTTACAATTTTGACTACCCATAACCAACTTGATCCAAGGTAAAGAATAACCTGTTACACCAAAAGATGCGGTCAATACAGCAATAACTACACCAGTAACCCAGTTAAATCGCGAGGTTTTTTAAAACCATCGGTGAGGTATACACGAAATACGTGCAGGATCATCATTAAGACCATCATACTTGCCGACCATCGATGAACAGATCGGATTAACCAACCAAAGTTAGCTTCAGTCATTATATATTGAACATTGAAGTTCAATAATCGATTCTAAATGTCATGAAAATATTATATTGTATTGTTTCCCATTTATTGATATGAAAATGATGAATTTTCAATATTTCATTTTTGTAAACAATCATATACCAAATAAAGATCAAATATTTGGTTATAGAAAAAGCTAAAAGAATTTGAAAAAGAGTTAAGTGGAACCAAAGGGAAAAGAGTAGAGTGAAACCAAGGACAAAAAGAGAATTAGCGCAAATAAAATCAAAATTTAATCGGCCAATATAAAGTTTATAATAAAATATATCGACGATCGATTGGGATACGTAATACTGTAAAGAAGAACATTTACAACCATCGTCTTCAAATTAAGGTTTTTAATATTGTAATTATAATAACTAATTTTTGCAATGTAACAAATATTTTATATTAATTATTATTTATTTAATAATTTAAATTTTGTTTAATAATACAAAATAATTAAGACAGATTGTGGCAATCGAACATTTTTTTATCGAACGAGTTATTTTTATTGTTTTTTAAACAAAATTTTTAACGATTTCCAACAGATTTTACCACGACATTTTCTGATTATTTTTTAATGAACTTTCTATGACAAAAATTAGTTTGTAATTCGATTGGATTTCCAGACGAATTTACGGAATTGTACATTCGTTTATAAATCCAGACAGACTGTACAAATGGATTTGTCATCTACAATTGCAATTGAATCATGGACATATCGGATTTATAATATTCGTTTGCGGAAGAATCTGATCCGTTTGAAACGGTTTTTGGGGACAATATTAGAGGTTTACAATTGTTATATAATATATGAATAATTCAAAATAGATATAAAATGTTTTAAACCATTATATATATATACGGTTTATATATAACATGATAAAAAATGATTTACATTTATATTAAAAGTATGAAATAATTTTTAATCAAAATACTATCACATAATTTTATATCTAATTACCGCATATTTAGTTACTCATGAAGAAGTCTATACATACAAAGATAAAATCCCCGTCAATGATTATAGTGACCCGCATGTTATTTTAAAACAAAACGTAGGAACTTGTGACCACTATCTTTAGGATCTGAACTAGACAGAGTTATATAGTCTTTTCAGTTAAATTTTCGGTTTAACTTAATATGTTATATTGTGTATAATTTTTTAATTATAAAATTTATTTGAATTTATGCGAAATAATATACATTATAGTTGTATTAAAAAAATAATTAAATTCAAATAAAAGTTCATAATGGATATTTTCGTTGCAAACCATTATATTTTTTTTAAAACAGTCATATGAATATTAAATCTACCAAATAGTTTATATATTATTTTGTAGATTTTTTTATAAAAAAACGGAATTCGATTATTAAACCACTCTTATACATATATATATTTTCTTCCTGTGTCATGTGCTCTTTGTATATGTATGTGTATACACATATATAGATAATGCACTTGAATTTATAGTATATGTTTTAATAAAATTATTTTGTAAAATAAAAAATTTCCATTGATTCGATTGTGAATGCATCATGCATGTGAGAATCGGACAAGCGAACCTAACTTGATCTTAAGATTTAGATCGACACTGGCCCACAATATATGCCTTGAGATTCTCTATCAAGTCGCTGCATTTCATGCCATGAAACTCATACAATAATTTATTCCATTTTTTTATAAATTTAAATAATACTTTTTATATCACCATAGCGACATTCACCTTACATGATCTACGTATACATACATGATTATATATGTATATTAAGCCCCAGTGGAACATTCTATAAAGTTCTTGATTAATTATTAATCTTTTAAATACCTTCGATTAGCAAGCTCAAACCATCATTAATTTGATTTGGATTGCAATAAATAATTTAAATTGTATTATGAACAAGCAATCATAGTGAGCTATATTAATTTTTTCCCTGATTAAATAATAGTCTAGTAAAGAAAAGGTTAATGTTAGTTTGTGGTCGACGTTCAACTGAATTCATACTAATTAGTCAATATTAATACAATCGAATTATATTACATCTACGTAATTAAGACTTATCATTATATTAGCTTTGAGATTCCATCATACGATATTCAATCCTCTAAATTTACAAAAAATAAAAACGCAACCCAATACAAGCATTAGAAAATTATTGTCCTTTTCACGGTTATAATTTTTTTAATTAAAAAATAGAATAATGGGAGGGTTGATGCATGAAATGATGATGATAATTGATAACATTCTTGAGAGTTACGCATGCGCAATGCCAAGCCGATGCGGGCCTATTCCCACTTGTTTCCTCAATATGTGCTTCTGTGGGCCATTTTTATATCTTAATCAATTCATCTTTCAACTCCATTTATTATTATTATTATTATTATTATTATTATTATTATTATTATTATTATTATTATTATTATTTATTATCATTATCATTATCATTATCATTATTATAATTATTATTATTATTATTATTATTATTATTATTATTATTATTATTATTATTATTGCTCTCGGATCGATCGTATCTCATGACGTTTTTCTTTTTCTGTACATCCCTCGACCTTTGGTTCATAACTCACCGACTTATTTCATACTTTATCGAAAATTTTCTTCATTTTTATCGCTTCTTATGTTTGCTCCTAATGCCATATATTCGATCCTAGGTTACTTTTAAAAATTATTTCATATATAAATATATTTTTGAAATTTGATAAATAAAACTAACCGACAAAAATCATAAAATATATTTTTATAATTATCATTTTAGATTAGAGAATTGACGTGAATACGATGTAACACCAATAAATTCGTTGGAATGATTTGATGGGACGGTAATCTGAAATTAATCAAAAAACAAATATGGTATAAATAATTAATGAAAAGAAATCCAAAGTTTTTTGAACTATAAATACACAAACCGTTTGATTAGAAAATAAAGTTTTGAGATTTGAATTTTATCTTAGAATGATTCGTGATATTTTTGTTCATATTTTTTTGAACTAATAAATTTATATGATGAAATAGTTATGTTGGTTACATATGTTTTGATTTATTAAAATATTAATTTATAAAAAACGTTTAGAGTTATTAATAAATTAAAATTATTAATTCGAATTACTAAAGTGATTAGATTTATTTCTATTATATATTTAGAATTTCACGTTCATGAATTTGTAGGGTTGATTTAGGTGCGGAAACGTGTTTTATCAATCCGATTATAAATCTAGTCATGTTTAACAAATAGTTTTTCGGGGTTTCAACGTCGAACAAATTAAGAAACGTTTTCGTAATACTTTTTCGTTGCATGTGCGATAGTCAGATGCAAGGCTTGATAATGCAAGCTCTCTACGCGTATCCACGCCGAGATCGGATCTGCTTTGATGCGGAATTCGGGAAGAACGAAAAAACTGTTTTTCGTTCTTCGTTTTCTTTTCTTTCTGACGGCTATTAGGGTTTAGATTTTGTGATTCTGTAATCTAATAATGACAACTCGTTTTTCGTTTATTTATAATTATTAACTTTTAATAATTACGACTTAAACTCAAACTATATTACATAAATGGCATAATACTTTCAATCTCCCACTTGCCTTTACGTAATATCTCATATAGTCCAAAGTACATTATCTCCATACACATACTTGCTCGTACATCTTATGTACTATCCCCAAAAGAAAACAAATACAATTATATTCTTCGGTGCTAGCGGATGAATATAACTGCATTCCACACTGATTGTCTAACAATCACAAGCAAATGCCGAGACACTCGTATGCGTGTGACCTCGTAGGTTCATCACTGAACTGGTAGTCAATTAGTTTTACTAATTAACTAATCGAGGTTGGCGTCTAGCAACACTCCCCAACGACCAGATAGTGTGAAGTAACATCCTTACTCTGTAGAACCATGATAAAAGGACAATATTATTATTTACCTTCGTCTCTACAGTTCTGGATAATCCTAGGACATGGTCTAACTGTCAAGTTCTAATAGATTATCAACTATGTTTCATGCCTAACATAACTGACTGGTGAATGATCGCAAAAAACTCTTTTCTTCTCTCATTCAAATGCCCTGGCCAAGGTCTTTTCAATCATTATGTTGCTAACAACATAGAGCTCCAACTCTTTACCTAGAGTTGACGGATTCCATCTTGATCAATCACTAACTGCACAAGCATCTAATCATTCCCAATATCCTTTCAACTTACATCCCAAGACATAAGGTGCCCAGAATCAAAGAATGGTAGATAACTTGTCAGTTACCATGTTGATATCGGGTCTAAAGAAATCATAATATTCTAATCCTTTTAGAGAAATTCCTATCGATAGTTCACTGGTAATGCAATCACATCTTTATGTGCATCATCCATACATGTGATTTAGTAAAAGAGATCTACTAATTTCTATCAAATAGAAACCATCACATCCATGTTGATCTATCCAGATTACTAATGTCCAATTAGTTATCCTATGATCAAGAACGATTTAGATTAAATTTTACCAAAACTTGACTCTCTTTATCATGATCTCTATCATGTTGACAAGTTTCTAAACTTAATCATGGACTCTATCATACTAGCTATGAAAATATATACACATATATATTATGCAAATATCATCAAAATGATAAAATAATGCCATTTTATTTATTTATAAGTGTTCAAAAATATATGACATAAAAATAGCTCTTAAATAGTTACAACAATTGTACTAGGGGTGGGCAAATTCCCGGAGAACCCGTCCCCAACCCGCGAAAAATTACTCGAACCCGAGGGTTCGGGTTCGGGTAATGAGATCTCATTACCCGCGGGTTCGGGTTCGGGTTTGGGTTTTAAAATAACTGAATCGGGTACCCGCAGATACCCGAGTATATGTGTATGTATATATAATTAGACATATACTTACTATTATTTACATAAATGCCACCATAACCCCATTTTTTTCTCTCTTTTCTTCCTCCTCTCCTTCTCATCTCTGTTTCCTTCTTCTTTCCAGAAAAAAAACACCATCTCCGTAACCCCACCACAAATCTCTCTTATCTATGACCGGAGATCTCACTCGCCGGCAAACATGGAGAAAGGCTTTTCACCCATCGGTCTCCCTCTCGTCTCTTCTTCCTTCCCGACGCCGTCGACCTCCTCTCGTCTCTTCTTCCTTCTCGACACCGCCGACCTCCTCTCGTCTCCCTCTCGCCGTCGCTCTAACCTAACCTAGACCGACCCTCTCTTCTATTTTCTTCCTTACTGTCTGTGGTTTTCTCGAATCCGAATTTGATTTTGTTTGAAGAAAAAGCTTGTCAATTTCGATTTTCCTATCTACCCAATTTCAGATTTCATTTTATGTTTGAGTTTCTAAGGTTCTTTGTTGTTTGTTCAGAGAGAGAACACCAAGCACAATAGGTATCAGAAGAGAACACCGAGCACAACAAGTTCCAGAAGAAGCTCTTTATTGTTTGTTTCATTTAGGTCAGAATTGGATTTAGGTCGAAAACGTTGACGGACAAAAATTTGGTTGATTTGATGAAAATTTGCGAGAATTTTGGTTCTGTTGAAGTTTAATGGCCACGGATTCGGGTACCCGCGAGTACCCGATGCATTTGGCGAGTACCCGAAGCCCGGGTACCCGAGCCCCTCGAGTTCGGGTTCGGGTAGAAATATGTCTACCCTCTGGGTTCAGGTTCCCTCAAAAATTCGGGTACCCGACCCGTGCCCAGCCCTAAATTGTACTATTCCTAGAACTAATTCCAGCATATCATGTTTTTCAATCCAATCTTCAACTAGTGCTTGTCAAACTCTTTTGACCCAAACGCCTTTGTAGTGGATCTGCTACATTTTCTTTTCCTTCTACCTTCTTGATTTGAACGTCCCCACGCTCAACGATTTCCCTTATTAGATGGTACTTCCGCAGAATATGCTTTGATCTTTTATGAGATCTTGGTTTCTTCGCCTGGGCTATTGCCCCGGTATTATCACATAATAAAGGAACTGGTTCCTTTATCGAAGGTACCACACCAAGTTCAGTTATGAACTTTCTCATCCAGATCGCTTTCTTAGCAGATTCACAAGCCGCTATGTACTCTGCTTCAGTAACCGAATCAGCTACAGTAGCTTATTTAGAACTTTTCCAACACACTGCACCCCTATTGAGGCAAAAGACATACCCCGATGTCGATCTGCTATCATCCTTATCGGACATAAAGCTGGCATTCGTGAACCCTTCTAACTCTAAGTTAGAATCTCCATAAACGAGGAATTGGTCTCTAGTCCTTCTCAAGTACTTGAGAATGGTTTTCACCAATTTCCAATGTTCCTCACCAGGATCTGCCTGATACCGACTCACTACACTTAGCGCGAAGGCTACATCAGACCTCGTACATGTCATGGAATACATGATGGCTCCCACTGCGCTAGCGTATGGAATCCTACTCATACGTTCTCTCTCTTCTTGAATCTGAGGACAATCCTCTTTGGAGAGAGTAATTCCAGTGCCGATCGGTAGATAGTCTCTCTTGGAATTTTCCATGTTATACCTCTCCATGATGGTATCAATGTACTGGGACTGTGATAGTCCAAGCAACCTCCTTGATCTATCTCTATAGATTTTTATTCCCAGAATATAGGTTGCTTCTCCCAGATCTTTCATGGAGAACTATTCGGATAACCAAAACTTCATCTCTTGCAACGCCGGAATTTCATTCCCCATGAGCAATATGTCGTCCACATAAAGCACAAGGAAGACAACCGCGTTCCCACTAAACTTCTTATAAACACAAGGCTCTTCTTCGTATCTAACAAAGTTGAACTCTTCAACTTCCTTGTTAAAGCGAATCCAGGTTCGAGAAGCTTGTTTGAGTCGATAAATGGACCTCTGAAGCTTGCATACCATATGACTTTGAGTTGGTAACGTGAAACCCTCAGGTTGCGTCATGAAAACTTCTTCCTGGAGCTCTTCGTTAAGGAAAGCTGTTTTCACGTCCATCTGCCAAATCTCATAGTCATGGAATGCAGCTATCGCAAGCAGAGTCCGAATAGATTTGAGCAATACCACAGGGGAGAACGTTTATTCATAGTCAATATCTTCTCGTTGACTATACCCCTTGGCAACTAGATGAGCTTTATAGGTCTCTACCTGCCCGGTTGCTCCAATATTCCTCTTGTAAACTCATTTACAACCTATCGGTCTGGAAGCCTGTGAAGAATCAACTAAAGTCCATACTTTGTTGATTTTCATAGATTCCATCTTGGATTCCATGGCTTTCCACCATTTCTCAGAATCTGGGCCTTGTATAGCCTCTTGGAAAGTCAACGGGACGTCATCTGATCGACCACGTCCTCTTGTACCATCAGATTAAGTCTGTCAGGTGCACGTCGAGAACGTGTTGACCTTCTCAAGAAAGCCTGTGTAGCAAGTTCAACCTGCACTGGGATATCTTGTTGGGCTTGTTCCTGAATAGGTTCCTGAACTTATTCCTAAATGGGCACTGTCACTTCAACATTTGAAGATGAGGTGCCGAAGTCTAACAACATATCTCCCAGCCAAGATTGCTCATTTGACATCTCATGTCTATGAGCTTGCGCTGGTTCGTCGGGTTCTTGAGTCTCTTTTCAAGAACTACTTCCCCACCATGAATTCCTTCATCAAGGAATTCCCTTTCAAGAAAGGTTGCCCTTCTGGCCACAAACACTTTGTGTTCAAACGGGTGGTAGAAATAATATCCCATAGTTTTCTTAGGATAACCTGTGAACCTACACCTGTTAGACCTAACATCAAGCTTGTCTGGCTGAAATCTCTTAAAGAAAACCGGACAACCCCAAACCTTGATGTGTCTCAGATTTGGTTTCCGTCCCTTCCATATCTCATATAGAGTCTTAGAGACTGCTTTAGTGGGAACCTTGTTTAAGATGTAAGCAACTGCTTCTAAAGCATAACCCCACAAGTTTATTGGAAGATCCGTGAACCCCATCATGGATCGAACCATTTCTAATAAAGTCCGATTTCTCCTTTCGGACACACCATTATGTTGGTGTTCTGGAAGAAGTCCATCTTACCCGTAGGCATAACAAGGGAAATTGATCCTACGGCTAGAGCAGCAACACTTGCGCCATTTTCAACCTTCAGACTAAACTCTCCCTTCCTGAACCTCATACTGATCCTCAGCCCCTGCAACATATTGCAGACGTTAAAACTGCTACCGGTATCCAATACCCATCTAGATGAATCAATAGTAGTTAAGGAAATCATGAAAACATTTTCCATGAGAATCTTACCTGGCTTCTTACCCTTCAGAGACTGCAGGTATTCTTTGTAGTTCCTCTTCCAATGCCCCTTCTTCTTGCAGAAGAAGCACTCAGCATCTGCTTGGTCAGAGTTGCCCCTTTTGCCCTTGGGTATGGTCATACCACCCTTCGGCCCATGGAGCTTCCTCTTGGGCTTTTTGTTACCCTTGCCCTTCTTGGAAGAAGAGCCGAACATCATTACGGCACTAAGTCCCTTAGACGTCTCGGACATTGACTGACTTTCATAGTCAATCAGTTGGTTCAACATCTCATGCTGATCCATGTCCATCTTGTTCATGTTAAAGTTAATAATGAACGGAGAGAACGTCTCATGCAATGACTGCAAGATCAAATCTTGAGATAATTCTTTGCTAGTGTGCACCCCAACTTCACAAGCTGTTCAATAAGACTAATAATCTTTCGAATATGGGGGTCCAACCGAAGAGTTCACAGTCAATCTAGACTTGAACAGATTTTTCGACAACTGATGTCTTGCCGTTATGCTCTGTGCACCATACATCTTCTTAAGATGCGCAATGATAGCAACAGATCCATATCCTCATGCTGACGCTGGAGTTCTGAACTCATTGAGGCTAGGATGATACACTTGGCAGTGTCAAGGTCATCCTCTTGCTTTATCCAAGCAAGCAAGCCATCCTCATCGTCATCAGAAGGTTCCTTGATAGGGTTCTCGATCGCATCGAGTATATTCTCCTGCTTGAGGGCGATCTTAAGGTTGCGGTACCAATCATCGAAATTTTCATCAATAAGCTTGTGGACATCGAGAATAACACGTAGGAAAATTGAAGACATTCTTCGGGAAATCTGGAAGGAAAAATTCCAGCATTTATTAGAACACTTATTTAATCAAATAGATATGGACTTTCATCTAAATGATTATTTTACTGATTAATACTACAATAGTATTACGAAATCGTATTTCTTTCAGTAATATCTCCTGAACTAATCATGCATAAGCCCCTTGGTAGTCAGGTCGTTTCATAAGCATATTAAACATGTTGATTTTAATATGGCTCTATATAGTCACCAGGTAGTCAGGTCGTTCCTATTGATATAGTTGAGTTCATCCTTCAGCTCATGGTCGGATATCAATTAAATTTATGTCCCCCGGGTAGTCCAGGCGTTTACAAAAACTAATTGATCTCTCCCACTAGACATTTGATATCATAGATGTATGAATCGAATTCTTGAACTACATGCCTCCTGGTAGTCATGCCGTACCATGTAAATGAGAACATATTCAAAAATGTCTACGATGAAGGAAAAACCTAACGATAAACAATTTATCGTTTATGAACTCAATTATTAATTAAAATTCTTAATTTTAATATGGCTCTATATCACATAGTCACCTGGTAGTCAGGTCGTTCCTATCGATATAGTCGAGTTCATCCTTCAGCTCATGGTAGAATATCAATTAAGTTTATGTCCCCCGGGTAGTCGAGGCGTTTACAAAAACTAATTAATTCCTCCCACTAGACATTTGATGTCATAGACGTATAAATCGAATTCTTGAACTACATGCCTCCTGGTAGTCATGCCGTACCATGTAAACGAGAATCTATTCAAAACGTCTACGATGAAGGAAAAAACTTAACGATACACAATTTATCATCTAAGAACTCAATCATTAATATTTAAATTAAAATTATATAATTTTAGTTTAAATTATTTTTTAAAATTTTTTAAGGTTTTGCACGCGCGGGTTATGCGAGCCGCTCGGGCTCATGCAACGCACCCGCGCAGGCAAGAAAGTCGGGCTGGGAGGAGTCGCCTGCTCGGGCTCGATGCGCGGTTAGGGTTAGGGTTTCAGATACCCAACCGTTGTCGCCCTCATCGATCGCCCGCTCCGTCTCACCACGGACCGCCGCTCGGGCGCCTGCGAACTGTCGGCTCGAGCGAAGGAGCGGCTGGGTTCGTCTAGGGTTTCTGAAACCCATCCCGCGCTGCCTACCCTTTCGTTCGAAATCCCTCCGATTCGCCCCTTGCGTCGACCGACGCGACCGCTCGTGCGCTGCTCAGCCCCGCCCTTCGCCTGCCGCCAGCTGTGAAAAACCGTCGGGTGAGCGTCGGGCGCTCGAGAAGAAACGCTCGCGCAATGCTCGAGGAGAAATGCTCGCGCAGCGCCTCCTTCAGCCCGCGCGCTCTGCCAGGGTCTCACCGTCGGTGGTGGCTCCCTCAGGCTACGCGCCTGCCCTCCGCCCGCCCCGGCGACACTCGCTTGGGCGGCTAGGGTTTCGGCCGCCGCCCAGGTTACACTTCGTCCATCGACGCATTCTGTTTTTCTTGTGTGCGCGCACGCGATTTTCACGTTTTTCGATCCGTTTTTTCACAAAAAATTCGAAAAACTAATCCTAAACATGCATCCATACGCTCTGATACCACTGTAGGGTTGATTTAGATGCAGAAACGTTTTTTATCAACCCGATTATAGTTCTAGTCATGTTTAACGAGTAGTTTTTTGGGGTTTCAACGTCGAACAAATTAACAAACGTTTTCGTAATAAATTTTCGTTGAACGTGCGATAGTCGGATGCAAGGCTTGATAATGCAAGTCCTCTACGCGTATCCACGTCGAGATCGGATCTGCTTTGATACGGAATTTGGGAAGAACGAAAAAACTGTTTTTCGTTCTTCGTTTTCTTTTCTTTCTGACGGCTATTAGGGTTTAGATTTTGTGATTCTGTAATCTAATAATAAAAACTCGTTTTTAGTTTATTTATAATTATTAACTTTTAATAATTACGATTTAAATCCAAACTATTGAAAATATTACACAAATTGCATAATACTTTCAGAATTATATAAAAATTGTTCTCCTAAATTCAACGTAGAATGTTACTCTCATATCTATAAGCCGTCACCAAATTTGGACTAAACCTGGCCCCAAGAACTTTGAAGATTAATATAAAAAGATCACTTTTAAAAATTCTACATAGTTATAAATAACAGAAAATGTGAGGATAACAGTCTATTTAATTCTTTACATGTTATAAATTGTTTAAAATTTCATAATTATTATGATAGATGAAAACGATTTTTGTGTTGAGGATCAAGTTCTGACAAATAAATTATAACATAAAGCAAAACTTGTAAGTTTTAATAAACCATGTGCGAATGTTTTTTTAGTTTTATTATATAGCTTATTTTGACAAACATACCCAGAAATAGAAAAATGTAAAAGATGTATATATATTTATATATGAATGTGTAATGTACGGAATATGTATAATATAAAGTTTTTGTTAGTAAATGTAGTTGAGTTTATCTTTTGACTGGAACTGTGCGAGTGAGTGACACAAGAGGAGGCTTTCGGCATCTTAAGTTCAAAGGTTGCGGCTGCTTTGCATTTATTCCGTTGAGTGGAGACTCCGCTTGGTTCAATGATGATCTTCGCATGCACCACATTACATTTTAAACTATATTTATTTCTATTTTTTATATTGTTATTCAGTTTTAATATATACTATGATTAGGTTATAGGATTTAAACAGCGGAAACATTTTATTACAACACGAATGTAAGATCTAATCTGATTATGAATTTTGGAACTGGTGTTTTTTAAAATACTATACAACCATGGGTACGAATATTAACCTTTAGTAAGTGAATACGTAGGATGAAACACCGATTTTGTGGAACCTCCACGAATCATCATCACAGAGATCGGATCCACTGTTCAACCTTTGACATGAGAGGAATCAAAAGTATCGTTTCTCTCTTTTTGTGTGTAGGTAATTAAGATATATTTAAATGTCTTAACTTAATAGATCAATTTGTAATTAATATTTTATTTAATCATCTTAGATCCTTGTATTAATTAATCTTTAATTACACCTAGGGATTTTACAACAATTTCTAGACAACAATACAATATATTTACTGTTGAATCCATTTTTAAAATTAGTTAGACAAAAACTCATATTTAACATGGTATCACAATCCATTTATCTCGATTTGAATATTCTGATATTAAGTTTGATTACGAAGTTCATGATCCATAATTGAATCTAGACGTGATGGAGAATGCCATATTCTCATTTATAGAATGACATAAATCATCGACTTTTATATATGATGGATAAATCTTAACTTTTAAACTAAATTTTGAGTTTATGTCAAATCCCATATTTAACATTTTTATTAATGTGCTTTCATTTTATCATCTAATGTAACTTGCATGGTTTTATTTCTCACAATTATAAATGTCAATGGATTAGGTTAAACCCAACCATTCAATATTAATGAGTTATGTTTATTAATGGGTTAAAACACAAGCGCATTTGACCGCTGCTGAGTATTGAGAGTTCCCCCTCGCCTAACCGGCTAAGCAAGCTTACCTTACGAATACGTCCGAGGGAGAAAGGCAAAATAGAAGAGAGCTAGAAAAAATGAACCTCACCCCCTCGACGCTGACCAAGAGCCGAATCCAGAGTGACACACGATGGCGACTGCTTGTCGTCGCCATAGTGTGTCACTCGAACTAGATTCGTCTTGGTTCTTGGTCAGCGTCGAGGGGATGAGGTGCATTTTTTATGCATTAATGAGCTGAAATTATTTGATTTAAATGAGTTATATGAGTAAAATATGTTGTATAATTTATTAATGTATATATATATAATATTGTTTATATATATATATGTTAGATCATTTAATATTTAAAATTAAGATTTAACACGAGTTGAATACCTACAAATTTTAGGAATCCAAACATTAATTTCATGTCCAATAGGTGGTATGTTTCACTTTCAATCCTAAAGACAAATGCACATGAATTGTGGTATTAAAAAATATATGGTTATTGAACACGCTAGTAATACATAAATATGTTACATATAATATTTAAGGACAAAATTTTATGAACAATTTTTTCGTCGCTCCTTAAATTTAGTGATAAAATTTAACAAATTAATTTTGGTTCATCTTAAAATTTATGGACAAAATTTAAATTATGTCTTTCAATTCTAAATCTGAATTTTAGAAAACTATTATTTTTTTATCTATATTTAGGAATGAAGTTTGAATAATCTTTAAATTTAAAAACATAATTTTAGAGATAAAAATTTGGTTAAGCCCTAAATTTAGAGACATTGTTTTTCTAACAGTAAGTTCACAACAAAATTTATAAATAATTTTTTTGTTCATAAATTTTTTAAAAAATTTGGATAATATTTTTTATATCTTTAAAGACAAAATTTAGATACAAATTAAATTTGGTTAAGCCCTAAATTTAGAGACATTGTTTTTTTTTGCACTAAGTTAACAAACAAAATTTATAAATAATTTTTTTTTAGAAAATGAATAATTTTTTATATCTCTCAATTTAAGGACATAATTTAGATAGAAACTAAACTTAATTTATTTCTACATTTATAGACGAAATTTTATATGTTTTAGAATTTAAAGAATAATTTTAGTTTTATTTTCTATAATTACAGGTAAAATATTAAATTTAGAAAAAAATAATTTTAAATTAATTAAGTTTAATGAGTAATATTCATTTAATAAGAACTAATTGAGTTTTTAACCCATTAAATTTTTACATTGAAAACAACACATTTAACTATGCGTAAAAACCTTTTTTAATGGATTGGATTGGTTTAACTTGTTACATTCAACCCAAAAATCTTTTTTTATGGCAAGGTATACGATCTCTTGTGGATTCCATAATTACTCAATATTGACATTTCTATTTTGGAAGTGTCATGTTTAAATTATATCATCCACTCTATATTTCTCTCATATATTGAGTATATGATGATGGCATCACAACGAAAATTAATGATATTGACCCAATTAATGACCAATCAAACGACGTGGCAAAAACGTAACAAATCATGAGAGCTCAGTTGAAACTACTTCAAATATACGTGGACGAGAATATTGAACGCTTAATGCAAGAGGAAAAAATAGATTAAAACAAGGTTTAGAGCTCTGAACGATGCACTTAATTCAAAATTTTAAAGAATAAGTATAATGTTCAATCGATAAGTAAACAATGACCTAAGAAATTATGCATAATTTTTAACACATGAAAATCTACGGAATTATATGAGAAACTATATAATTGCATAAAAACTACAATAATCAAAACCTCACAAATCAAACTATTGTTTATCATTCTATTTTATTAAACTGTATAATTTTCTTGAATATTTTTGTTTAGTTCTAGATTGTATTTTTTTATTTAAATTATTCACTTTTATATTTTAAAAAACACACAATGATATTTCATTTTGAGATGTTTTCTCTTTTGGTTCTTTTTAGAATTAACATTATAGTTTTGTAAGTGATTTTGATTTATCAAGTATCGATTATACACGATATATGTGGCTCAATTCAACATTTTTCATTGCTAATCCAAATTTTTCGAGAGATTAAAATAAATCATTTTTTCAATTGATCGTGTGAGTCTAAATTTTTAATTGATTATAGGTGAAACGACTTCTACAATACAAATAGAAAATTTTGATACTGAATCAAGTGAGTAAGTACAACACCGTAGTTTTATACAATTTATTGTAAATGTCACAAAGATTTATCTAGTGTGCATATGAATAATAAAAAATACAGATTCTTGCGGTTATTAAAGATAACAAGATACATTAATTTGAAATCTCAAACCGAGGTTTATCTGTTTAAAAAATACTTTTCGATCTAAATTGTAAATTTATAAATTCGTTTAGGTTCGGAAATTTCATGGTGTATTTTGTACGTCAATGTGTATTTTTAATATTCACCATCAACCATTGTAGTATAAAGAATAAAAAATAAAAAATAATTTGAACACGTATTAGGTTTATAATTAAAAATAGTTCTAAAACAATCAGTTGGGCTTGTGAGAAAAATGCATTTAAACAAAAGCCCAATTTATGTGAAGAAAAATGAAGTAAGCCCAAATAAGAGGATGACGCCCGATTTATATAAAAATAAGAAAATAGAATGGGTATTATATTATTAATCCTCTAAACTTCACCAATTTAATTATTTTTTTTTTGAATTTTTCTGTTCATCCTATTCCTCCTAAACTATCATTACTCATCATATTCTCCCCTAAACTTTAAAAATTCATCCTATTCCCCCCTCTGTTAACTTTCTATTAATTTTTTCTGTTAAATCTTTTTAAAACAGTCTATTCCCCCAAACTATATGATTTCCAGCCTATTCCCCGAACTTTATGAATTCCAGTCTATTCCCCCCCGAACTATATGAATTCCATCATATTCCCACCTGAACTATATAAATTCTAGCCTATTCCCCCCAAACTATATAAACTATAGCCTATTTCCCCCCAAACTATATAACCTATAGTCTATTTCCCCCCAAACTATATAAACTCTAGCCTATTCCCCCGAACTATATGATTTCTCTAAAAGTAACATATTTTCTTTAGTTTTAATGTATTATTAAATTTTTTATATTACAAAATATTAAAATAAAAATAAAAAATAATTCTAAAATTTACAAAAAGTTCTATATGATTTTTCTAATAGTAATATAATTTTAACATACCATATTTCACCCAATTTTTACTCGATTTCACCGAATTTCAACTCGATTTAACCGAATTTTCACTCTATTTCTCTCAAATTTAACACGTTTTCACCCAATTTTACCCAATTTCACCCACTTTTTATTCGATTTCACCAAATTTCAACCCAATTTTTATTCGATTTCACTCATATTTAATCCTATTTCACCCAATTTCACCAAAATTTAACTCGATTTCACCTAAATTTTACTCGATTTCGCTGAATTTCAACCCGATTTAACCGAATTTTAACTCTATTTCACTCATATTTAATCCGATTTCACCCTAGTTTAA
>CM071860.1:66992839-67030932 GCA_036759665.1 Gynandropsis gynandra | reverse complement strand
ATTCGAAACTTCGCACATTTCTTCTTGCTCGCGGCTTTAGCAACTCTTTGGCGGACACCTCCTTGTTCATTCTCAACACAACCGCGCTACAATTGTATGTGCTGGTTTATGTTGATGATATCGTTGTTACAGGAAATTGCTCATCGAAAGTCCAGCGATTCATTGATGCCCTAGCCACCCGCTTCTCCATCAAGGACTTAGGTGACTTATCATACTTTCTCGGGGTAGAACCAACGCGAACTTCTCATGGCCTACATTTGACTCAACGGAAGTACATTCAAGATCTTCTCAACCTAAGAAACGGTCTTCCGAGGATGATCCGAATTTTCTCATTTTCCTCCATGTCTACGACGATGAAATCAATCGGAACGAAGAACTTCCCGACTTGTAATGGTATGTCTTCCAACAATCCTTCAGGGATTCTCACGCTTCGATCAGCCATGGTAAGTGCCATTCATGTAGGTATCTTGCTGGCACGAAGGATCGAGGTATCTTCTTATCCGCCAAGAACACCCTCTCTTTACATGCCTTTACCGATGCAGATTGGGCTGGAGACTCCCTTGATCTCAAGTCCACCGGGGCGTATCTTCTCTTCCTTGGTGCGCATCCTATTTCCTGGTCGTCTAAAAAGCAAACCGGACTCTCCCGTTCGTCTACTGAGGTTGAATATCGCTCTATTGCGTCCACGGTCGTAGAAGTTCTATGGGTCGTCGCTTTACTATCTGAAGTTGGAATCAAGTCATGATCACCACCTACCATCTATTGCGACAACATTGGAGCGACATACCTCAGTGCCAAGCCCGTCTTTCACTCCCGAATGAAGCACTTGGCGCTAGACTATCTCTTCGTCCGCGGCCTAGTCGAGTCGAATACTCTTCGGGTCACTCATGTACGAGCCGCGGATCAACTCGCAGACATTCTCACGAAGCCTCTCCCGAGACTTCCGTATCATCTCTTGTGTTCCAAGATTGGACTCACCGAGGGTGCTCCATCTTGAGGGGGCGTGTAAAGGATACATGTATAGGGGTATATAAGTCTTTTTGTAATTAGGTCTAACTTTTGAACTTTTGTATATTTAGCCGTTTTGGCTCATTTGAATCAATTAATCAGATTTCAAATTATCAGGGATTGCATGATAGATAGGTTGATTGTTGGTTTCAGTAGTCTTGTGGTGAAAATGGTTTCCTGGAACGTTTGTCTCGTCGTTAAGAACTAGTTTGTTTATATTTTTTAGTATTTCATTCTCAAAACCATATTTCGTTCGTTAACAAGTTTGATTCGTAATTCGAGTTTAAGTTGTATTGCGTAGTCTCTGTGGGATCGACACCTGAAGTACTACACACGTGCCGTGCACTTGCGGATAGTTTAGGTTATTTGTTTACTTTGATAACGCATTAGACGTTTGTGCTCTCAAGGCATCTGGCACAAAATAAAACCGGATATCAAATCTGTCGTTCAGCTTCTCAAAAAGCTGAAGTCATTGAGAATTAGCTCCACACTGTCGTCAACGGTGGTGAGGTTTTCGACAGCGTGTTTAGCCATAAAGCATTCTCTCACGTTGTCATCAATACCCATGAAGGCGTTAATTTTCCATCCCTTCGTTTTATATTTTTGATATACTTGTGGTTCCACTCGACAAGATGGTTCAATAGAAGAGGTCACAACTCCGTTGAACAATGGTAGGAGATGCGAGAAAGACCAGAGAAGGAGAGACATGAGCTCGAGAGAAATATATGAGAGAGTGAAGATGACTTGGAGGAGAAAAGGTAGGCAGGTGCTCTGAGTGAATGTTGTGTTATCAACACATAGTACATGCTCTTGTTAGATTGTTATGAGTGAGATGTTGTTATGGCTACAAGCACATACCACATGTTGTTATTTTCTTTCCAGAAATATCTTCATGGAAAGATAAAAATTTGTAATGCCAGTATTGTATTTCTTATAACTCTAGAGAATTGTTATCTCGAATCAATTAATTTTTTTTCATTTGCTGATACTCTCATTTGGTATTAGAGCCGGTGATGAACGTACTATGACAAGAAGAAATCAGCAAGCTAAGGCAATGGCTGAGGAAGAAGCTACACAACAAACATTTGTATTGGAGGCACAGATGTTGGAACTCACGAGGAATATGGCAATCATAATGGGATCCTTGGGCGAGGTTATGAAAATGGCGACAAAATGGAGATAGACACGGAGGCAAATAACTCGAAAAGGGATATCAACGAATGAGGAAGAAATAAGCCGTGGGGTATCGGCTCATCCTCCTAAAAAAACAGAGAATCACCATCATGAAACCCAGTTGGCAACAAACAAAGGAAATTGAATCTTTCGCTCTTTTATGGAAATAACCCAGATGATTGGGTGTTTTGGACTGAGAAATATTTCGTAGTGAATTAGGTTCCTGAGTGGGAGATGCTGGAAGGAAGCATGGATAGAAAGGCACTCACTTGATCCCGATGGATACAAGATCGCATCATGCTGAGAGGATGGAATGATTTCAAAATCAGACTCTTTAAGAGATACAAAAGGGGCTAAGGAGGGTTTTTCTTGCGACAAATGATGGAACTTTGACAAGATGGAATAGTGGAGGAATATAGATTGAAGTTTGAAGAGTTGGAAATGGTTTGCTCCACATCTCGCGGATGATGTTCTTGCAGATGCCTTTATGAATGGGTTAAAACAGAGTATCCAAACTCAGGTCATTATGTACAAACCTGTGGGGTTGGATTAGATCACTAAGTTGGCTCTAATGATTGAAGAACAAGATAGCTTGGAACCACGGGGAAGAACTTATATACCCTGCAACTCGTTACACACCTCTACTAACCCTTGAATCACGAGGGTTTGGAGTATCCATCGAAAATGGTGTTGTGATATCTAGAATAGGTAAATACAAGGCATTATGCCTGGTGATACAAGGCATTATGCCTGGTGATACAAGGAATAAATATTGTAGAAAACTTGTTGTTTGATCTCAGAAATACAGTTGTAATGTTGGGATACAAATGACTTGCGACCTTGGAAAAACAAGGATTAATTGGAAGTTTCATCGCATCAACTTTAGGTTGGGAACACAAAGGATCAAATTGAGAGGTGATCTGGACTTAACGAAGGCTGAAGTGTCTCTGAAAACCCTCAGAAATCATATACAAAATGATGGTATTGCTTATTTGCTGTTAACGACACTCTTTTTTGGGACACATAAAGAGCATATTAAGATACTTGATGGAAGGATTGTGTGTGTGTTGTGGACCTATGAGGATGCCTTTCATGAACCACATGATTTACCCTTAAGAGAAGTCATGAACATGCCATTCACCTAGAGGAAAGGGCGACTCCGGTGAATTTATGACCATATAGGTACTCATTTACTTAGAAGAATGAGATTGAAAACTGATAGCATAAATGGTACAAGCTCAGATCATACGACCGAGCATCGGCCCTTTCTTGAGTCCAGTCTTATTGGTTCCAAAGAAAGATGGAGTTTGAGGTTGTGTATGGACTACCAAGAAGTGAATAAACTCACAATACTAGACTGATATCCCATATCCATGATTGACGAGTTGTTGGATGAATTAAGTGGGGCTTCAGTGTTTTCCAAAATTGATTTGAAGGCTGATTATCATCAAATCAGAGTACGTGAGGAGGACATTCCAAAGACAGCATTCCGCACACATGAGGGCATTATAAATTCTTTGTCATACCTTTCGGCTTGATTAATGCACTAGCCACTTTTTAATATGTTATGAATGAGAGTTTCTATCATTTGTTCAAGAAGTCCGTTTTGGTTTTCTTAGATGATATTCTGATATTCAGGAAAGGGATTGAAGAGCATGTTTATCACCTATAATAAGTTCTACAGATCTTAAAAGAGCATTGTTTTTATGCTAACACAAAGAAGTGAGCATTTTCTCTACCACAAATTGCACACTTGAGATATATTATCACAGTCGAAGGGTAATGTTAGACCTTGAGAAAAATAGATGCTATGCTGCAATAGCCACAACCAAGGAATGTGATAGAACTCTAGGGATTTCTCGGGGTAACGGGATATTAATTGGAAATTTATAAAGAACTATGGGAAGATCGTGAAAACATTAACGAATTTGCTGAAGAAAGAGACCTTTAATTAGACTCAGGAATCAACGACAATGTTTGAACCATTGACGTTACTAGCTTTGCTGAATTTCGATTACCCCTTTGAAATTGAGACCGATGCATCAACACATGGGGTTGGAGCTGTCTTGATGGAGAATAGCTAACCACTGGCTTACTTAGGTGAAGGGTTCTCCTTGCAAAGCGAAACAAAATCGGTATATTAGAAAGAACTCTTGGCTATTGTTAAGGCGATGGAACGTTTGCGTCACTATCTGATAGGTAAAAAATTCATCATTAAAACTGATGAACGAAGCTTGAAACACTTGTTAGAACAAAGATTTATCATGCTAGAACAACTAAATGGGCCACAAAGTTATTAGGATTAGATTTCATAATTGTCTATCGTCCAAGAAAATAGAACAAAACGAATGATGCCTTATCACGAGGAGCTATTTTGGAAGAGACTATGGAATTGATAACAGATTCGAATCAGGACTTGGATGAGTGGAAGCAAAAATTTGAGATGAGCCTTGAAATACTTGAGCTGAAGAACCAACTTGAAGCAGTACGCGACGAGTTCTTGTGTAAGCAACAGAGAATTGTGGTTCCTCGAGGGTCACCGTTGATTTCTAAATGTTTCATTGTGGTCCAATTAGGGTAACAAAATCAGCTCAAATCATACAAGAGGTTGTTTGTTGAAGTTTATTGGAAGGGAATGAAGCAAGATGTGATTAAATATATATGAGTATGTGTAGTTTTTCAAACAATATTCGACATCATCACCCGCTGACTTGCTTCAATCTCTACCCATTTCGAATCGAGTGTGGTCAAATATCTGCATGGATTTCATTAAAAACTCCTTCGACCATAAGGATTCCATAACATACTCGTGGTTGTGGATCGTCTCAGTAAGTACATCATTTTCTTCCAATAAAACACCTTAATTCGTCAGCTCAAGTGGCATCTATCTTTATTCGGTAGGTGGTTCAACTCCATGGGTACCCTGAGAGCATCGTCTTGGATAAAGACCGGATTTTCTTGATTACTTTCTGGATGACAATGTTCCAAGCAGTGGGCACTACATCGAAGTACAGTTTTGCTTATCACCCTCAGACGGATGGGCAAACGAAGGTACTGAACAGATTCTTGGATCAGTTTTTTTATGGGCGAAAGACCTTGATAGTGGGTACAATGGCTACCATAGGCTGAACATTAGTACAATACGTCGTACTACTCGTGCCTTGCAACCAATCCATTTTGGATCCTTTATGGACATGATCCACCGAAGCTCTTACCGTACGAAGATATGACAGCTGAAGATGCAACACTTGAAACACTGCTACACGAGAGGATGCAGCACTGATACTCATTCGAAAATAGTTATTACGAGCTCAGTTATGCATGAAAATCACTACAAACAAAGGGAGAAGGGAATTGGAATTCCAGCAGGAGACCTTGTCTGCTTCAAGTTGTGACAATTTTATTCGAGAAGAAACCCAAATCTGGTTGCATTTTACTTTAGTCTGTATCCAGTTGAGCGGAAGATTGACCTTGTTACGTAAATGCTAACTTTGTCGGCTGATAGTCTGATTCACCTTGTTTTCTATATATCCTAATTGAAGGCAACCATTCCACCGGATATAGATATGTTGTTATAGTTACCTACTACATTGGGCACAAGCACAACACGCGTTTCATGAGAGGTAGTTCTCGACGTTTGTAATTCTGAGACAACTACAAACAAGGTAGTATTAATCTATTGTTTGGATAAAACAGAGTCCGAGCCAACATAGGAATCACTGGCTGACTTGGTCTGACAATTTCCAACAGCTTACCTTGAGGACAAGGTGCTTCCTTTTAGGGCAGGTATTGATAAACTTGCGTTTCCACTCGCCAAGCTGGTTCGAAAGAAGAGGTTATAATGTTATGGAGCAATGACATGAGATGGGAGAAAGACAAGAGAATGAGAGACACTAGATCGAGAGAAATATGTGGAAGAGTGAAGATGACGTTGAGGAGAGAAGGCATAGGAATAAAGGTGATGTGAGTGGATGTTGTTATGGTCACCAGCACATAGCACATGCTCTTGTTAGGTTGCTGTGAGTGGATGCTGTTATGGCTACCAGCATATAGCACATGTTATTTTCTTTCCAGAAATATCCTTATGGAAGGATATAAATCTTTAATTCCAATATTGTATTTCTCATAGAATGAGAAGTAAAACTCTGGAGACTGATTATCTCAAATTAACCAAATATGTTTCTTTCATTCACTGATAGTATCAATTTTCTGCGACATCGCTGGCTTTATGATTATGGTCCTTCTGGTTGCATTGTTAAATCTAGTGTTCTTCAATTTTGACATTAGGTAAGCTTTCGATTTTACTAGCTAAGTTTTTTATTTCGGTATTCACTTTAGCATCTAAATTTGGGAGAAATCGTGTTAAAAATAGAAATGTTAATGGAAATTATGGTGTAGCTTATGATAAAATTTTTGGCTCTACGAGGTTCTGAATGGGTTTTGTACGTATTTGTTCTTCACCATTTTATTCTTGAAGAGACATATTAGAAGTTGATTGTCCATGTGTGACACTTTGAGGTTGTTCTCAAGGCATTTGTGAATGTAGAAACATTCGCTAACCTTTATGGTCAATGATAAGAAAAGTGGAATGTGTTACTGTGCTGACCATTTGTTTAAGGATTATTGTGATGAGAAGTTGTAGAAAGATCTTACCATTTCTTATGAAAATACTGCTGAGTTGAAGCATGTGCTCACCCTTTTAGATGGAATCATTGCTCCAGAAATGAGGAACTCACTTTCTAATCCTTATGCATTTAACTTGATGTTTAAGACATCCATTGGCCTTTTTGGTTTGATTTGTGGGTAAGTGTTTCTTGAGATATGTTCTTCTCCAAATAGTGTAATCTATTTACATTTTAAAATGGTTTGTTAGGATCAATTATGACTTGATTTAAATTTTTTACGTTGTTGATGCTTCTTAAAATTGTTTTCTACCTTACATGTCCTTGTTGAACATTATTAATAACATTCTTCTTTATTGCATTCCAGTTAAATAAGCCCTGAACTGCACAAGGATTATAAACTTCAAAAACTTGAATTAGTGCATGTCCTTTTCATGGATAGAGTTTTGAGTTCTGAATTTAATTTTATGTTTGTTTTATAGATTATTTTAAAAGTTCATAATCAAAGTTAAAAGTTCAAACTTTTAAACGCTAAAAATTACATCGTTTAAACTCTGATTCCGAATCCAAATTTATAAATTACAAAAATAATCTTGAAATAAAAAATAAAATTATCACGTTTCACTTCTTATTTTCTCTTTTCACCTCCTCTTTTGTCAAATTCTCCTCCCGTGTTATCAAATTCTCCTCCTCCTCCTCCTGCGATTATGACCTCCATTCTTCAGTCCTCTTCTCAGGTAATTCAAAAATTTCTTTGGTTCTATATATCTCTTCTTCTCCGAATGAAGTTAAAGTTAGGGTTTTAAAGATTTCTCAATTTCAATGTTGTATTGATGGTTTTAGATAATGAGAAATCGATTGGAACTTCTTCTACCTGATTTAGGGGTTTGTGGCATTTTAATCACGATGGGTTGTATATTTAATCTTTGGGTTTCTAAGAACCATGGTCTAGCTTCATACACTTGTTTGTTCAAAGCCTAAGAGAAAAAGAATAAGATATGAATATCTTCTACCCATACGTCTTTTGTTGTGTGAGTGTGACACATGTGAAACCATTAAGGGCATAACAATACTTGCTTAGATGATCCATCTTGGAAACATGGTCAAGATTCTCATAAAACTTTTAAGTGTTGTTCACACATCACATATAATATATATATATATATATATATATAATTATAATAATGGCAATAATGAAACATGTGAAAAAGACATAAAACCATAATATTCATAATATTCATGGAAGGTTAAGATGTAGAAACAAACAAAATTTTAAATCCAAATTTTATTTGAGTTTAAAAAACAAGTACATTTAAATTCAAATCGAAGTTTAAACTCAAACTCAAAATTTTAATTCAAACTTTATGTCTATGAAAAAAACATGCACTTGTTATAACGGAAACAAATTGCTTTTTGTTGTTGCTCAAATTGGTCAAGCCTTTAAAAATGAGGTGCTTCCTTTTCCTTTTTTCCAGTGATTTTCTGCTACATAAATTAAGATCGGACGCACTCATATGCCATCTTATTGAAGGGGTTCATATTTCCTTTGTATTCTGGTTTTAAAAAGCAACCTCCTTTGCATGCAGATCTCTCCCGATCAAGGGTGTTGGGCTGCTAACGGGATAATAGAAGCGTTTTTTAAGAACCAAATATAGATATAGTCATGTTTTAAGAAGGGATTGTGCAAGGTTTTACCAAAACACGAATAAAGATTCTTAGAGTTATCTTTTTTTGCAAATATAGACGAGTGTAGGATGTGGGCTTCGAACGTACGAAGTCTCCAGAGTATCCACACTAAGATCTACCTTTGTTTTCAACTTTGATGCAAATCTGATCATAAACGAAAATCAGTTCTTTCTCCATTCTTCATATTTGTTTTGGGGGCTAGGGTTTATTTTTAAAGAATAATGAATCGTCATCAGAAACTATTTTTCTGTTTCCCTTTTATAATACCAAACTTTTAGTTATTTATAAAATAACCCCATGACTATTTAATATTATATTTTTGGCACCATACTTTAAATCTCTTACTTGCATTAATGTAACATCTTAAATAGTCTAGTACATGTATCTCTATACACATAGTTGTCCATAGATCCGATGTATAACCCTCAAATGTAACATTATGTATGATTTGTCGGTGCTAGCAAAAGAATATAATCGTATTCCACAATGAATGTCTTACAATCATAGCAAAGATTGAAACCCTCGTGAGTCTGTGATCTCATAGGTTCATCATTAAATTGGTAGCTAATTAGATTTCACTAATTAACTAATTGAGGTTGGCGTCTAGCAACACTCCTCAACGGTCGGATAGCATGAAGTAACATCCTTACTCACACGAGTAACAAATTTACTCACAACGAACTGTGGTGACGATGATGTTAGTATTTCCTTCTGTCCTTACAGCTCCAGATAAATTCTACGCATTGTTTTTACTATCAAGCCTTAAGAATTATCAACTATGTTTTGTCCCAATCATAATCGACTAGTGAATGAACCCAAGAAACTCCTTTCTACATTCATTCATGTAACCCTGGCCGAGGATTTATTACAATCATTATTATAGTTGACAACGTAAAGCTCAAACTCATACCAAGAGTTGATTGATCCCATCTTGATCAGTCACTAACTGTGTAAGCATCTAATTACTCCCAATTTCTATCTAGCTAGTACAGAAAAATACTAGGTGTCTAGAATCAAAGAATAATAGATAAAACACCAATTACTATGTTGATCTCAAGTCTAAGGAAAGATCTAACATTCAAATCCTACGGAGAAATATTATTGACAAATTATTGGTACTTTAACCATTAAAAATTCTCCCTTTTGGGCCAGTTTAGTATCACATCTCTATGTGCATGTGGTATATCTTGATTTTGGAAAGAGTTGTCAAAACGATGCGAGTATTTCAAGGCATTGTGTCAAGACTTACCACATATTTGACAGAGTAAGGGTGTATTTTTTTTTACCTCCCTAGAGTTGTGTTGTCTGTTAGAATAGGGTTGTGCAGGTTGAGAATAAATATGTTGTATGAACCCTCTGCCTCTTGAGCTATACCTCATTAATCCATTAGAGGAGTTATAACGACCAGAGTTCCTTGAGGGAGGCCAAGAATTTCTGTTGTAGTAACCCGAGAAAGAGTGAAGTAGAAGAGAATACCCGATAAATGTTATGTTTGAGGATTTTGTGAGAGGAATGCTTGATGGTGAGAGGTCTCCTGTGACTTATGTGTTTTGTTTTCCAGTGAAAGACTAAGAAATTGGTTGACAGCCTCATCATATGTGGGAAAAGGAGGATGGTGCATGGAATGATAAATGACAATGGTGTGATAACACGTAATTAGTACTAATGATTTCATTATTTCTAGGTCTATTTTATATTACGATTCTTGGACTCTACCGATATATTGATCACAATTGAAGGCCTCTTCTAAAATTTCGCATGGTTTGCAGGAAAAGACGGTATCACAAGCAAATACACGGAATTGCGGAAAATCTACCCGAAAACGTGACCAAAGTGTGAAGGGAACATGGCCAAGCAACATCCTGTTGCATAACCGAGCTTAACTGAAAACCAATGCACAACCGAGCTGAATATATGCGCGATAAAGCTAATGAATCCATGCACACGATCGGGCAACAATCAAAGCAAAGTCGGGCTGAGAACCTGAAACAACACGGTTGAGCATCCTTTGCAGCACGACCGGGCAGAAGAAGAACACACAAGCGTGGTCGAGCATCCTCACAAGCACGATCGAGATGCTGGTGAATCCATGCAGCACGGTCGGGCTACACTCAACGCACGACCGGGGAGAAAGCATCCAAGTGCCAGACAGCTACACACGCACGACCGGGCTAAAGAGATGAGCCATGTGCATGACCGAACTCACAAACATGCACGGTCGGGTTAATGTCCGGAAAGACCCTCGTAGGTGTTACATGGCTCGGGCTTGTTCTATGCTTGGTCGATCACCTCAAGAAAAGCTGCTGCACGGTCGGGCTTGCATGGCAACTACCAAGCGAATTACACGGGTGGAGTTTGAACAAGCGTGAAGTTTAAAAAGAACGAGAGAGAAGCAAATGACTAACCAGAGGGAGAAGACAAAGCATACCAGAAAAGAAGAGAGAGCACGGTTGAAGAAGGAGATTTCGAGAAACCGAAAGATTCGTTCGAGGCCGCGCTTGGAGGATAGGAAGATGAATACTTATTGTGTTTGTTTCCTTATGAATTCTAAGTAGGTCTCTTTTCCATGGGTTAGGGATGCTATGTAATGGATAGTTTGGTTCTTAATGCTTGATTTCGGTTTTGTTCACTCATATGGTTTGATAGATTGTGCTTAATGCATTCATACTTGTTGATCACATGTTTGAATGAGACTAGATCTATTTGAATGAGATTAGTTGTTTGAATTAGATTAGAGATTCGTCTAGGCACCGAGAGAATCAGAATTGAGTCTCGGGATTAATCCTAAAATGAATTAGATTAATGAGAATCTAGTCGATCGGTTAATCTATTTAGAAACGGTAATAATCGAGGTAGAACTCTCATTGTTTTTCATGCATTTAGGTTATAGATTTACTGCATCGAAAGATGAGTACCTTTATCTCCTAGATAGTGGATTTAGGCATCGAGAGAGTCACTTCCATTAATAGATGTCGAGTTCCCACTGTTTTGAAAGTAGATGTCGAGTTTCCTATCGTTCTTCATGCATCTAGATGTTATGTGCTGTATCGAGAGATGAGTAACATCGATTCCCTAGGTAGAGGATTTAGGCATCGAGAGAGTCATTTCCGATAGTTGAGGTAGAGCTCCCCATTTGTTCTTTATACATCTAGATGTTACATGTTGCATCGACAGATGAGTGACGTTGAGTTCCTAGGTAGTGGATTAGAATTGTGATCCCCATCGATTGATATAACCCGATTTCATGTCCTTCCGTAGAAACGTCTATTGTATGTCGTGGCATTGCCGAAACCTATGGTACTATATCTTGTTGAGTCTAGTTTCGTCATTCTTTATTATCTTTACTTCAGATTGATAACCACATATCGATCGATCTTTTTCTCGTGAATTCTTAATTCTAACGTTCGCATTAAGTCCCCAGAGTTCGACCCTGATACTAGAGATTGACATCTCGTTAAAATTACGAGTGGGTGTGTCAGACTTGTAGAGATGTTTCAAGGCCAATGATATACCAAAAAACTTCATTGAACATTGTACCAAAGAACCAAGATTTGATGAGATGGTTTGTCTTACACTGTGAAAGAAAGAGTGGATTTGGTGTCTCAATAACTATGCCACCATTGTTAACGGTGATGCTGGATGGTGATTGTGGAAATCCAGGAGGTCTTGAGATTGTAATAGGGACTCGACTTGAGTTTTCTAAACAAGATAATTGGTGTCGTTTAGTTTTGAAGTGACGAAATTGGAAATATTAATGTGAACAGGGAAGAGGACTTTTGACTTCTTCCATTGTAGAAGGGTAAGAGAGAGCTCATGAGTTTTCCAGAAGTTTTGATACCATATAGATTTTTAAATAAAAGAGAAGATCTTCCATTTAAAATATCATAAGGAGGATTACATGGTCGATTTATATGGTTTCAGTATACTATAAGACAACGAAGCATAATGGTTTAACTTTACAACTTTGTTTTACGCCAGAGTAAAGAATCTCTTTGAAACGGTTAGGCAGTACGTCATGGCGTTTTTTGGATGGCGGGGACCACTTTCTGTAATCTCTAACGTGCTGGAATTCGTCGTAAGGAGGCAAGGTTTAGCGTCACGGTCTGAGTGGTTGGATCTTTAACGAGCTCTGGTTTTACTCTGTTTTGTACCGATTGTAACAGAGTATCCTTGAGGTGTTACTGTGCTATTGGAATCCGCTGATGTTGGTGACCTGTTTTGCTTAGATTCATCTGAAAGAGGTTGTAGCAGGGGGGTTTGAATTATGTGTAGACACATGTATCGGTTTTAAGAAGATTGCGGTTGTGGGGAGCTCTATTATGTAGGGATTGAAGACATTGAAAGATATATGGTTTCTAAACCATTTCTCTGATAACATAGAATAGCAGGTAGTACCCTGTCGCGAATCATGAAAATATTTTATTATGTTATGTTCTATTTTGTTCATTTCAATTTTATGTGTGCACATCATAGATATGTAGTAAGATTTAGCAGGGATATCACATGATTCTAACACAAAAATTCTTCTTGAATAAAAATAATTCATATTTTATTTTGGGTTTCTCTAATTGGAAAAAAAAAAAGTGGGGTTCCTTCTCTTAAGGTTACAATGGGGGTTCCGTAATATTTTATATTTACTACATTATTTAATCACATTGATCATTTCACGATTTGTTTTTTTGTCTCGTGTATTGAAACTGAAAACGACAACGTATCGATTTTTATTTTATTTTTGGTTGAAAGCTGAATAGGCAAATGCCCATTTTGTGCCCCATCGTTCTTCCATTTCTCTCCGTTTGCCGTCCCTGACCTGCGGGCTCTTTCTGGAGCGAAACCCTAGATTCCGCCATATCCGTTAGAGCAGAAGATGTTGCGAGTTGCAGGGAGGAGGCTTTTGTCTCTCTCGCATAGATCTTCGTCCGCGCCTTCCTTCGCCCTCGCTCGAAACCTTCCCGTCGTCGATGGGGGCGACGCCTCTTCCTTTTGCAGATCCGAATCTTCTCCGGATCCCTTCTGTTTCAATTCCGATCTCCAAAGCCTTATCAGAGGTTTTTACTGATGTCACCTTCTCTATCTCTTTGGATTGATTTGCGTTGTGGGTATTCTGGGGTTTTATTTTGTTCGATTGTTTTCGAGTTTTTTAATGTTTCTGGTCAATTGAGATGTGTCCTATCATACGCTTGCAATCTGATTTAGGGAAACAGTCGTGTATACCCTTCGCAACTTCCATGAATTTGGGGAAAGGGATACCGCTTTTATTAAAGGAGGAAGAGTTGGTGTTCTGATATCAGAAATTGAACAACATGTGTTCACATGATATGGATTTGATCTGCTCTATCATTTCGGCTGCTAGTTAAATCATTTGGGTATCATGTATGACTTTTGAGTTGATTGATCGGATGTGGATGACCAGTTCTCTTTGTTCACATGATATGGATTGTAAAATCCTCGAGGAATTGGGTGCTACAAGGTTTTTTTCGTGTGTTTATGTGTTAGTTCATTTCCAGAGATTTTGTCCTCTGGACTAATCCTCACTAAGTTTTCAATATTGTTGGCATGGAGCATTAGGAGTATCCAAAGGGCGTGTAGAGAAAAATGTTCATTTCAAAGAATTGAATTATAATCGTGTTAAGCCAAATGTTCAATCGAGCTAGCGAAATTTTATGTCTTCTGTATGTTTGTTATCTGTGATGGCACTTGGCTGAGTCTAATTTTAAAATGATGTGATTCAAGTATCAGCTTCTGAAATTTAATACAGTGTCATAATTTTATTTTCAGGATCAATTGATGAAAGTTAAGATCTTGATGACTTAGTTCTTTTATTAGTATCATTTATGGAAAAACGTGTTTATTCACTTATCATTATAGAACATTTGATGGCGAAATGATTTATTGGTATTTCTGTTATGCTTCTTGTTGTTTGTAGGCTTCTCTTCTCGAGCCTTTAGTGAAGGACATGAAGTAGGATTCATTTCTGACCTCCCCTCTACTGTGGAAGCTGTAAAAACACCTAATTCAAAGATCGTCTATGATGAGTACAATCACGAGCGGTACCCACCTGGAGACCCTAGCAAGCGTGCATTCGCCTATTTTGTCTTGTCGGGTGGGAGATTTGTGTATGCTTCAGTGATCCGCCTTCTCGTTCTTAAGCTCGTCCTAAGCATGTCTGCAAGTAAAGACGTCCTGGCGCTTGCATCCCTCGAGGTTGACCTTGGGAGCATTGAACCCGGAACTACCATCACAGTCAAGTGGCGTGGGAAGCCTGTTTTCATCAGACGCAGAACAGAAGAGGACATCAAACTCGCCAACAGTGTGGATCTGGCTTCTCTCAGGGACCCACAGGAAGACTCGGTTAGGGTAAAGAATCCTGAGTGGTTAGTGGTGGTCGGAGTCTGCACCCACTTGGGATGCATTCCGCTGCCAAACGCGGGTGACTTTGGCGGATGGTTCTGCCCGTGTCATGGTTCACACTATGACATCTCAGGCAGAATCCGAAAGGGTCCAGCGCCATTCAACCTGGAAGTACCGACTTACAGTTTCTTAGAGGAGAATAAGTTACTTATCGGTTGAGTTTTCGAAAGTTTAGTACACAGACGGATCCCTGTGGCGAGGAATTGTGCATTCTCGGCCGAGAGAGCATTCAGACATTTTTTTTAAGGTGAATCTGTTTTGTTTCCCGCACAAAGACGATGGCGACCAAGATTGCCTCTGTTTTATTGAATAATACAACTCTTGTTGTTTTGTTGAACCAGATCTGATGGCTCTTTGAATGATTTGTACGGAGACTTTTCAATGGTTTGATTTCTTTTTCAATTGAAAAATTACATAATAATTCGAAATAAAATGACATATTATGTTTTTAATTAATGAATTTATTTATCATTTAATATGATTATTTTACAATAATAATATTTAATATGATTGTATCATAATATTTAGGTCTGGCTATTTCGGTTCGGATATAATGGGGTATAGATTACTCGGGTTTTAGAAAACAATAACCAAATATTAATTGAACTTAAATTGGTTCAATTCAATTGTACAACGGTTCGATTCGATTATATCAATAAAATATTGTAATCAAAGTAAAACCCGAATTTTAATTTGTTCGGTTATTATTCGATTATTTCGATTTTACCAAATATTTATCATATAAAATTACAAATAAATGACATTATCTGAAATATTTCAAATAATTCATATATTTAAAAATATATAATATAATACAATATATTATTATTTAAATTTGATATTTGATTTTAATTATTAATTATATTAGATAAGTATTCATTTGATAAAATATCATTTATCTAGATATTTTTTATATTTTACATAACAATCGGTTATCCATGGTTATTCGGTTAATAACCGAACCGAATCTATTCGGTTTTTTAACTTTCATACGATTATTTTATCTACATCCGAACTGAACCGGATGACCACAATTCGGTTCGGTTTTATATAACCGAACCGAAATATCCATCCCTAATAATATTATCTAAAATATTTAAATTATTTTTTAATTAATTTATAGACATAAATATTGTTAATTTGATTATTTTAAAAGTAATTTAAAAGAATTATATATTATTCTGATATTGTTATTTAACATGATTGTATCATACATTATGAATTTTTAAAATTATTTTAATTAATTTATAGATAAATGTTTATTTTGATTAATTTAAAAATAGTTTTAAGAATTGATATGTTATTTATAAATAATATGTTAATTAATGTATTATTGCGAAATTTTAGAATATTAATAATTAAATATGTAGAAAAATATATTTTATTATCAATTAAAGTAAAAAAATTATGAATATATTTAATCTTTAGTTCGATTTATTGTACAATGATTCTCCTATTTCTATCTTAATCATTATCCAAACCAAAATCAGAACCCGCGGATTCGAGTAAATTTTCGCGGATTCGGGATATATATCGAGTCGAGACGGATTTTTGGGTAATTTGTCCACCCCTATCCTATCTACCATATTACTGTAAAATGTTTTGGAATAACATGGAAAAATCTCTAGACCTTTTTTATTCTATTTCAATCCAAATTAAGGGTTGCAATTACATGAGACCAAACCCAATATTTATCTTATTTTTGAAGATTTTAATCTTGGAATAAATCCCAAAAAATCTAGAAATTAGCTTTTAATAAAATTAAATCTTGTACTTTTATAACTCTATATTAAAACTCCTAAACTATGTTTTTTAAGCAAAAAAACCATGAAGATTTGCCATGATCATTTTTTGCTTAAAAAGCATAATTTAGGGGGTTTTTTATAGAGTTAAAAGTAGAAAGTTTAATTTTATTAAAAATTATTTTTCAGGGTTTGTCCCTAAAACTTAATTACTAAAGTTTTTGTGAATTTTATTATATTAATTTATTTAAATTAATATATTAAAGTGGAATGTATTTTATATGTTATTAGTATTTTAATTCTATCTTTAAAAAAATCAATTTCAATTTTATTATTATAATATTTATAGACTCATATTGTCCCTTATGAATCAAGCGACCTTTGTAACTCAAACGATCTCTGTGATGCAAACGAACTTTGTCACTCAAACGACCCTTACGATCCAATGTCTCTTGAGTTGAAGAGGGTCATGAGTCTCAAACTATCCTTGTGACTCAAATGACCTTGTGACTTAAGTTGAGTCTCTTTAGTTAAAGAGGGTCATGAGCCTCGAGTGACTCACTGAAACTCTTGAATTGAAGAGGGTCATGAGTCTCAGGTGACTCACTGAAACTTTTGAGCCTTGCAACTCTTGACCCTATTTGACTCAACTTTGAAATCGCTTCTCGCTCCTTGCTCCCAACTTCGAAATCGCCTATCGCTCATTGTTCTCAACTTCAAAATCACTTCTCGCTCCTTGCTCTCAACTTTGGAATCGTCTCTCGCTCCTTGCTCTCAACTTCGAAATCGCCTCTTGCTCTTTTCTCTCAACTTTGAAATAGATTTCATTTCCAAAAAATGTCAAACCGTGTGTATTTTCACATGCAAAAAATAAAGGACATACTTGTTTTTTTTTCCAATTTTTAATCTTTAGGTTTTCGATGGTATACGTGAAACAAGGATGCCCTAAGAGGATATCCTTTTGCCATGTGAAATTAACATGCTTTTAACGGTCACTTCTCACAATCATCGTAAGCTAATTAATTCTACAACGTGCTACATTAGGGATATTTATGTACATTTAATAACTTTTTAAGACTTTTTATTTTTTTTACAGATGACTCTTCGACTTTTCTTGTTTCGGTTGAAAACTTCAATATCATCCCATAGGATTTCATTTTATTTCAATTTTATGCATTCAAGGAGAATCTTCGACTCCTTTTCTTGTAGTAATAATCACCTCCACCCCCATTAACACATCTGGACATTTAAAACCATGAGAGATCACGAGAAGACCTTTCGAGTGAATATGATCTCGAGCAAAAGATGGAGAGGGTGATACATGCCTCGAGATGAGATCTTGGGATGTGCAAGGGAAATTTGTTTGATCTCGATTAGTATTTGTTGTGTCAAGGAGGATCTATTGACTGACACAAAGGCACTCTTCAAGAATTCATCCATTGATAGTGGATAACAGTGGTTGAATGTAGGTCTTCTTTGCAATCATGTTTTGTGATTTCATTTTTTTAGCTTTGATCTAAAATTTACAAAACGACATGGATATGATTTATATTCCAGTACAAAATGAAAACGTTCAAATAAAGAGGAGGAGGATTGATTTGTACATCAAAAAATGTATCTTTTATTATTTTAGACTATATTATAATAGTTTTATTTTTATGTGAATATATATATATATATATACATATAGATAAATTTATTTTAACGTATTACATATTTATGTGAACATAGTTTATGAATTACGTAAAAATATAGAAATGTATTATATTTTTAAAAATCTATTTATTATTGCTCAATTCCATAATAATCACGTTAGATTGAATGTTTGTCAATATTATTTATTACAACACAATAGTCACATTTGATTGGAAGTTCACTACAAGAAATTTAAGAATTCAGGATTGACAAATTCGTCCCTAATCCGTCCCTAAACAAGTTTTGGGGACGGATTAGGGATGCCTAACATCCGTCTGCAAACGCGCATCGTAAAAACAAAACTGTCCGCAATTCGTCCGCAAATTCGAATGGAAAATAGAGTCCGCAAACAGTCCGTAATTTCGGACTACAAAGCCGTTCGGAAATCGACGGAAAATCCGACCCGAGTATGGACGAGAAAACAACTAAAAATTTGGGGACGGGTCACATCCTGTCCTTAAACTTTACGAACGTGAACAGTGTCGTCCGCAATTTTTTTTAAAATAAAAATTCAAATGTTAAATTTTAGATTAGTATAAATTAATTAGTGTTTATACATTATTAACATTAACATGTATTTACAAGCTTGTTGGTGGTAATTGGAAATTATCGTCGTTAGAGTCATTGTTTCCGGTCGTATCCCAATTGATATTGGACATGTGTTCCTTCATCATCCTAAGCCACTGTTGACATTCCCTTCTTGATTGTTCAACTTTCCTTTCTAGAGCGTTGAACGATGAATTTTGTTGTTCTAATTGTTCTTGCATCCTTGAAATTGTGTTTTGAAGTTCGTCGGTTGCGACTTTTTTTACCTTTGGAGGAACTCGCATGTTTTGATGCCATTCCTCCAAGACCAAATAAACGAACTTTGTACGGTATTATGTGCTGCAAAAATATTGAAATTAAAATAAAATTATCAATAAGAAATTTATTTTAAAACTATAGTTAATTTATCTTGAAATACATCTCATTGTATTCTTCTTGAGTTAGAGAATGTTGCATCCCATCTTCTCTCGGCATGATTTGGGACACTTGTTCCGATGTCATGTTCAGAACATCATCGTCAACACGTTTCGCCCTGGCATCTACCCAAGAACCGTCGGATTTTTTCTTATGTGTACGTTCCAATAATTCCACATACGACGGTTCAGATCCTTATCTTTCGCCTAAAACAAATTTAAATTTTTATGTTTTTACTATTAAACAAATGTCAATCGTATTAAAACTTAAAAAAGTCAATATATTCTAAAATATCATACGTGGTATTGATAAAAAATTTTGTGGATTAGTAATGATACCTCGATATTCCAATTGCAAAATATCTTTCAAAATCCCATAAAAATATGGTCCGTCGGTCGATTCACAATAGCTTTCACCTTTCACACATACACCAGTTCATAGTTGACTTCAATTTTCCGTGCTTGTAAGTATGAAAGTTGTAACCACGTGTAAAATACATTGACCAACTCGTAGCTTTTACAATTGGTCCTTTAATAAGATCTCGTAGCCACAACGGGTGATTGCCAATCTCAATCTGCATTACAAAGGAAACAATCATCGATAAAGCGTATTATATATAAAAAGTAATTTATTAATATTAATCTATCATTTACTTACGTATTGTCTTATCCATGTGGAGAAATATCTTTCTTTAAGTTTCTTGAGTTGAGATTCATCAATATTCACATATGTATTCTTCAATACATCATTAAACATCTTGAAAATTAAATGTCAGAAAAATTCTGTTAATATTACAAATAAAATACGCATATGCAATTGAATCCATATTTATAGGATGTTACCTTTCAAAAGTCTGTAGATATTCACAGTTGAGTAAAACATACGTATATTCGATGTGTAGATCTTGGTGTGATAGTCATAGATCTTTCGCCTTACCAACTGTTCGACCTACTCCGCTAAATATATTTGGAACATCTGGTACTGGATATGAAAATGTCACACCACCATCAAAACATCTGTCTGGTTTTTTACTTCGCGTTTGAACATGTGGCTCGAAGTAGTAAGAAGTGAAGAACAAAATCTCCTCATTCACGTATTGTTCCACACTTGAACCCTCTGGACGGGCTTTTTGTTTGGCTTTTTTCTTCAAATGGAACATAAATCGTTCAAATGGATACATCCAACGAAATTGAACTGGACCTCCTAATGCGGCTTCGTGTGGTAGATGAACTGTCAGATGCTCTATAACATCGAAGAATGATGGTAGAAAAATATTCTCCAAGTTACATAGTACAGTAACTATGTTACGTTTAAGTCTATGAACCACATCTACACTTAAGTTTCTCCCACATAAATCTCAAAAAAATATGCCAATACCTTAAAATTCAAGTATTAATTAGTAATTAACAATTAATATATGTAAATTATTAATCATTAATTATACTATATAATTAAAATAATAAATGATACCTCCAATTGATTCGTGTGCATGTTTGTCCATCAATTCAGAAAAATATATGGGAAGTAGTCTTTGCATGAATACATGACAATCGTGACTTTTCATCCCTGATAACTTTCCTCCATGAATATCGATGCACCTTCCGATGTAAGATGCATAACCATCAGGAAATTTCACGTCTTCCTTCAACCATTTCAACAATTTATATTTCTCATCATTCGACAATCTAAATATTGAAACTGGAGTTTTACCATCGTCACTTATATGTAACTCCTTCCGTGAACAATACTCTTTTAGATCCTTCCGTGATTTAATGTTTTCCTTCGTTTTTCCTGTGACATTCAGTAGCGTGTTGATGATATTATCGAAAAAATTTCTCTATGTCCATGACATCAAGATTGTGGCGAAGCTTCGGATTTTTCCAATACGATATATCCCAAAATATGCTCTTCTTGTACCAATTATGGGTAATTCCATAACCATCAATTCGCAGATGATTGTTCCCTCTGCAATCTATACTCCTAGGAATATCCAAAGCAAAACATCGTTCATACACAATCTCTTCGCCGGTCAAAACTGAAGGAGGAGATTTCCGCACAACTATATTCCTTTTGAAATTCCTCTTGTTGTGTCGTAATGTATCATCAGGAGGAAGAAAACGACGATGACAATCAAACCAACTCGTCTTTCGTCTATATTTCAACTGAAAAACATCTGTTTCCCCATACAATATGGACAAGCTAATCGACCATGCGTTGTCCATTCAGATAGCATACCGTAAGCTGGAAAATCACTTATTATCCACATAAGAGCACCTCGTAATATAAAATTCTATCGTCTCGAAACGTCATACACTAGAACTCCCTTCTAAAATTCTTTCAATTCTTCAATTATGGTTGAAGAAATACATCCAAACTTCTTTTTCGGATTATTAGGCCCGAGAATCAATATTGTTAAGAACAAAAACTCATGCTTCATATACATATGTGGTGGTAAATTGTACGGTGTCATAATAACTGGTCACAACGAGTAATTTCTCCCAAACATCCCGAATGGATTAAAACCATCTCTGCTAATACCTAAATAAACGTTTCGACTCTTAGATGAAAAATCAGGATATACCTTGTTAAAGTGTTTCCACACCTCACCATCTGAGGGATAACACATTTCTCCATCACGATTTGAATGCTCAGCATGCCATCTCATGTCGCTTTCGGTCTTCTTAGATTGATACAATTTTTTATCCTGTATGTAATTGGTAAATACCACATACGACGAAACAGAACCGATTTTCCATTCATTATCAAATAAAACCGATCTTTTCCATAAAATTGACAATTGCTCAAATCTGAAGTTTCTTTCCAAAAAATTATACACTTGTATTGGCAAACATCAATCTTTTGATATGGCAATAAACCCAATGATCTCATCATTTTCTTTGTTTCATAATATGACTCAACTGCATTATCATCTTCAGGCAAATAATCTCTTACTAATTGCGATATAGAATCCATGCAATTCTTAGAAAGATTGTTTTCAGTCTTCAAATTCATCAACCGTGCAGATAGAGACAACTGTGAAAGACCACGTCTACAACTATCATAAAGTGGATGCCTAGCATATTCTAACATTTCAAAAAAACTTTTTCACCTCTTCATTCCGATCTTTTTCAATATTTTCATTTACGTTTCTTTCAATGAATACATTTTGCACCATTTTTACATAAGGGTTCATTTCTATATCTTGAGAAGTCTCAGATACTTCATGATGTACAATACCCCTACTAAAATTTTCCACAACATTACTAGGTCGTGGTGCAAAATTTTCTCAATGAGATAACCAAATAAAATAATTTGGAGTAAATCCTCTTAGATAAAGATGATTTCATACGGTTCTCTCATTAACGAATTTTTCATTTTTGCATTTGACGCATGGACAAACTAACTTACCGGTTTCTCTATAAACTTCTCGATTTATCGCCATCGTCATAAACTGTGTAACACCTTCTATAAACTCTTTCGATATATCTTGAGTTTCCGGATCAATTCTTCTATACATCCACCGTCTAGAAACGAAAATATTCGATCTGGATGATGATGCCATTATAATAAAAAACGATAACAAGATATGTAGAGAAATATATGAGAATTGTATGTGATAAACGGATGGAAAGAGGAGAGATTAAATAGATAATTTCTAGACTGATTAAGGACGGATTACGGACTAAGACAAATATTTTCCGACGAACCGTACATCCCAAAATTTGCGGACGAATGGTATTGTCATCCAAAAATTTGCGGACGGATGTTGTTGCCGTCCGCAAATTGCGGACGTCCTTGAAAGTGGTCTCTAATCCGCAACGGTTCCTAAATCCGTCCCAATCATGGACGATTTAGGGACTACACTCTGGTCTGCAAATTTACGGATGGATTTATTTTTCCGTCCTTAAGTCGTCTCTAATCCGTCCCTAAATTCAGGGACGACTCTTTCAGTCCACAAATTACGTCCGGAAATGATCATTTTCTTGTAATGGTTGGACAATATCAATAATATGATCACACATGAATCGATACCTTATCTCTATCTAATTTTTTTAGATAACAAATCAAATAGAAAGTTCAAAGAAAACAAATAAATTATCAAAAATAATAATTATTATGTTGGTAATGATGATGATGAAATGATGATTGTGATGATGATGAAATGATGGTGGTGATGATGAATATAATAATGACGATGGCGATGGATATAATAATAATAATAATAATAATAATAATAATAATAATAATAATAATAATAATAATAATAATAATAATAATAATAATAATAATAATAATAATAATAATAATAATCTATTTAACCTTTTAAATCCAAATTAATCTATTAATTATAACTTTTAAATGGGTTGAATTAAAAACAACTCACTAAAAACAACTAAGTTATGATTCGCACGCGAATAAAATTTTATTTTATAAAGATGAATTTGAAAAAATATAATTCAAAATAAGTTATGATATTATTTTCGTTTATTTATATACTTTATTTTTTATGGATCATTTTTTGTAAAAATTTAATATATGATATTATTATTTATTTATTTATTTTAATTATAGAGAAATATATATTAATTAAGAGATAGATTGAATCTAAATTATAATAGATATTAATTAGACATGGTAAATGATATCATGACCATTATTTGTTTTTCATTCCAAATGTTTTCTTTCAATAATATATATAATTTTAAATACTTGAAATTGTAGTTTTTTTAAATTTATTAAAATAAGTTAAACTTATTTTTTTTCAAGATAACTAATTTTAAATAATATATAAAACTAAAATCAATATTTATAATAATTATTTTGTTAAAGTTTATGAATTTACTGAATTTTATTTCAAATAAATATATAAACATTTTATATTTTTAAATTATTTATTAATTTACTAATTTTTTATTTATTTACATGTATAATAACTAAAATATCCTCTAATTTAATATAAATATTTTGTGTTTCTTTAAAATATTAATTTTATTAATATATAATTCATTTTAAGTAATTTATGAATGGTAATTAATATAGAATAAAAACAAAAAAATTACTTTGATAATGTGGAAGTTTGAGAAAAGAGAATGCATAAAAAATCAATATTTGTTAATTATTATTTTGTTCAAGTTTAATAATTTACTAAATTTTATTTCAAATGAATCTATTTTACTTATTTATACTAAATTTTATTTCAAATAAATATATAACATTTTTTGTTGTTTATTATTTATTAATTTTAATTTTTTATTTATTTACATATATAATAACTAAAATACTCTCTAAATTAATATAAATATTTTGTGTTTCTTTAAAATATTAATATTACTAATATAAATATTTTGTGTTTCTTTAAAATTTTAATATTGCGGAAGCTTGAGAGAAGAGAATGTATGAAAAGTCTCTAAATTGTTGCACTTTTAATATATAGATTTTATGGGTTGGTTAAATCCATTCCATTGACAACTATAACAATAATCATTGATCGAACTATAACTCCTAAAAACAGTAGAGGGAAGATGAAATTATAATTTCTATAATTATTCCAAAAAAAAATCAAAGATAGGGTCGGTTCAACTAAAAAAAGTTAAAAAGATACCATTTGGTATAAAATTAAAATAGGTTTTTTGTATTTTTTAACATACAATTATTTTAAATATTAATTATTTTTTTTAAATAATAGATCTAAATTTATTGAGCTTTGTTCGAATGATATCAAAGAAGAGGCGGCATCATCCCACATTAGATATAATTTTAAACAATATTAAAATCTTGATGTAAATCTTATTTCTATTATATAATAATATTCGTTCCAAACGACACCAGAACGAAATTTCTACATCGTGTTTAATCTATAGATCGAACAAGGAAGATAAAAAGGCAACGAAAAGCGAATAAATTGTAAAAAAAACAATAAATAGAAAGAAAGAGAAGACAAAAGAACAGAGCAGGGGTTTTACTTTAGCTGTCCTGAATAGGAACCAAAGGCAATTTGCCTCCGTAGATATCTGGAAGCTGGTCTTCTTCTATGTCTTCGAGCAGTGTAGATGTGAGTTTCTTGTTCTCCACGAAAACAATCTTCCCAATAGATATTTCCAGTCAGATTTTTGCAAAATATTCAAGTTAATTTAGACTGCAACTGAGACTTACTTTCTTCCTCGTGTTGCTGTCGATAAAGGAGTAAACGACTTTCCAAGCTGTCATGAAAATGTAAGGGGAATGAACTATATATAGCTTCCCCAGCCTCTCTGGGTGATAATCCTGAAGAAGAGATCAGATACAAGGGTTTCAATGATGAACTTTGCATAGGGTGGATCAAATGTTTTTACCTGTAAAATTGATAGAGCAGCTACATATCCTCGGATGTCACAGTTGGAGTATCCCCATCCTTGGAGATCTCCAATGGTTATGAACTTTTCCTCTCCTCTTGGCATTCTAAGTTGAAAAGCAATTACCATATTTAACTAAACCCTATTTGTGTTACTTGTTTAATGATAGATTTAGTCTCATAACTCAGCTAGATTACTGGAATTATTTTGTGAATGAACCATCTCTCACCTGGCAACAACCTTCTGCAGAGTGTAGACTACAAAACCTACATAGACAAGAAACAACCATGAAAGTCAGATGATTTAGAGTAGCCTGATGAAAATAGTTGGCTATAGATGTATGCACCCACGCTTGAATTCCTCTGGGTTTCCTTTGGAGGGGTTATGCCTATTCCCAAAGGCAACTACTATAGGTCGACCCCGCTTATCATGACCCCCCATACACATCTTGTTATGGGAAAGATCATTAGAAATCTCTGATTCTGATATGTAATCCTTAGGAACAAAGGTCCGCTTCCAGTTTAGGTATTTAAGAAACATGTTAGAAGCCTTTTCTATATCGTGGTCACGTGCTCGAAGAAATCTTCTGAGCATCAGGTCATCCATATCAGCGCAACACACACTGTTACAGCCCCTCATGATTAAAACCAATGTATCTCGATCTTCAAACACTAGTTTCAACATGTATCAAATTCACAACGTTCATGTTCCCATTCATTTTTTTTACTTTTGTCCATCTTTGCTACAAGGTTTACAGGTACAAAGATAAACTCTGGGGAAATGCTTCAAACCCATCACTTACAATTCGAAATGCTTCTTCTTATGAAGATCAATCAGTTTTGTTTCGTGAAGAAATTGATTAAACTCAATACAATCTCTAGATTCTAAAAGACGCCCTTTTTCTTCTTCGATACAGATAGAAAAACTGATCTAAGCGAGAAATGGAAGTTCAGTGCCCCACCTAATAAGATTAATTACTTAATACATACACTAAAAAGCCCCAAAGTTCAACGCTCAGCAGCTAATTTAACCTCGAAAATCGATGCAAATAAGCTCCAGTAATTCAAAAAATGCTTACAAAGTCGAAGCAGAGATCAAACAAAAACGAAGAAACAAACCCCAAAAAGAGAAAATAAAAGTCATAGAAGAAGAAGATGTTGACCTTGGTTGACGGATCTTCCCTCTCGCAGAGAGCTCTCATGATCCCTACCTTGCTCCTCTCGATCTCGTCCTCGATTACAGGACCATTCCCTTTCTCTTTCTCTTTCTCTCCTTCTCTAATGACCACTTCCTTACTCGTCTCTTCCATTACCTCCGTCCGATTTCCTCCTCCGGTGAGACAGCTCCGGCGACGGCCAGATCTATGAAGAACGGAGAGAGAGAGAGAAGACGGTTGAGCAGAGAGAATAGTGTTGTTGGGGGGAGGCTAATAAATAAAGGAGCTAACGGCCATTACAATCGTCACCATTATGAAAAAGAAATGACCCTTTCTTCCTTGTGGTCTTTTTTTATTTTTAATCTTCTTTTAATTTCTTCATATCTTCTTGTAACTTTCTCATCATCCTCTTTCATAATTTGTCTATTTTTAAAAAGTTTCCTATATACAATTTAGTCAAAATTCCTTATACTATTATTTTATTCAATCGGATGCATTATCTATTAGTATCTTTTTATCTCATGTTATTCCAAATTAATTAGGACAGATTATAAATTTATATATATTATTAGGAACAATTTAGAATTTAAGTTAAATTTTAGATTAAATTAAAACCAAATACAAATACATTTAACGTGATATCAAAATTTGTTTTAATAAAACTAAATTTACACGTAAAGAAATATATTATATTGTATATTTCAATATATAATTATACATATATATAATCTATGATAAATCTAAAATTTTAAATTATTTTTCAAAGTTAGTAATCAGTAATTTAGTTAAACCCTTAATCATGTTACATATATAATTTTTTTGTAAAAAAAACTATTCTTATTGTATTATTGTCTATTTATATAATAAATAATCACATTTGAGACCCGTATTTATTGCTGCTTTCCATGGGGTCTTTCAAATGAAGAAAAAACAAACAAATAAATAAATCAACAACGTCTACTTACCAAAAGGAAAGTGACATATATAAGTATTTCAATATTTTAGTGTTAAGTGTTTAATCAACATTTATTTATTATCATTTCCTAATCAGGCATATATTTCTTTAGGATCCATATGTAATTAAATTGTATAGTTATAAGTTAACGTATAACAAACTATCACTATGTATCTTAAATCCTTGCCGAAAATTATTAGTTGGTGCGTTTTCGGCGGACTCACCCAACTTCATTAAATATGTTGATGTCAATCATTTTTTAATTAAATAATTATCTGTATAAAAAATGAAATTGAAATTTTAAAAATAATTAAATGTGTAGACATAACTTTGTTAATTAAAATTTCATTCTAATCAAATCCGGTAATTGATTGTTTATTTGTAAAAGTATATATTTTTTAAATTATAGTGTGTATATATATATAACTATTAATCTATTTAAATTGCCAAAATCCAAATAATCGAATATGTCAAAATAAATAAATGGGACAAAAAAGCTATGCTTTCTAAATGTACTCCATTAACTTTGTAAATCCAACATAATCACCTCCAATAAATTACGTTAACTTCATCGTTAATTCAAATTAAAATTCAATTTATTTTTTTCAAAAGATAAATTACGTTAACTTCATCATTAATTCAAATTTAAACTCACTTTATTTATTTCCAACAGTTTTTAAATTCATCATATTTTTCATTAAAATATCTAAATTCATCGTATTTTCCTTCAAAATGTCTAAATCCACTGCATTATCTAATGTTTATTCCAGTATTTTTAAAATCCAACCCATTTTCTATTGATATTACATGCAAACTAAAAAAAATATGATATAATAAATAGTGTTAAATTAGATGGAGTTCGAATTTTAATTTAATTACAATGGATATAGATTATTTGAAATTAAATAAATAGTGGTTAATCGTTTATAAACAAAAATATTTTTATTTCAATTTATTTGAATTGCACACAAACTCATCAAATTAAACATAATAAATATATTGTTATTTGAATAATGAATATATTATTTTGTTTAATTGACTAATAAACTATATGTAAAACCTAAATATGTCATTATTAACCAAATATATCAAAATAAAATTGTTTATATTTACTACTGGATGTTTACTATTGATTGAAATTCAAATAATTTATATTTGTTGCAATCGAACATAAACTCAAATTAAATTTGAATTGTCTAATCCTAATTATTATATTACAAAAAACAGTTGACTTTAGAATATATTGGACAAATATATCGAATTTGAAAATTTTAGAAGAAATCCGATTGAATTTGAAAAATTATAAAAAGTATCGTGAAACCTTTTGAAAGAAAATATGTTAAAACTTTGATATTTTATGACAAAATTTTAGGAGAAAATATGATGCATTTTGAAATTGTTGGATGAAATATATTAAATTGGAAAACTTAAAAAAAGAACTAAATTATATTTAAACTTTTAAGGATAAACTAATTTGAAAATATCATGAAAGATTACCATGAATTTAGAAGCTTCGATATATAATAGGTTAAATTTTGACGGTGAATTAACATAATTTTAACGGAAATAAAATATACTAACTTCGCAAAACACATATTTGTCTTTCCTAAAATATAATTTAAATGAATAGAACTTGAACTGAACGGATTCCAACTTCAACATTAGACAGACATGTTAATATCACGCCGACCCCAAGTATTCACTCCTACAAGAAGCAAGAATCATACTCTTTTTCTTTCTTTTAACCCATAGATATATTTGACCTATATATAATTGAACTTTTAGATCTTCGATCTATTTTCCAATAGAGGCAATAACATACGAAACTTTTTCTTTCATTCGTGGCAAACCGTATTTGGTTCAAAATATATTTTCAAAAAGTTATTATATAGAATAAGCATTTAATGAAATTCTGCATATCTTGTGAAATAAGGGAATTTTAAAACAGTCTAATATTCTATTTGTTTTATAAACATATTTTTAAAATTCAAAATGATGTTATGAAATGTAGTGGCACGACACCTACAAGTATAATTTACGAGTTCTAAGTAGTAGTACGTCATTACTATTAATAAAAAAAATTATTGTTATAGTTTGACCATAATTCATGATTGACCAATGAGGCATATAAGCTGGACACTGTTGGCCCTTTTTACATTATCGTCGATAATATTGATGATGCTACAAAACCCATAATTACATAGAGATTAACACTTTTTATGCTTCATAGAAAAAGTAATATAATATACCAGATAATGAAAGAAATTATCAAACAAGAAAATGTATATATATATATAATTATAAGATAATAAAATGGAATCAAGATTAATATGTTTTTATCAAAATAAACAATATTCTCACCAATTCATACATGAGAAGTCTTTCCATCTTCGCAATATTAGGCTCTCGAAAATCGGTCCGACCCAAAATCCGACCGATTTCGAATTTAGCTTTTCAAAGCCCATTGAGAATTAGGCTAGCTAGGTTTTTTTTTTGGAAACCATTGGTATTTCGAATCGACACGTGGACGAAAATGCAAAATTGGAGTATTAAATCCTAACCCGATGATTAATGGTGTCTGATAGGGGTTTCGATTCGGATTCTTCAGATTTTAATTCGGATTTGGATTCCTCGAATTTTGAAAAATCGAATCCAAATAAAATCCAAATGTTTTCGATTCGGTTTCATTTCGGGTTCGGATTATTCGTGTTTAAAAGAATTGAATCGGAATAATCCAAATTACATTGGAAAAGTTGGGTTTTTTCGGATAATTAGGATAATTCGGTTCATTCGAACATTTGGGTTTTAGGTTCTTCAAGTATTATATAAGGTGCGAGCAAATTATCCAAAGAACACGTCTCGATCCGTGCGAGCAAACTCGCGGGTTCGAGTTCGGGTTCGGATAATGAAATCTCATTACCCACGGATTCGAGTTCGAGTTTGGATTTTTTTATTTCTACGACGGATACCCGCGAGTATCCGAACACATATACAAAATATTAAAATACTCATATATACCATGTTATTTACGAAAATGCCACTAGAGTTTTTTTGAGGTTACTTCTTCCTTTCCTTCTTTTTATCTTTCAGTAGATGCAGTCTCCCTCTAGTCTCCCTTCGTCTGGTGCTTGTCTCCTTCCGGTGGTTGGTGCTCTCCTCCTTCGCGATCGTTTTTCCATCTCACGCGGCTGGTGCAGCTGCTTCTCCATCTTAATCGGCTGGTGCGGTCGCTTCTCCATCTCACGCGGTTGGTGCTCGCCTCCGTCACGATTGGTGCTTTCCTCCTTCGCGGCTGGTGCGACCGCTTCTCCATCTCACGGGTACTCTCGGTTGGTGTTTCATTTCTTCTTCCTCCTCCGATTCCCAAAGTCGATGGATTCGGGTACTCGCGGGTTCCCGATTCATTGTTCGGGTACCCCGAGCCCCGAGTACCCGTGTCCTTCGGGTTCGGGTTGGGTAGAAATACGTCTACTCGTTTGGGTTCAGGTTCGGGTTCGGGTATCTTCAAAAAGTCGGGTACCCAAACAATGTTCATCCCTATATTATACCTAATTTGAGTTATCCGGTTTTAAAGTTCTTTGGGTTCTTTGGAGTTTATCCAAACCCAAACCGAATCCACCTGAATCCAAACGGATTCTAAAATTTGAACCCATATGATTCTTAAGGTAACACATGTTCCAAAAGATTCGGATTGTTCGAGTAGTTTCGGATCAGATCGGTCAAGGTAAACCGAATTGGAAACCCCTACCAGTGATTTCTTTGTCTACCTTACCAATTTCTTCACCCACAAACTTCACTTACCCATTTCATCTTTCGTCGATTTGGTTCTCGTCTTCATCTTTGTCTTCATCGATTTGGTTATTATATTTGTCTTCATCTTTGTTTGGCGTTCTTGTCATTGTCTCACAATCTTATCTTCGTCTTTGGTTTTGATCTTTCGCTTTATCGATATGAGTTGGGTTCACGAGAAAGCGATAAGGAGACGAATCGACGAAGACAAAGCAAGATTGTGTTTAGAGCGAGAGGAATCAACGAAGAAAAAGCAAGGAGCGACGAAGACAAAGTATGGAAAAGCGTTCAACGCGAGAGAAGAAGATAAATTCTCATGAGGTTCGGGTTCGCGAATCGATTGAGCTCGTGCAAAATCCCGACGGGTTGGGCTAGAGTTTAGATATTTAGCCTCGTGTAATTATGTATTGGGCCCAGTTTTACTAGCTTATCATGGGCTCGGGTCGGACCGACCCGTTTGACAATCCTCACTAATACCATTAACTATTTGAGTAGAACAAGTATTTCTTTCATTTCTTCATTTATTTGAATACATTAATATATATATATATGTAAAATGTTATGATTAATTATATCATATGTATATATATTAGGTTATTTTCGGGTTATTCAGGCTAAAAAATACAATATATTATATTGTATTTTTTAAATATATGAATTATTTGAAATATTCCAAATCATATCATTTATTTGTAATTTTATATGATAAAATACTATGTAAAATTGAAATAATCGAATAATAACCGAACAAATTAGAGTTCGAGTTTTATTTTGATTACAATATTTTATTGATATAACTGAACCGAACCGTTGTAAAATTGAACCGAACCGAACCGATTTAAATTCAGTTATTATTTGGTTATTGTTTTTAAAACCCAAATAATCTGTACCCATTATATTCAAACCGAAATCCGAACCGAAACCCGAAATGGTCAATCTAATAGATACAAGTGGACAAAACACAAGAGAGAGGTGGCAAAGAGTGAAGTAGAATACATTTTTTAAAAATAGAATAATCTACATGTAAAGAGACACATGAATGAAATTATCGACAATGGACAAGGTTTATTTGTAGATTTTGCCAAAATAAAAAATTTATCTCTAGTGTTTTATTAGCCATACGGCGACGTATAAATATACATGAGAAACCCTAATATGAAAATACATAATGACACATTTACCCTTAATGTAATTAATCCTAATACGCCCCCTCAAGTTGGAGCATGAAGATCCCGAATGCCCAACTTGGACCGCAAATATAGGAAGGAATTCTGCCCCAAAGCCTTCGTGAAGATGTCGGCAACCTATTCTGACGAACGAACATGAGATGTCTGAATGGTGCCATCCTGAACCGTATCACGAATGAAATGACAGTCTATCTCGATGTGTTTCGTACGCTCATGAAGCACAGAGTTGGCAGTGATGTGTAGAACAGCCTGATTGTCACATAAAAGACGCATAGGATCCGAAGGAAGAATGCCAAAATCCCAAAGTAGAGTTTTCAGCCATATTAGCTCACTCGTAAGATGTGCCATAGATCGATATTCTGTCTCAGCCGAAAAACGTGAAACAATAGCCTATTTCTTAGTTTTCCACACAATAGGAGAATTGCCAAGAAACACAATATAGTCGCCAACCGAACGTCGAGTAATCCAACAAGAAGCCCAATCAAAGTCACAAAAACCAGATAGAAGAAGATTACAATCGGAGCGAAGCCAATACCTTGCCCAAGAGAACCCTTCAGGTAGCGAACCACTCGCAAAGCAGCAAGCCAATGAGCCTCACGTGGTTGTTGCATGAACTGAGAAAAGGGTATGGACCGCATAACTGATATCAGGGTGAGTGTTCATTAGGTAGATAAGACGACCTACTAGACGACGGTACTGTTCAGGATCTGAGTGTAGAGCACCAGCAACATCGGACAATTGATGAATCTGCTCAAGAAGGAAGGTAACGAAACGACACGACACGCGATAAGGCTACACTCGGAAACAATGTCTGTGGCATATTTACGTTGCGACAAGTAAATCCCATCATAGGTCCGTGCAACCTCAATCCCTAAAAAATATTTGAGGACTCCAAGATCTTTCATATGAAAGCAGTGTCGAAGGTAGGTCTTGAAAACCTCCATCATATCAACATCATTTCCCCCAATCAAAAGGTCACCAACATAAACGAGAACATGAAGATTTCGCATACCTCGAACCAACGAAAACAAGGAGGAATCGGACCGGGATTGGAGAAACCCGTAAGCAAGAAGTGCTTTGGCAAGCTTGTCAAACCAACAACGAGGAGCTTGTCACAAACCATAGAGAGACTTCTTCAGTTTGCAGACTGTTTTACGGAAGCAACAGCCGAGAACATACGAACAGTAGTCATATTAACAACCGGAGCAAAAGTTTCCTCGAAGTCAACCCCTTCAGTTTGTCGATTGCCAAGACCAACTAGTCGAGCTTTGTAGCATTCAATACTCCCATCCGAGTTGTATTTGATTTTGTAAACCCATCGGCATCCAATAGCTTTCTTCCCCGGCGGTAAAGTAGTCAACGTCCAAGTGTCATTTTGTGCCAAGGCACTAAGCTCCTGGTTCATAGCCTCAGTCCAACAGGTAGTCACGGCAGCTTCAGAGAAAGAGCAAGGCTCGGTCCCAATATCAAGAACTGCAAGAAAAGCTCGATGTCGCGGAGTAAAGTTAGCACTAGTAACGTAATTCGCTATAGGATACGACACAGTACCCGAGGACAATGAAATGAGCGGAGAAGAGATATGAATGGGGTCTTCAAGACATCGAGCGGAGTACGTGACATAATCCCGAAGCCTAACCGACAAAAACTTGGTATGTTGATCACGGCCAAGTGTAACTTCCGCAGGCGATGAAGAACCATTATCGGCAGAAGGATTACCGTGAGGTAATGGATCCTCGGATGGAGGATCACCGTGGAGTGATGAATCCTTGGGTGAGGAGTCCTCGGGTGGAAGATCACCGTGGGGTAAATCAGCCGATGCAAGATCAGCATGCCCCCTGTCTGAAAGACTCGACACAGGCGGAAGACGGGGTAAATCCGACAGGTCATCAAATAGTGAAGGATGAGGAGCCAGATGTGACTGAGACGGAGCCTGTGAAGATAAGCCGGTGGAGCTGTCCACAAACGGAAATATGTTCTCGAAAAATACCACGTCATGAGAGATGAAGGACTCACGAGTTTCAATGTCAAACACCTTCCATCCTTTTTGTCCAAATGGAAATCCAATCAAGATGCATTTGTGTCCACGAGGAGCAAATTTATCTGTCTCTTTCTTCCCTTTGTGCGTAGCACAGACATCCAAAAGTGTGAAGATGATCATAAGACGGCGGGGACCCATACAAAATCTCATACGGAGTCTTGCCTTGGAGTAACGTAGGCGGAGTTCTGTTGATCAAGTATGACACGGCCAAAATACATTCCCCCTAAAAGGTCGCAGGTATATGAGCTTGAAACATAATGGCTCGCGTAACATTAAGTATATGACGATGTTTACGTTCTACCCGACCATTCTGTTGAGGAGTGTAGACGCAAGAGGTTTGGTGGAGTATACTGTGCGCTTGAAAGTAATGATGAAGACCAATGAATTATTCCGTTGTCGGTCCTAACAATTTTAACACAACGATCAAATTGACGTTTCACCGTTTCGCAAAAATTAGGAATAATATCTTTGACTTTTGCCTTAGAACTCATCAAGTAAATCCAGACAGCTCGTGAATGATCATCCACTATAGTAAGAAAGTAGACAGCACCAAATGTAGCATGCACATTATATGGTCCCCAAATATCATAATGAAAAAATCAAAGCAAAATGTAGCATTTGACTCACTAGAAGAAAACATAGCACGTGTCTGTTTGGCCCGACAAAAAATATCGCAAGGAGCCTTATTCTCTTTGTGTTTTGAAACGCCAAAATCCTTAGGTAACAAATCTAAAACTTTATCAGACGGGTGTCCAAGCCGATGATGCCATAAATCTCGAGAAACCAACAGAGTTGCATGAAAAGCTCTCGGTCTAACTGTTCCCCGAAGCTTGTAAAACCTATTGCATTCTCCACCCGCTCCGATCAGGGTCCTCGCGACACAAAAGCGATTAGTAAACGTCACAGTGCAATCATTACTTTTTAGCAAACGCGATGCGGAGATTAAGTTGCATGTAAGCGAAGGCACATAGAGCACATGATGAAGAAAAAATAAGCTTCCCAATAACAAGTCACCCATTTGAGTAGCCATAGTACAATCACCATTAGGCAAACCAATGGGACACAGAGCGATCGGCAAAACATTGACCTAGGAATATAAATTTCCCGTCAAATGATGAGACGTGCCTGAGTCCAAAATATATTCAGTGTAATTTGTCTTACCGGATTGGGTGTCATTAGGCCCGTGTGGTTTCAGCTTGAGCAACGTCAGCAAGGTAGACCATTTTTCATCATTGAAATCTGGCATAGCATTGCGATCAAGGTCATGATCGGACCTGGAATCGGTAGCTGCCTCGGTGACACGGACATCATTCGTACAGACATGCGGAGGACGTCCACCACGACTAGAACGATCTGGCTGCCGAGATCGAGCATTCCTCCTAGGGCGTTCCGGATAGCCGATGATATGATAGCAAGTAGAGACATCATGACCGGGTTTGTGACAATGAGAACAAACTATGGTCTTGTCTCGCACCGAAGTCGAAGATGCAGGCACGAGAACGGGCAAAGAAGATGTCACGGAGAATCCTACGATCGCTTCACGGTCATCTCATCCTCGAGCAATTAGACGGTGATGTTCTTCATGCACAACTTTGTAATGAACTTGATTGAGACTCGGAAGGGGATCGGATCCAATAACTTGCGACCTAACGGTGCCAAAAACGACATCATCAAGTCCCATGAGGAATTGATGGATTTTCTCCTCTTCAAGATCGCGAACGAGCTCGGCGTTAAGAACCGCCGCGTGCGACGTACCACAACCACATGTACGAATAGGTTGATATGTGTCCAACTCCTCCCATAGCTTCTTCAACCTACCAAAGAAGACTTGAACGCTTTGATTTTGCTATGAGCAACGGGCGAGCTCCGCACGAATCTGATGCACCCGAGCTACATTCTCAGCGGAAAACTGTTGGCGAAGATCCTCCCAAAGCGTCCTCACGTCGTCGACAATTGAGATGTTGGTGCGCAATTGAGGATCAATGGTGTTGAACAGCCATTCGATCAACATGGAATTGACAACATCTCATTCTTCACGGTCAGGGGAATCCACATACAGTGGAAAAATCGTACCATCGGGAAACCCGAGCTTTCTCTTGGTGTGGAGAGCATGCCTAATGTGTTTGGCCCATTCTTCGCAGTTAGCATCACCTCGAAGTTGAACCGATGTTATCACGGTCCTCGGGCCCTCCGATGGATGCAAATAATAGGGGGAAAAAACCTTGGAGGAGGCGCGGCGAATCTCATCATCGCGCGGAAGGCTTGCGTCGCGCGGCAAGGTTGCATCTGCCCGAGATGCAGACGCGCATAGGTGTTTCCACTGGTATCTGCATCAGTGATAGCCATGAAAACTGATGGACAAAGAGGGTGGCGATGGCAAGAAGAAAGAAAAAACAGAAGCCGGCGGCGGCGGCTTAGAAAAGAGAAGAGATTGGCGGCACACGTTCGACGACTACGAGCAATTGCTCTGATACCATGCCAAAATAAAAAAAAAGTTATCTCTTGTGTTTTATTAACCATACGACAACGTACAAATTTACATGAAAAACCCTAATATGAAAATACATAATGACAAATTATCCTGAATGTAATTAATCCTAATAGATTTTTAAATTTTAATAAAAGAATGATGTCTTGATTTCTAGATGACCATCGAGCCACGTCCTTGGGTGGAGGTAGTGTTATGGTATTGGGGGCATATGCCCTAGGGATGTCAATGGGTTGGGTTGTGCCCAACCCATTAAACTTAAATGGGTTTTATGGTGTAAATGGGTTGGGTTTAACCCGACCCATTTAATAACGGGTTATATGGGTCGGGTTAAACGGGTTATACGGGTTAAACGAGTTTATATATATAAATAATATTTTGTAAATATATTTTTATCATTTAACATTATAAATATATATATTTATATACATTAAATATTATTATTGATGTTTCAATATTCAAAATAATTATTTATAAAAATAAATTAATTGATAATTAATGAAAATAAAATTTATAAAATAAAATTCTTGATATATATTAAAAACATATGATATAATCGTCAATTTTTCATCTGAATATATAAATAGCTAAAACGATAATTCCTGAAAATAAAAACTCAATAAAATTGGGTGAAATCGAGTTAAAATTGGGTGAAATTGGGTGAAAATGAGTCAAAATTGGATGAAATCAGGTTGAAGTTCGATAAAATGTGATGAAATCGAGTTAAAACGGGTTAAAATTGGGTGAAATAAATTTGAAATCCGGTGAAATTTGATGAAATCGAGTTAAAATTGGGTGAAATTGGGTGAAATTGAGTCAAAATTGGATGAAATCAGGTTGAAGTTCGGTAA
>CM071860.1:66939846-66984968 GCA_036759665.1 Gynandropsis gynandra | reverse complement strand
CGAGGAGATTCTTGCGAGAAATGACATAGATGGAGAACTCATACGCGATTATGAAGACGTTGAACCGGAAGATGATGAAGATGAAAACGGCGATGAATTCAATGAACAAGCGAAGGACGACTCGCCCATCGATGAATCTAGTACTGAAGAAGAAATGTAAATACAATAATGTTTACTATGTGTAATAAATGTAGATGATGTGTAATGTAAATGACGTGTAACGTCCATGAACGATGTTTGATGTTTGATGTATGATGTGTAATCGAACAATCGAAATGTTAATACAATCGAACATGTTATATAAACGATGTTTGATATATAAAAAGTTAGAATAATCTAATACCAACGTTGAAAATATTAACGGTTGCCCGTTGAAACACGAACTCGCCCCCAACACTTAGAAAAAATGTCTAAGTTTTCCATATTTCTAACGGGCATCCGTTGGAATTTCCAACGGATGACCGTTGGAAAGTGTAATCATGACTGCAGTAAATGCAGCTTTCCCAACCGTTTTTGCAGACTTTCCAACGGTCATCCGTTGGAAATTCCAAAGGATGACCATTGCAAAGGCAGACGAGCCGCCATTTAGCCGTCCGTCGCCTCGGGAACACGCATTTCCAATGCACATCCGTTGAAAATACCAACGGATGCCCGTTGGGAATGCGGAACGTCGCGACAATTTACTTCTTCCGTTGAAAATACCAACGGATGCCCGTTGGGAATGTTCTGATAAAAGACTTCCTACGTGGATAAAAGATTTGGCTAATAGTCCCGCACGAAATGTCATGTGTTGGCCAATCTTGTTTACTCGCGACTACACGTTCCACACGTACGAACACGGAAAACATAGAAGCACATACAACTATGGCGTTTGCATTAATAGTGATATAGAGGGTAATAACTTCTACGGTATTTTGCACCAAATCATACAACTGGAATATCCTGGTCTCGTTGGGTTGAAGGTTATGCTTTTTAAATGTCTGTGGTTTGACCCAACCGTAGGACGTGGAATACGAAAAAACCGTTGGGGAGGAATTGACGTCAACCCGACACGAGAATATGGTAAATATGATCCATTCATCACAATAGATCAAGCAGATCAAGTATGTTACGTGCAATATCCAACAACATTGAAACGTCAAAGAGAGGAGTGGTGGGCTGTAGTAAAGATCAAGCCACGAGTGATCATAAGCTCTGATGATAAAGAAGATCCGTTGCAACCCGATCATCCGCAGCCGATTTGTTTAATTGATACAGATCACGAGGAGATTCTTGCGAGAAATGACATAGATGGAGAACTCGTACGCGATTATGAAGACGTTGAACCGGAAGATGATGAAGATGAAAACGGCGATGAATTCAATGAACAAGCGAAGGACGACTCGCCCATCGATGAATCTAGTACTGAAGAAGAAATGTAAATACAATAATGTTTACTATGTGTAATAAATGTAGATGATGTGTAATGTAAATGACGTGTAACGTCCATGAACGATGTTTGATGTTTGATGTATGATGTGTAATCGAACAATCGAAATGTTAATACAATCGAACATGTTATATAAACGATGTTTGATATATAAAAAGTTAGAATAATCTAATACCAACGTTGAAAATATTAACGGTTGCCCGTTGAAACACGAACTCGCCCCCAACACTTAGAAAAAATGTCTAAGTTTTCCATATTTCTAACGGGCATCCGTTGGAATTTCCAACGGATGACCGTTGGAAAGTGTAATCATGACTGCAGTAAATGCAGCTTTCCCAACCGTTTTTGCAGACTTTCCAACGGTCATCCGTTGGAAATTCCAAAGGATGACCATTGCAAAGGCAGACGAGCCGCCATTTAGCCGTCCGTCGCCTCGGGAACACGAATTTCCAACGCACATTCGTTGAAAATACCAACGGATGCTCGTTGGGAATGCGAAACGTCGCGACAATTTACTTCTTCCGTTGCGATGACGTGTTTTCCAACGGGCATCCGTTGGTATTTCCAACGAATGCCCGTTAGAAATTTTGATATATATAAAACGACGAACTGTTCTTATTTCAACATAAATCCAAACAAAAACTTCTCTAAAATTCACATTTCACACACAAACAATTCGAATCCTTAGAAACAATGAGACCGAATCGTTTCACAGGATCGAGTTGTTTACTTGCTGGTTCCGCGGGAGCGCCTCCCCCGCCGCCACCACCACCATATCGTCCTCCATCTCCAATATCGGCACCGTCGATATTTGTTGACGAGGACGATATGATAGATATCGATGCGTTGATCGATGATTTCAATGGGCGTCCAACCCTTCCGATCATCGATCCAAACTTTCTACAGGGACGTTATGGTAAAAAAATTACTATTTCGATTTGTATTATTACATTTTATAAATTTTATCTAACTTTTTATTTTTGATATGCAGGTTTGATGAGGATGATGTACTAAAACACACAAACAAATTCATTATCCAAGGTTCCTTATAGGACGAACTCTACTATTCTTGGCAAGTTACGCCAGAAGTTATACGCCAGCGATGGTGGCGCACTTTTATTGTAAATTTTTTAATTATATTTCAACTTTTTAATTATATATATATTGGAAAACTAAAAATTTTATAACTTTGTTTGCAGCGCTCAAACGGATGGCGGAGAATTCATACAACGCGTATCTACACAGCATGGATGCGCGACATGCATGTTCGGATGCGCCTGATGATGAACGGTGCAAAACAAAACTTCTACGCCAACAATAGCAAACCGAGATGGGCAACGGAAGCTGTCTTCATTAAAATGATTGAACATTGGGAGTCCGTGGAATTCAAGGCAAAGAGCGAGAAGGCCAACAATGTCGCTACGGTGAGAAGGTTACCGGAGATTGTCCGCATCGCCATACTTCGGGATCAAAATCCTTCACGAAAAGAAAAAAGGAATGGTAAAATTTTAATTATTTAAATTTTTTGTTTATTTAAATATTTATCTAACAACATTTATTTTATATTATAGATGCAACGGATGGGAAGAGAACCGACTCTTCTTGAGCTGGTATTAGAAACCCATGCAAAGAAGAAGTCGGTTGTCGGGGAAGAGGCCGACGAACCCGAACTCGTCGATCCTCGAGCGGAGCGAACCGTGAGAGCTGTGTTGGAGAAGATCACACAACAATCTCAGGCTTGCAGTTCAAGCCCCGACAACCTCGGTCCTTTACAAAAGGACAAAATTTATTTAGAGGTAAAAGGTTATTATTTTATTTCTCAATTATTAATCAAATAATTTGTGAAAATCTAACGTTACTTTTGTTTGTGTTGTAGTCGGTGAGACTGTATAAGGGACGTCTATACGGTCTCGGGGCGCTTCCAAAGGATATCGTCGAGGACGTCACGACGGTACCTCCCGCGGTGCAAGAGAGTTTTTCGCAACAACGACAGATCGAAGATCTCGAATCACAATTTCGAGAAACTCGGGCCAAAGTGTAGCACCTGGAGAGCGTCATCGAGTTGATTTCGAGGCAAGGGAGGGGATCAACGTCGCAGTAAGAACCGGTTCCCGATTCAGATGCAACGCCATCTAGACGTGATGGTGATCACGAAGACGATATCGATCCCGTCGATTTGAACGAAATGTAATAGGATAGATTAACGTAGTTTTAGTTTTAGTTTTTGGTGAACAATTTAATATTTTAATTAAAAACTTTTTATTTATTTTAAAAAATATCTTTAATTTTTAAAAATTTTATTTTTTTTTTTTTTTTTCAAGATTTCCAACTGGCATCCGTTAGAAACTCTAACGGGCATCCGTTGGAATCTATTTCCCACCAAATGTTGACGGTCGTCCTTTCCCGCCACTTTGCAATGGACGTCTGTAGCTAGTTCCCGCCAAATGGCTACGGATGCCCGTTGGAAAGCTGAATTTTTTCCCCGCGTAATTGGCAACGGACGGCCGTTCCTTTCCTTTCAACGGCCGCCCGTTGCAATTTTGCAACGGCGATCCGTTGCAAATATTTCCAACGGGCGTCCGTTACCACTTTTCCAACGGAGATATCCGTTGCAATGTCCGTTGAACATGTGCAACAGATATAATCCGTTGGATGACCGTTGCGAATTGCAACGGATCCGCATTTCCAACGAACTATTCGCAACGGATGGGAATCCGTTGGCATCCGTTGGAAAGAGCGATTTCCAACGGATTCTAGGCATTTTTCAACTGATATGACCGGTGAAAAATGCCTGTTTTTTTGTAGTGAGAATGTCACAGGTACGGATCACTTGGAATCACAAAATCAAACCTGCAATGTGAAAAAGATCGATGGTAAATAACTTTGCGTAAATCTGTCTTGTTTGTCATGATATCGAGGCTGAGATCATTGATCAAAGCAACATTAACACGTAAAGATAAAGGTGCTCACAGGGACTTTTGAAAAATGATGATCCAAAGGTGACAACTTTAATGCAACAAGCCGATCTTCTTAGTTTATTGGTGCAAAAAGTTAGTGCTGACCACACAAATCAAGGCATGGAGAATGTGTAGAAGGTAAAGTGGAAACACACAAATGTAGCCATATAAATTTCAGTGGCTAAATAAAAATGGCGAGATGAAGGTGAAAAACCAAGTAGCCATCCCATTTTCCATAGGAAAATACGAAGACGATGTTCTATGCGATGTGCTCCCGATGGAGACGAGCCATATTTTGCTCGGAAGACCTTGACAATCGGATCGCAAGGTAAAACACGATGGTTATTAACAAAAAATATTTCGAGTATAATGGCAGGAAGACCGTCCTTATCCCTTTAACGCCTAAGGAGGTAATGCAAGATCAATTGCATTTGAAGAAACAAAGCACGCTCGAGCTTAGACCGTCGAATTTTTACGCACGATCGAGTGAAATCAAGAAATCTCTCCAATCTGATCAAACCGTATTATTTTTTGTTTAGAAAGAAGCTCTTTCGAGCTTAGCTAACCTTGCACTGGTGCTGCCGAGTAAGATTTCTAAATTATTACAGGAAAACAACGATGTTTTTCCCAAAGAGAACTCCACCGGATTGCCGCAAATACGTGGAATCGAACACCAAATCGATTTCGTTCCTGGAGCAACATTACCAAATCGACTAGCCTACCGAACCAATCCCGTGGAGACAAAGGAGATGCAAATACAAGTAGAGGAGCTTATGGCGAAAGGACATATTCGTGAGAGTATGAGTTTGTGCGTCGTATCCGTGCTACTCGTACCGAAGAAGGATGGCAAAGCATGTGCGTTGATTGTTGTGCAATCAACAATATCATGGTGAAGTATCGACATCCTATTTCTAGGCTAGATGAACTACATGGACGTAGGGTATTCTCGAAAATTGATCTTAAAAGCGGTTACCATCAAATTCGAATGAAAGAAGGAGATGAGTGGAAAACTGCATTTAAAACTAAGCATGGTTTATACGAGTGGTTAGTCATGCCCTTTGGGTTATCAAATGCACCTAGTATTATCATGCATTTAATGAACCAAGTTCTTAGAGAGTTTATAGGTAGACTCGTAGTGGTTTGCTTGGATGATATGATGATCTATAGTAAAGCCTTAGAAGCACACGTTGGACACCTAGAATCGGATCTAAAGGTACTTAGTAAAGAAGAACATTTTTCTAACCTTAAGAAGTGTACCTATTGTACGGATAACGTTGGGTTTCTAGGTTTTGTTATAAGTGCAGATGGAGTCAAGGTGGACGAGGAGAAGGTCAAATCTATTCGGGAATGGCCGAGCCCAAAGACCGTTGGGGAAGCCCGAAGCTTCCATGGACTCGCGGAGTTCTATCATCGCTTTGTAAAGGGCGTTAGTACCTTGGCAGCCCCTCTCACCGAAATTATCAAGGAAGACGTGGGATTCAAGTGGGAGGAAGCACAAAAAGAATCGTTCCAAACGCTAAACAAGAAGCTTTCTCATACCCCTCCATTAATTTTACCAGATTTCCTTAAAACGTTTGAAATTGAAACTGGTGCATCTGGTGTAGGAATTGGTGTAATCTTGATACAGGAACGGGAACCACTCGCTTATTTTACCAAGAAGCTTAGAGGCGCAACCCTCAACCGTGCCACATACGATATGGAGCTTTACGCGCTTGAGAGAGCGTTGCGAACGTGGCAGCATTACCTATGGCGTATTTGAACCCGAAAGCGAATGATTTTCAAGCCCGGTGATCAATTTTGGATTCACCTGCGGAAAGAATGTTTTCCGAACGAGCGGAAGTCAAAGCTAATGCTCAGGATCGACGGCCCGTTTACGGTGACCAAGAAGATCAGCAACAACGCCTATCAGCTAGAATTGCGAAGTAAGTATAATGTAAGTTCTAGTTTCAATGTCTCTGACTTAATGCCTTTTGTTGCAGACCATGCGGATTTGAGGACAAATCCTTTTCAAGTAGGGGGGCATGATATGATCCCGGGAAATGTCGAGGACGTGACCAACCAAGCAGAAGAAAACGCGACCTCCAGCGCGGAAGAAGAAGCCGTATGCGCGACCCGAGACGCGACCATCACTAGCGCGGCCCGAGACGTGAACAAATCGAAGTACGTTGGTCCCGTGACCCGAGCAAGAGCTATGGAGGAAGAAGCCTTGATCCTATCAACTAGCCCCGTGACCCGAGCGAAGGCCGCGAAGCTTCAAGATGCTATTATCGGAATTCTCACGGTCGTCCATGTGCATGAAGAATATTCAAGTTCACGTGAAGTCACAAGCTTAAGGAACGTCATTCAAGCCGAATCCCGACCCGCATCGGTTATTAATTAGGTAAAGTGACCCGCGTGCACTCTTTTCTCTACATCGATTTTGTCTCACAGGATTTTCCGACGACGGGTTTTTAACGAGGCCGCGTGTCACTTATTCCCGTGACCTAATTAATCACTCGGGTTTCCAAGAAGAGTTCGCACCCCAACATGCACGTCCTACAAAGTTTATCATCTTGTATTATCTTTTCTAGGTATTAATGTGTAGCCTTGCATGAAGACTACCCATTAATGTCGCATTTAATGTTTGCATGGCCTAGGATTTTATAAATGGCCGTCCATCGCCTCCTTTGTAACACATCCAACTTTTCAATCAAACTTTTGAATCAATATTTTGATCTTTCTTTCAAATTCTTGTGAATTCTTGGCTGTTGGTGCGTAATATCCAGCAACCTTCGTTGGTGTGTAATATCCAACTGTTGTTCATCCTTCGTTGGTGCGTAATATCCATCGGAGATGAATCGGTGAATCTAGAGCCTTCCGCAACTCTCGTGTGACCACTCGTCCCACACATCCTTGTGCAATCCGTTGCAACAAGGCATATCCAACCCTAACCTTGTCTAGAGCGTCGATTCAATCGGGATCGCGTCTCAAGTGGTACTCGTTCTAGCGTCAAAAGGTTAGTTCAATTTAGTTTTTGATCTTTCGGTCATAGCTTGATTGAATCGTACAAAAAAAATCAAAAAATATATATAAGTATATTCGAACGTTCGAAAGTTTATCTCGTGAGTGATTATCTTGAACGAATCCGTGTTATATGATTGAAGTAACTCGTGCGCCTATATTCATACCTTAGTAGACTATCGTGTGCGTATATATATTTCGTGCGATTAAGTGCCTATTTTGTGCGTATATTTGCGAACGTGTGAGTAGTTATTTGTGCATGTCTAGTTCGTGTGTTTGAAAATTTATTCGGGCGTGTCTAGTTCGTGCGTTTCAAAACTTATTCGTACGTGTGTTTGTGCGATTCTACATGTACGTGTCCTTGTCTAGGGTTTTTGTTTTCTTTCCGCTTGTGGCTGCTCCGTTTGTTAAGTGTGCAGGAACTCACGAGTAGGTACACGCAAGGAAAACCCTAAGACGGCATGGGTGAAATGGGAGGCGATCAAAGCCGTGTCAATGAGAGACTCATTGAGGCTCTCGCGGCTCGCCTAGAGCAAAGTCAACAAGATGGAGGAATTTCGTCAAGAGTTTCAAGTCGAACGTCCAACACGACCAAGAGACGTTCCAGCGTTCCAGCAACGTGAGAGGAACCCGCATGAGGAAGACAACAACTACTACGAACGAGGCAGCTTATACGTCCAACAGACCAAGAGACGTTCCAGCGTTCCAGCAACGTGAGAGGAACCCGCATGAGGAAGACAACAACTACTACGAACGAGGCAGCTTATCCTCGTCCCGAAGTAGTCACCGGCGGCAACGCGCGCCAATGGAACGGAGAGTCGACCCGAGGGATGACCTCGATGGTCTCAAATTAAAAATCCCCCCGTTCCACGGTAAGGCCTACCTGGAAGCATACCTAGAATGGGAGAAGAGAGTGGAACTTGTTTTCGGTTGCCAAGCATACCCCGAGGCCAAAAAGCTTAGGTGGCGGCCACAGAGTTCTACGATTATGCACTGAGTTGGTGGGATCAACTCACGATTTCTCGACGAAGAAATGGCAAAGAACCAGTAGCTACTTGGCTGGAAATGAGGACGATTATGCGCAAGAGGTTCGTGCCAAACCATCACCACCGAGAGATTCATTGGCGGTTACGGAAACTCACCCAAGGAAGCCGTTCCGTGGAGGAGTATTTCCAAGAGATGGAATTACTAATGTTGCGGGCTGACCTTATAGAAGATAGAGAGGCCACGATGTCTCGGTTCTTTGGAGGACTCAACCTAGACATCCAAGATCAACTTGAACTTCAACACTATGTGGAGATCGAGGAGATGCTTCACAAAGCGATTCTCATCAAACAACAACTCCAGCGGTGACGAAACCCCCATTCGGGCTATGGGGCTGGGAAATATGGCCAGTCACGAGACGAGAAACCGAGCTATCCAAGGAAGGACAACACGACTTCAGCAGGGAACGAGACGTTGAAGGTACAGGCCGCGGGCCGAGACGCGCAGAAAACTGTTCCAGCCGTCCCGCGATACAAAGGGAGGACCGAGGCCACAACTTTGAGGGCTCGAGACGTAAAATGCTTTAAGTGTCACGGAAGAGGACACTATGCCAGTGAGGGTACGAACAAGAAGGTCATGATCCTTCGCGACAACGGAGAATTCGAGTCCGAGGACAAAACGGCCGAGATGTCGGACGAGACGCGTGAAGAAGAACCGACCACGGTCGAGTTACTGATTGCACATCGTTCTCTAAACACGCAGCCTAAGTGTGACGAGCAAGAGCAGCGAGAAAATCTGTTCCACACCCGCTTCTTAGTTCACGGCAAAGTTTGTAGCGTCATTATCGACGGAGGAAGTTGCACGAACGTTGCAAGCGCTACGATGGTTGAGAAACTTGGATTGAAAGTCCAAAGGCACCCGAAGCCATATCAACTTCAGTGGCTAAATGAAAATGGCGAGATGAAGGTGACAAACCAAGTAACCATCCCATTTGCCATAGGAAAATACAAAGACGAGGTTCTATGCGATGTGCTCCCGATGGAGGCGAGCCATATTTTGCTCGGAAGACCTTGGCAATCAGATCGCAAGGTAAAACATGATGGTTATACTAACAAACAATATTTTGAGTATAATGGCATGAAGGCCATCCTTATCCCTTTGACGCCTAAGGAGGTAATGCAAGATCAATTGCATTTGAAGAAACAAAGCACGCTCGAGCTTAGACCGTCGAATTTTTTCGCACGATCGGGTGAGATCAAGAAATCTCTCCAATATGATCAAACCGTATTTTTTTTGTTTATAAGGAAGCTCTTTCGAGCTTAGCTAACCTTGCATCGGTGCTGCCGAGTGAGATTTCTAAATTATTGCAGGAATAGAGCGTTGTCTTTCCCGAAGAGAATCCCACCGGATTGCCGCCAATACGTGGAATCGAACACCAAATCTATTTCGTTCCTGGAGCAACGTTGCCAAATCGACTAGCCTACCGAACCAATCCCGTGGAGACAAAGGAGCTGCAAAGACAAGTAGAGGAGCTTATGGCCAAAGGACATATTCGCGAGAGTATGAGTCCGTGCGCCGTACCCGTGCTACTCGTACCGAAGAAGGATGGCAGCTGGCGCATGTGCGTTGATTGTCGTGCAATCAACAATATCACGGTGAAGTATCGACATCCTATTCTTATGTTAGATGACATGCTAGATGAACTACATGAACGTAGGGTATTCTCGAAAATTGATCTTAAAAGCGGTTACCATCAAATTCAAATGAAAGAAGTAGATGAGTAGAAAACTGCATTTAAAACTAAGTATGGTTTATACGAGTGGTTAGTCAAGCCCTTTGGGTTATCAAATGCACCTAGTACTAGCATGCGTTTAATGAACCAAGTTCTTAGAGAGTTTATAGGTAGACTCGTAGTGGTTTGCTTGGATGATATGATGATCTATAGTAAAGCGTTAGAAGCACACGTTGGACACCTAGAATCGGATCTAAAGATACTTAGGAAAGAAGAACTTTTTGCTAACCTTAAGAAGTGTACCTATTGTACGGATAACGTTGGGTTTCTAGGTTTTGTTATAAGTGCAGATGGAGTCAATGTGGACGAGGACAAGGTCAAATCTATTCGGGAATGGCCGAGCCCAAAGACCGTTGGGGAAGCCCGAAGATTCCATGGACTCGCGGAGTTCTATCATCGCTTTGTAAAGGGCCTTTGTACCTTGGAAGCCCCTCTCACCGAAATTATCAAGGAAGACGTGGGATTCAAGTGGGAGGAAGCACAACAAGAAGCGTTCCAAATGCTAAACAAGAAGCTTTCTCATACCCCTCCATTAATTTTACCGGATTTCCTTAAAACGTTTGAAATTGAAACTGGTGCATCTGGTGTAGGAATTGGTGTAATCTTGATGCAGGAACGGGAACCATTCGCTTATTTTGCCAAGAAGCTTAGAGGCGCAACCCTTAACCGTGCCACATACGATATGGAGCTTTACGCGCTTGAGAGAGCATTGCGAACGTGGCAGCATTACCTATGGCGTATTCGAACCCGAAAGCGAATGATTTTCAAGCCCGGTGATCAAGTTTGGATTCACCTACGGAAAGAACGTTTTCCGAACGAGCGGAAGTCAAAGCTAATGCCCAGGATCGATGGCCCGTTTACTGTGACCAAGAAGATAAAAAACAACGCCTATCGGCTAGAATTGCGAGGTAAGTATAATGTAAGTTCTAGTTTCAATGTTTCTGAATTAATGCTTTTTGTTGCAGATCATGCGGATTTGAGGACAAATCATTTTCAAGTAGGGGGGCATGATATGATCCCGGGAAATGTCGAGGACGCAACCAACCAAGCAGAAGAAGACGCGACCTCCAGCGCGAAAGAAGAAGCTAAATGCGCGACCCAAGATGCCGACAGCGCGACTCGAGACGCCGACAGCGCGACCCGAGTCGAGACCATCACTAGCGCAGCCCGAGACGCGAACAAATCGAAGTACGTTTTGTCCCGTGACCCGAGCAAGAGCTATGGAGGAAGAAGCCTTGATCCTACCAACTGGCCCCGTGACCCGAGCGAAGGCCGCAAAGCTTCAAGACGCTATTATCGGAATTCTCATGGCCGTCCACGCGTATGAAAAATATTCAAGTTCATGTGAAGTCATAAGCCTAAGGAACGTCATTCAGGCCGAATCCCGACCCGCATCGGTTATTAATTAGGTAAAGTGACCCGCGTGTACTCTTTTCCCTACGTCGATTTTGTCCCACGGGATTTTTCGACGTCGGGTTTTTAACGAGGCCGCGTGTCACTTATTCCCGTGACCTAATTAATAACCCGGGTTTCCAAGAAGAGTTCGCACCCCAACATGCACATCCTACAAAGTTTATCTTCTTGTTTCATCTTTTCTAGGTATTAATGTGTAGCCTTGCATGAAGACTACCCATTAATGTCGCATTTAATGTTTGCATGGCCTAGGATTTTATAAATGGCCGTCCATCGCCTCCTTTGTAACACATCCAACTTTTCAATCAAACTTTTGAATCAATCTTTTGATCTTTCTTTCGAATTCTTGTGAATTCTTGGTTGTTGGTGCGTAATATCCAGCAACCTTCGTTGGTGTGTAATATCCAACGGTTTTTCGTCCTTCGTTGGTGCGTAATATCCATCGGAGACGAACCGGTGAATCGAGAGCCTTCCGCAACTCTCATGTGACCACTCGCCCCACATACCCTTGTGCAATCCGTTGCAGCAAGGCATATCCAACCCTAACATTGTCTAGAGCGTTGTTCTAATCGGGATCGCGTCAATATGCATCGAACATTGCTCAGTGTGTGGATATTGTTGGTTCGAGACTGATCGGCTTGAAAAGTCTTGATTATCACATTTTCATGTAGCGGCTCATGCCAATCGCATTTGTTGAGCTCTTACCACGGAATGTTCACGATGTGTTATGCGGAATCAGCATATTTCTCAGAGATATATGTTCGAGGAATTTAAAAGGTGATGACTTGGAAGTAATGAAAAACAATATCTCTGAAGTATTATGTGCATTGGAAAAAGTTTTTCCGGCTTCATTCTTTGATGTCATGGAGCATTTGTCAATACATTTACCAGATGAGGCAATACTCGGTGGGCCAGTTCAATTCAGATGGATGTATCCTTTCGAAAGGCTTTTCTTTCATTTAAAGAAAAAAGCAAAAACAAAGCAGCGGTCGAAGGATCTATTGTCAAACAATACTTGCTGGAAGAAATCACATATTTCAGTACATTTTATTTCGAGTCGCATATTCAGACGAAAGAGCGACGTGCAGCGGATGATCACACAAATTATCTGTATCAATATAATCCACAGTTTGACACAATTCCTGAGCTGTTTAAACCGATTGGACGTGCATGAGGTAAATCCGATGAATATTGGTTAACACTAGAGGAGTATAATCATGTCCACACATATATACTACTTAATTGTCAAGAGTTATTACCGTTCGAAAGGTACGTACATGGTACATATTATAATTTCAATCTTTATATATATATATATATATATTAAAATGTAACGTATTTTCATTATTCAGGATATTTGACGAAGAAGTGCTTGGTACATATCCTCATCTAAATGCAAATGAACTCACAGACATGAAAGTTCAACATTATGGATCGTGGTTTAGAGACTACGTAAGGACGACTCGCCCATCGATGAATCTACTGAAGAAGAAATGTAAATACAATAATGTTTACTATGTGTAATAAATGTAGATGATGTGTAATGTAAATGACGTGTAACGTCCATGAACGATGTTTGATGTATGATGTGTAATCGAACAATCGAAATGTTAATACAATCGAACATGTTATATAAACGATGTTTGATGTATAACAAATTAGAATAATCTAATACCAACGTTGAAAATATTAACGGTTGCCCGTTGAAACACAAACTCGCCCCCAACACTTAGAAAAAATGTCTAAGTTTTCCATATTTCTAACGGGCATCCGTTGGGAATTTCCAACGGATGCCCGTTGGAAAACACGTTGTAAATTGACGCGACGTTCTGCCTTTGCAACGGTCATCCGTTGGAATTTCTAACGGATGACCGTTGAAAAGTGTAATCATGACTGCAGTAAATGCAGCTTTCCCAACCATTTTTGTAGACTTTACAACGGTCATCCGTTGGAAATTCCAACGGATGACCGTTGCAAAGACAGACGAGCCGCCATTTAGCCGTCCATCGCCTCGGGAACACGCATTTCCAACGGGCATCCGGTGTAATACCAACGGATGCCCGTTGGGAATACGTAACGTCGCGACAATTTACTCCTTCCGTTGCGATGACGTGTTTTCCAACGGGCATCCGTTGGTATTTCCAACAGATGCCCATTGGAAATTTCGATATATATAAAACGATGAACTGTTCTTATTTCAACACAAATCCAAACAAAAACTTCTATAAAATTCACATTTCACACACAAACAATTCGAATCCTTAGAAATAATGAGACCGAGACGTTTCATAGGATCGGGTGGTTTATTTCCTGGTTCCGCGGGAGCGCCTCCCCTACCGCCACCACCATATCGTCCTCCATCTCTGGTATTGGCACTGCCGATATTTGTTGACGAGGACGATATGATAGATATCGATGCGTTGGTCGATGATTTCAATGGGCATCCAACCCTTCCGATCATCGATCCAGAACGTTCTCCAGGGACGTTATGGTAAAAAATTACTATTTCAATTTGTATTATTACATTTTATAAATTTTATCTAACTTTTTATTTTTGATATGCAGGTTTGATGAGGATGATTTACTAAAACACACCAAAAAATTCATTATCCAAGGGTCCTTACAGGACGAACTCTACTAATCCTGGCAAGTTACGCCAGAAGTTATACGCCAGCGATGGTGGCGCACTTTTATTGTAAGTTCTTTTAATTATATTTCAACTTTTTAATTATATATATATTAGAAAACTAAAAATTTTATAACTTTGTTTGCAGCGCTCATACAGATGGCGGAGAATTCATACAACGCACCCTATCTTTTGTTCGGTTCTCAAGTCCCTAAACTTATGAACAAAAATCGAGTAAGAGAACTAGAAAATGAAATCATTCATTGTCTTTGCCCCAAAAACTCGAGTTCCTTTTGGATTTCCTTCTTGATCAACGACAATCTACACAGCATGGATGCGCGACATGCATGTTCGGATGCGCCTGATGATGAACGGTGCAAAACACAACTTCTACGCCAACAATAGCAAACCGAGATGGGAACATAAGCGGTCTTCAGTAAAATAATTGAGCATTGGGAGTCCACGAAATTCAAGGCCAAGAGCGAGAAGGCCAACAATGTCGCTATGGTGAGAAGGTTACCGGAGATGGTCCGCATCGCCATACTTCGGGATCAAAATCCTTCACGAAAAGAAAAAAAGAATTGGTAAAATTTTAATTATTTAAATTTTTTTTATTTAAATATTTATCTAACAACATTTATTTTATATTATAGATGCAACGGATGGGAAGAGAACCGACTCTTCTTGAGCTGGTATTAGAAACCCATGCAAAGAAGAAGTCGGTTGTCGGGGAAGAGGCCGACGAACCCGAACTCGTCAATACTCGAGCAGAGCGAACCGTGAGAGCTATGACGGAGAAGATCACACAGCAATCTCAGGCTTGCGGTTCAAGCCCCGACGATCTCAGTCCTTTACAAAAGGACCAAATTTATTCAGAGGTAAAAGGTTATTATTTTATTTCTAAATTATTAACCAAATAATTTGTGAAAATCTAACGTTACTTTTGTTTGTCTTGTAATCGGTGAGACCGTATAAGGGATGTCTATACGGTCTCGGGGCGTTTCAAAAGGATATCGTCAAGGGCAAGACAGTTTTTCGCAACAACGACGGATCGAAGATCTCGAATCACAACTTCGAGAAACTCAAGCCAAAGTGCAGCACCTGGAGAGCGTCATCGAGTTGATTTCGGGGCAAGGGAGGGGATCAACGTCGCAGCAAGAACCAGGTCCCGATTCAGATGCAACGCCATCTAGACGTGATGGCGATCACGGAGACGATATCGACCCCGCCGATTTAAACGATATGTAATAGGGTAGAGCAACGTAGTTTTAGTTTTAGTTTATGTGGATAATTTAATATTTTAGTTAAAAACTTTTTATTTAGTTTTAAAAATCCTTTCAACGGCCGTCCGTTGCAATTTTGCAACGGCGATCCGTAACAAATATTTCCAACGGGCGTCCGTTACCACTTTTCCAACGGAGATATCCGTTGCAATGTCTGTTGAACCTGTGCAACGGATATAATCCGTTGGATGACCGTTGCGAATTGCAACGGATCCGCATTTCCAACGAACTATTTGCAACGGACGAGGATCCGTTGGCATCCGTTGGAAAGAGCAATTTCCAACTGATTTTAGGCATTTTCCAACGGATATTTCCGTTGAAAAATGCCTGTTTTTTTGTAGTGAGAATGTCACAGGTACGGATTACTTGGAATCACAAAATCAAACCTGCAATGTGAAAAAGATCGATGGTAAATAACTTTGCGTAAATCTGTCTTGTTTGTCACGATATCGAGGATGAGATCATTGATCAAAGCAACATTAACACGTAAAGATAAAGGTGCTCACAGGGACTTTTGAAAAATGATGATCCAAAGGTGACAATTTTAATGCAACAAGCCGATCTTCTTAGTTTATTGGTGCAAAAAGTTAATGCTGACCACACAAATCAAGGCATGGAGAATGTGTGGAAGGTAAAGTGGAAACACACAAATGTAGCTTCGTATTGTAAAGTGAAATGACTTAGTTCAAAATACTTAGCATAATCTTCTAAGAAATCAAAACCCTTATGGAAACATACTGGAGTATGCTCTTTTACTATGCTTTTGAATGAAAAAGCTCATAACTTTTGACTTAGGTTTGTATATATATGTATAGGTTCCCCAAGATTTATTGAACAAAAGCAAATAAAATGAGATATTCAGATACGAAATCACAAACATTGGTTTTGAACTTGAAGAGTTTAAGGATTTGGTAGAGGACTTAAGAAGTAGCAATGAAAAGAGTCAATCATCTTGGAGATATACAAAACTTAAAATTTGTGCGAACATATGATTTTTGGGGTTTACCTTATGGTTCAGAACATCTAACCTATCATTAATCTCCCTTAGGCAAGCTGATCACCATGATTTCCCTGCCAACTTTGAGTATAGTACAGGAGCAACCATCATCGCGCATCAATCTGGCGATAAAACACAACAAATGTTGTCTGATATTCAGACTACACATTAACAAGATGGAGGAAAGTTACAAACATGTTTATGTGAAAGGATGAAAGGATTTTCTTTAATAAAATATAGATCAAGGCAAGGAGGAACTTTTCCATAAACTTAGACGTTAGAAATTTACAATATCTAAAGGGGCTAACTGATGAAAAATCTTGACATTTTAACTGTCATAGAGTTACTTTCAACTTATGAGATCACCAAGAACCCTGATGAGATTCAGTTCACTTGTTCAAATCACTTCATTGTTTAGGGATCTCAAGCCCGTAATTCTCTGAAAATGTAAACTCACACCTCTTAATATAAATACATGAAGAGGAAGGTAGAAATAACATTCACAATGATTGGATTGATTATGATAAAAGGAAATATAAGTTAAACAATGTCTTTCGAGGTTAGACGATATTATATTACTATTTTTGATCTATTGTTCAATCGTCAATCTTTAGATGTTAAAATATTTTTAATAATCTATACTTAATATTTGTTTTTTTCCCTATATGGATAAATTTTATATTAAATTGTAAATTCTAAAAATTTATTACATATTACTCGTATCTTTGTAAAAAAAATTAAATATTAAACTATACTGTTTATTATTTCATTCCAATCGCATTAGAATTTTTTCTATTTATATATCTAAAATTTAATTAAAGGGCTAAGGAATGAAATGTTATTTATAATTGGTTAATAAATTAATAATACGTGGGCGCTTGCGCATGCAGTTTTGGGTTGGAAGTGCATCTCAAGCAATCTCTCGCTCTCCCTGTCTTAAAGCGATATCTCTTCGTCTGTGTTTCGTTTTCATATTCCTTCCGAAAACAAATGTGCGTCTTCTCGCCCTGAACCTAAACCCGAAGGAAACCCATCAACCACTGCCCTCATGACGTTCCAACCATTCTTTTGCTTCAAAACCTCCTCTTGCTGTCCACCCTTAGATACCCTTTTCGATTTTGCTTTGGATTTTGGCTGAAAAATGGCTCGTCGATCATGGGTTTCCGCTATTTTCCTTCTTATCTTCTTCTGGGTTTCTTCCGCTGAACTTAATGTTCTTACGGAGCGAATTTCAGGTAATTTCTTCGGTTCTTTAGTAGATAATCTTTCTACGGCATGTCAATGGGGAAGAAATTGGAACATATGCTCATTCGGAGCCTCACGGTTTCTGTATGATATTGGACTATATGATGTGGTTTGATTCGTTTGAGGTTTACACTGTTTTGTACATTGATCTTCAAAGGCAAAACCTTTAACTGGTTTTGTTCCCTGAAAGCGCAGGAAGTGCCGGTGATGTGTTGGAAGATGATCCAGTGGGAAGACTGAAGGTCTATGTGTATGAGCTTCCGAGCAAGTACAACAAGAAATTACTCCAAAAGGACCCTCGATGTCTTACGCACATGTTTGCTGCTGAGATTTTCATGCACAGGTTCCTCTTATCTAGCCCTGTTCGGACACTCAATCCTGCAGAAGCTGATTGGTTTTACACGCCCATCTACCCTACTTGCGACCTCACCCCGACCGGCTTGCCTTTGCCTTTTAAATCCCCACGAATGATGAGGAGCGCCATTCAGTTGATCTCCACAAATTGGCCCTTTTGGAATCGCACAGAAGGCGCTGATCACTTCTTTGTTGTGCCTCATGACTTTGGAGCCTGCTTCCATTATCAAGTAAGATCCATCTAGATCAGACTTGTGAATACGGCAATGAATTATATGGAGATTCATGTTATTTGCGGATGGTAAACAGGAGGAGAAAGCCATTGAAAGAGGGATTCTTCCACTACTCCAACGTGCTACATTGGTTCAGACATTTGGTCAGAAGAACCATGTGTGCTTGAACCAAGGCTCCATCACCATTCCCCCTTATGCACCTCCTCAAAAGATGCAAACCCATCTGATTCCTCCAAAGACTCCACGCTCTATCTTTGTCTACTTTCGCGGTTTGTTTTACGACGTTAATAACGATCCAGAAGGTGGCTATTATGCAAGGTACGGTTCAAGTGAAATGATAACGTCAAACTTCATTATCACACAGTACTTGATTCTGTTGTCAAATCATACAGAGGTGCAAGAGCTGCGGTGTGGGAGAACTTCAAGAACAACCCTCTCTTTGACATCTCCACAGATCACCCGACAACATACTACGAAGACATGCAACGAGCCATCTTTTGCCTGTGTCCTTTAGGGTGGGCTCCATGGAGTCCGAGGCTAGTTGAAGCCGTGGTGTTTGGCTGCATTCCAGTGATCATAGCCGACGATATAGTCTTACCATTTGCAGATGCCATCCCTTGGGAGGAAATTGGAGTGTTCGTGGCTGAGGAAGACGTCCCTAAACTCGACACAATTCTGACATCGATCCCAACAGAAGTGGTTCTAAGAAAACAGAGACTCCTGGCAAATCCGTCGATGAAACGAGCGATGCTTTTCCCTCAACCAGCGCAACCAGGGGACGCATTTCATCAGATACTAAATGGGTTAGCGCGGAAATTGCCGCATCATAAAAGTATATACTTGAAGCCTGGTGAGAAGATTCTCAACTGGACTGCTGGTCCTCTTGCTGACTTGAAACCTTGGTGACATTAGCTTCTTGTGTTTTACCTTACTTGTCTTGTGTCTGAAATCAGATTATGTTTTTGTCTATTAATGAGATCAATGCTAGCCATTGATGCAAGTCAAATCATCAATCAGTTTTTTGGTTGTAATTCGCTCTTCAATACACTTTTTCTTCCGTTTAAGTTTCTAATTATCAGTGTTAGATATTTTTTTTTTAAGAGAAACAGTCTATTCCTCTCGAAAATCTTACTTTCATCTCGATTCCCTCCGATTTTCAGTTTTCATACTATTCTTCTTCAACTATCAAAAATCTGCATAAAATCCCTCTATTATTTATCTGTTAATCGACCCGATTTTAACCCAATTTTGATCCGATTTTATTCAATTTTGACCCAAATTTGACTTAATTTTGATCTAATTTTGACTCAATTTTGACTCGAATTTGTACTAAATTTGACCAGAATTTTAACTCGAATTTTAACAATAAATCAAGTCAATTATTCAATTTAATCTATTTAATTGATTTCGAATAAAATTAAGTATGATTTTTTTTTTACTTGAAACCAATTTTAATCCAAAATCGACCACAATTTTGACTCAGTTTTAACCCAAAACCGATCCAATTTTGACCCAAATTGTAATCTCAATTTTGACCTCAATTGTAATCTCAATTTTGACTCGATTTAATCCAAATTTTTACTTAATTTTGACTCGAAATGTACTTAAATTATATGTGAATTTACTACACACATAAACAATAAATGTTAATTTTTATATATTTTTATAAAAATTAAGTTACTTATTCGATTTAATTAATTTCGAATCAAAATTGAATACCGTTTTGTTAATTGTATCAGTTAAATCAAGTAAATCAATTAAATGGTCTCATTAACTCGATGTGATCCAATTTTGATATAATTAACAAAATGATATTCAGCTTTGACTCGAAATCAACTAAATTGAATAATTAACTTGATTTATTGTTGATATTCGAGTTAAAATATTTCGGGTCAAATTAAGTAAAAATTCGGATTAAATCGAGTCAAAATTGAGGTACAGTTTGGGTCAAAATTGGATCGGTTTTGGGTTAAAGTTGAGTCAAAATTGGGGTCGATTTAGGGTTAAAGTTGGTTTCAAGTAAAAAAAACGTACTTAATTTTACTCGAAATCAATTAAATCAAGTAAATCGATTAAATTAATAATTAACTTGATTTATTGTTAAAATTCGAGTTAAAATTAAGTAAAAATTATGGTCAAAATTACTACAAATTCGGATTAAATCGAGTCAAAATTGATTCAAATTTGGGTCAAAATTAAAATCAAAATTTGGTCAAATCGGATCAAAATTACTACAAATTCGGATTAAATCGAGTCAAAATTGATTCAAATTTGGGTCAAAAATAAAATAAAAATTTGGTCAAATCGGATCAAAATCGGGTCGGTTAACGGATAATTAACGGAGGAGGTTTTAGGCAGATTTTTGATAGTTGGGGAGAAATAAGATGAAAACCGAAAATCGAGAGGGGAATAGGATGAAGGTCAAAATCGAGGAGAGAATAGGATTAAAATATGATTTTAAGGGGGAATAGGCTGTTTTTCTTTTTTTTTTCTTTAATTTACATGACAAGTTTTATCATATTACAAAAATGTTTTTTCGATATTTCCTTTAAAACTGAATATTTAACTTATCAAAATTCAACCTTTTAACTTATCAAGTGTGGATATTAGGGCTGGACATTATGGTTTGGGTTTTAAAAACCGAACCGAACCGAACCGAAGTTTTGTATTTTAGTTCGGTTTGGATATTTAAATTACCCGATTGGATATGATTATGTAAAACCCGTTGGGTTCGGTTCGGTTCGGGTAATAACCGAAAAATATCGGTTATCCGATCGGATATTAAAATATATTAACAAAAAAATCTAGCCCCAAATTTTTCTGTCCTCACACAAGTCTTCTTCTCCCTCACGTTGTCCATCTCTCTTCACGTTCTTCTTCTCTCTTTGGGTCGTTCTTCTTCTTTCCTTTTGGTCTTATCCGACGATTTTACCCACTTATCGATTTCACTCGGAGATTTCACCCACCATCGATTTTCCCGACAATTTCACCAGCAATTTCATATTTAATTATGTTCTTTATTTGGTTATATCTAACTTTTTTTTTACATAAGAGTGGTTTCATCTTAAATTTTGAAGAAACCGAACTAATATCTAAATGATAACCGAAATAATATCCAAATAATAACCGAACCAAATCGAATTAATTAGAGTTCGGGTTATTTTGGTTATCATTTTTAACATATAACCGAACCGAACCGTTATAAAACCGATCTGAACTGAACCGATTTAAATTTGGTTATAATATGGTTATTATTTATAGAAATCCGAATAAACCGTACCCATCATAACCGAACCGAAAACCGATTTGGCCAGGCCTAGTGGATATCACACGATATTTTGTGGCCCCTTTTAGGTTTTGTCATTTCTAAATTAGACAATTTTGAGGTTTAACACCGTTTTTTAATTATATAAAACGGATATTAGATTTTTTTAAGAGTTACAGAACTATATTTACTATTTTAGTAAAACTTTATCGATTTAGAATCGTATTAGATGATAAAACATATCATAAATTGATGAGAAAGAGAGAAAATCCAACACCAAGCTTAAGCTTAAGACAAAAACACATATATGCACTTGACATTATGTTTAATTTAATAATATATATTTTATATTTTTAGGTTTTTATGAAATTTAAAGAAAATAAAATTGTCAATGGAAATTGATATTAGAATTAATAAAGGAAAAGAGAGAATTATATATTTTGTGAATTGGTGAAAAATGAATTGTATTTCTTAGTTGAAGATTACATCTATTTATACAAGAGGCATATCTTTTGAAAATGCAAGAATATAAAAAAAAATAAAGATACAAGAAAATAAAGATACAAGGAATACAAGAAAAAGTATAAATAAAAAGAAAGAAAGAAAATATTATGATAACAAAATTATGTTTTAATACTCCCCATCAAGATGAGGAGTATGAATTGCATACTCTCATCTTGGAGAGTAAGAGATTAAACATGATACCACACATGTGATATTGGCCATTGCCCTGTATTCAGTCTTAGCACCACTCTGAGAAATGGTTATCTGCTTCCAATTGGCAGCAAAAAAAGATTTTGGTTTAGATTGTAAAGAAATCTGCAATGCAAAAAACTTATCAGAATTAGCAAGATTTTTATAACACAAAAAAAAGAAAATATAGATGTAGGAAACAATTAATGAATTGAAGAAACACAATAAGAATCAAGAAATAGAAATGTTAAATTCTTTTTTTTGTTGCAAAAGAGATGTAAAATTAAATTCTAGGGCATTATCAATTCTAATTGATTTACCAATTAAATGATATTATGTTTCGATCATATTAATAAATTTGAAAAATCCCGATGAAACTTCTGACTTAATGACTAAAAAATAAACCAAAATAGCTCTTGAAAAATCATTAACAATAGTTAAAAAAATATCTATAACCTTCAACAGATTCAATGTGAAAAGATCCCCATATATCCAAATGAATTAATGCAAAATGACTTGATGATTTATGATTATATGAAACAAAAGGAAGTCTATGTTGTTTTGCTAGGGGACATATTAGACAAAAAGTAAAATCATCTTCAGAAGTAGATTGAATAAGAAAGTTTTTCAGAAAGAATTTTAATTTTTAAAGAAGATGGGTGACCTAATCTTTGACACCACAAGAAAGAACATGAAACAAAATAATAAAAACTTTTGGATTTTGAAAGAGAGTTTGAAAGGCTACCATTTCCAATCATCAAAGGCCCAAAAAAGAGTCTGTATTTTACAAGAAAGTTTAGTAAATGATACAAGGAAATCAGAATGTTGAGTCAAATGACTAACACTCAACAAATTGAATTTAAAAGAGGGAATATATAACACAGAATTCAACATGATATTTTAATTTAAAAATGATTGTTCCTATATGATAAAACCAATATATCCAAACCATTTGGCAAAATTGGCAATTGCAAATAAGTATTCATAGAAGTTGATAGAAAGATGAAAGAAATTTTACCGATACCGCTATGGATTGTAGGAACGGATGTAGAAAAAAAATAGAAATTACAAAACTGGATAATACAGGTGATGGTATAAGCCACATAATCTGGCAGCCAAAATGGCGATATGAAAAATGCGATGGAGTAAAAATCACCGATGAGTTTCGGAATCGAACGAAGTCGACTAGAATCGAACAAGATCCTATTGAAATTGAACACGTCTTCGATTGGAGAACGAACAACGAACAACCAACAGCGGATGAAGTCAATCACAGAAAAACCGTCGACAATTGGAAACCACGAATCACGAACATGAATCGTCGATGGAATACAAATTTGATATCGTTGTCTTAATATCGACTAGAAATCGATTTAGATGTTAGGAAATTGGCAACAAATCGAAAGAGAATCGGCTGAAATGGCAAGAAATTAGAAGGAATCGGCTGAAATGGCAAGAAATCGAAAGGGAATCGACTGAAATGGTAAGAAATCGGTAAGAACTCAGGATAAGCGAGTCACAAATCGGAGTATGCAACACTAGAAATTATAGATCGAAGAATATATCGCCGAAAATCATGTCGCTGACGCGGCAAATCACAGATTATCACCGATAGGAAGAAGGAGGAGATATGAAACCGGATTGAAGAAGACGAAAGGAATTTGCTTAGAATCGAGCACCAGAATCACCAGAATCATTAGAATCGAGCACACCGGAATCAACAGTGACATCAGAAGGCATGGGTACCAGATTCACCGGAGCACTAGACGGAGAAACAAAGGCAGCGAAATATGATAACACGTAATCTGTTGTAGTTTTTATATCATTCTTAGGTTTAGTTTTGAGTAGATTACTTAGATTTCATACATTTATCGAGTTTATTCGAGGACTTCATCTACATTTCGTGTTTTGCATAGGAAACGAAGACATGAGGAGAAACACGAGAGATTATGGCAATTTAACCCCGAAAACGTAGTTGAATGACAAGGTTCAACTTGTGAAAGACCATGGATTCAAGTGAACATTCAAACACCGAGCGAATGGAGCGGAAACAACATCTCAAGACATGCACGCTCGGGCATTGGAAGTGTGCCCGCTCTGGTAATTGTTGCCAAGACACCCCCGTAGCTTTGCACGACTCGTGCACTCAAGGAACACGACCAGGAAGGTGTGCCCGCTCGGGTGGAATTGGAGTGCCCGCTCGGGCTAATTGTTGCCAAATACCCCCGTAGCTTTGCACGATTTGGGTTGAAGAGCCACACACTCGGGCATAGGTGCCCGCTCGGGCTAAAATGAGTGCACACGATCGGGCATAAGGTCTGCACGAGCGGGTAGAAGCTGTGCCCGCTCGGGTCCTTGTTTTTCTCAACTAACTCCTAAGTTTTAGAACGACCAAACTAGGAGAGATCATATCTAAAAAAAGGAGATTTGAACCAGATTGAAAAGGAGGATTCAGAGACATTAGAGGACAGATTTGGAGAGATCGAGAAGGACGGAACGAGGGATCCGAAGCATGGAGGATCTATTGAAGATGTCGGTTGATGAATAGGGAGCATTCTTATTCTCTTTCTATGTCGAATTTAGTATTCTTTTGTGTTTCGTTTTCTGAGTTCATGTCCAAGTAGATCTGTTGCCATAGGTTAGAGAGTATTGCCAATATGTAATGAAGTCTTGTGCTTAATGAACGGTGGATCTTAATGCTTTCATACTTGTACGCCACTTGAGATGAATGAATTATCTTTGCTTCAATACTTGTACGCCACTTGATTGATGATATTAGAAGTCTAATAAATCTACGTCAGGGCATTAGACTTTGGAACTTAGCCATGATTTAGGGTTTAATCGGTTTAGAATCTACGCCAGGTCAATTGATTGAATCTAGGGATTAGGATAGCGATTGTAATGCGTCTATGTATGTGAGATGCGCAATAGATATATTGGTATACGCATGCTAGATAGTGGACAAGTCTACGCCAGTCAGTTCCTATAGGAGAGCTTGAATTCCCTGAACTCGTGATAGTATCTAAGACCAATTATCTTGTTAGAACTTCGTTACATCGTTGTGCGACTCTCGATACCAATGGTGTTTTGTCGCTGAGTCATTCCTATCATTAGTTTAATTTGTTTTACATTTGCATTCCATCCATTATTTGATTTCACACGTCTTATTCATTAGTCTAATAGCTTTAGAGTTGCATCAATTCCTTGTGTTCGACCCTAGTTACTACACGATCCGTATTCTTGCGGAAGCGTTAGATCTAGGTAATTTATTACTTAAGTTAACGCACATCAAAATATCACCAAGAGAAGAAAGAAAATGAGCAGAGGAATAGCGACAAGTTGAAGAGAGAGAATTAACGCGGTAAAGAAGAAGCAACAATGAAAGAGGAGAAGCACCAGTGAAGACGTGGAAAAATGCCGTTAGAAGAGATCACCGGTAAAAGCAATTTGCATTAGAAAAAATATTGCTCTAATACCATTTTAGGTTTTGATGAAATTTAAAGAAAATAAATTGTAAATGGAAATTGATATTAGAATTAATAAAGGAAAAGAGAGAATTATATATTTTCTGAATTGGTGAAAAATGAATTGTATTTCTTAGTTGAAGATTACATCTATTTATACAAGAAGCATGCCTCTTGAAAATACAAGAATATATAAAAGAAAATAAAGATACAAGAAAATAAAGATATAAGGAATACAAGAAAAATTATAAATAAAAAGAAAGTCAAAAAATATTAAAAAGAAAATATTATGGTAACAAAATTATGTTTTAATACTCCCCATCAAGATGAGGAGTATGAATTGCATACTCTCATCTTGGAGAGTAAGAGATTAAACATGATACCTCACATGTGATATTGGCCATTGCCCTGTATTCAGTCTTAGCACCGCTCCGAGAAATGGTTATCTGCTTTCAATTGGCAGCTAAAAAAGATTTTGGTTTAGATTGTAAAGAAATCTGCAATGCGAAAAACTTATCAAAATTAGCAAGATTTTTATAAGACAAAAAAAGGAAATATATATGTAGGAAACAATTCATGAATTGAAGAAACACAATAAGAATCAAGAAATAGAAATGTTAAATCTTTTTTTTTGTTGCAAAAGAGATGTAAATTTAAATTTTGGGGCATTATCAGTTCTAATTGATTTACCAGTTAAATGATATTATGTTTCAATCATATTAATAAATTTGAAAAACCCTGACTAAAAAATAAACCAAAATAACTTTTGAAAAATCATCAACAATAGTTAAAAAATATCTATAACCTTCAACAGATTCAATGTAAAAAGATCCCCATATATCCAAATGAATTAATGCAAAAGGACTTGATGATTGATTATGTGAAACAAAAGGAAGCCTATGTTGTTTTGCTAGGGGACATATTAGACAAAAAGTAAAATCATCTTCAGAAGTAGATTGAATAAGAAAGTTTTTCAGAAAGAATTTTAATTTTTAAAGAAGATGGGTGACCTAATCTTTGACACCACAAGAAAGAATATGAAACAAAATAATAAAAACTTTTGGATTTTGCAAGAGAGTTTGAAAGGCTACCATTTCCAACCATCAAAGGCCCAAAAAAGAGTCTGTATTTTACAAGAAAGTTTAGTAAATGAATACAAGGAAATCAGAATTTTGAGTCAAATGACTAACATTCAACAAGTTGAATTTAAAAGAGGGAATATATAACTTAGAATTCAACATGATATTTTAATTTAAAAATGATTGTTCATATATGATAAAACCAATATATCCTAACCATTTGGCAAAATTGGCAATTTCAAATAAGTATTCATAGAAGTTGATAGAAAGATGAAAGATAAAAATTTTACCGATACCGTTATGGATTGTAGGAACGGATGTTGAACAAAAATAGAAATTACGAAACTGGATATTACGGGTGATGGTATAAGCTACATAATCTGGCAGCCAAAATGGCGATATGAAACAGGCGATGGAATAGAAATCACCGATGAGTTTCGGAATCAAGAAGTCGACCAGAATCGAACAAGATCCTATTGGAACTGAACACATCGTCGATTGGAGAACGAACAACGAACAACCAACAACGGATGAAGTCAATCAAAGAAACAACGTCGACAATTGGAAACCACGAACCACGAACATGAATTGCTGATGGAATACAAATCTGATATTGTCATCTTGATATCGGCTAAAAATCGGTTTAGATGTTAGGAAATTGGCAACAAATCGAACGAGAATCGGTTGAAATGACAAAAATCAGAAGAAATCGGCTTAAATGGCAAGAAATCGAAAAGGAATCGGCTGAAATGGTAAGAATCAGCAAGAACTCAGGATAGGCGAGTCACAAATCGGAGTATGCAACACCAGAAATTACAAAGCGAAGAATATATCACCGGAAATCATGTCGCTGACACCACAAATCAAAGATTATCACCGATAGGAAGAAGGAGGAGAGATGAAGCCGGATTAAAGAAGACGAAAGGAATTTGTTTAGAATCGAGCACCGGAATCACCAGAATCATCAGAATCGAGCACACTGGAATCAGCGGTGACATCAGAAGGCACGGGTACCAGATTCACCGGACCACTAGACGAAGAAACAAAGGCAGCGAAATATCACCAAGAGAAGAAAGAAAATGAGCAGAGGAATAGCGGCAAGTTGAAGAGAGAGAATCAACGCAGTAAAGAAGAAGCAACAGTGAAAGAGGAGAAGCACCGGTGAAGACGTGGAAAAATGCCGTTAGAAGAGATCACCAATAAAAGCAATTTGCCTTAGAAAAAATATTGCTCTGATACCATTTTAGGTTTTGATGAAATTTAAAGAAAATAAAATTGTAAATGGAAATTGATATAGAATTAATAAAGGAAAAGAGAGAATTATATATTTTGTGAATTGGTGAAAAATGAATTGTATTTCTTAGTTGAAGATTACATCTATTTATACAAAAGGCATATCTCTTGAAAATATAAGAATATATAAAAGAAAATAAAGATACAAGAAAATAAAGAAAATTATAAATAAAAAGCAAGAAAGAAAATATTATGATAACAAAATTATGTTTTAATATATATCTTAAAGTCCCTTAGATGTGATTAGTAATACGATTAGAATCTAAAAATGACCCAAAATGAAAGATAATTAAGATAACTAGATGATACTCGCGTGTTGCGCGATTTTGTGATAATTATATTGTATGTTTTTTAAACGTTATATATAATTCAATAATTCAATTGTTATGACATTTGATATATGTATCGGTCAATACAAACACACGAATTCTAATTTTTACTGTAACAATAAATTTATATGATGTAATGTAAACTAACAATGACATATGTTAATAATATCATTGAAATTGTAGAACGTAATCTGTTGGAGATAGTGATTGCATAATTTGGACTGGAGTTTGTTTTATACGTATCTGTATAATTTTTTAGGACTAAATTGCATTTATAACATGATTTAAAAATAATTATTGAGGTATGGACATAATTTGAGAATATTTAAAACTAATTTATTTTTGAATTTCTTGATTTAGATTTTGATCGGTATAGATATTTGTGGAGCATGACGGTCGAAGTGTTAACAAACATGATTTATCCATTTACAAAGGATAATTACGCAATGATATGAAAAAACATATATTAATTAATATAAGTGTTATTTTTTTAATATCGTTTATCAAAATCTAAATGGTACTCGCATATTGCGCTGTTTTATGATAATAAAATTGTGTTTTCTTAAATTGTTTGTCCTCCATGTTTAGCTGTCCATTACAAGAAAAAACTAACAAAAAAAATCAGATTCTAGATCTTTGAAAACTTTTAGGTTTTCGAGATTGGTGTATATAGTTTTTTTATAAGTAGAAATTTAAATGCAAAGATAAAAGCCGAATATATGTTTACTTTAATACAGTTCTATATATTTATATGTTGTGTAAAATATGGTATAACCTATATTTATATTTTGTGTAATGTATTGGTTGTTTTCGTTAATTATCAATATTTTAAATATTTATTTAATTTTGATTCTTGATATTATTCTATATCCACATACATAGTGATATAAATATAATACGATTTTATTCAAGTTTTGTTTTTACTTTTATTTATAATAACGAATAAATTACCTCAAGCGAAGACCTTGCAATTTAATTATTTTTAATATTTTTATTTTTTTAAATAGTATTTAATTTTGTAATATTTTTAGAATTTTAATTTGATTAATTTAGAAAGAAATTATAATTTATGTTTAAAAAATTTATCAACAATTTTTTATAATTACAATAATAAAATAATAACAGTAACAATAAAATATATAACTACATTCTATTTTATTACTATTAAGATTATATGTAAATTAGATTTAAATAGAGATTTTTCTCTCTCTTGGTGATGTGGTTTCACTGTAAGAGAAGAAAAACATCCTTATTATATATATGATTTCATAAATTATAAATCAACTCTAATCATATTATGAATATTAATTTTTGAGCGTTTATTTGATTTTGATTCTTGATATTGTTCTATATCCACATACAGATTGATATAAATAAAAACGATTTTATTCAAGTTTTGTTTTTATTTTTTATTATAAAGAAGAAATTAACTCAAACAAAGACCTTACAACTTAATTATTTTTTATATTTTCAATTGTTTTCAAATTTTATTTAATTTTTTAATATTTTTAAAAATTTGAATTTGATTAATTCAAAAAGAAATTATTATTATTTTTTTAAAAATTGTAAACAAATTTTTATATTAAAATAATAAAAATAATAAACAATAACAATAAAATATAATATAATCTTCTAATTTATTATTTATTATTATATTTAAATTAAAGGTTATTATTTTCGGTGCAGCTTTACAATAGAAAAAAAAAACTTCTTATTATATATATATATATATATATATATATATATGATTGTATGGATAATTACGAGGCTTAATTGATACATACAAACAGTGTTATTTGGGGCAATAATTTTCAACCCTTGCGCACTAACAACGGCCATTTCAAGGTTTACCCTAAAGCAACCTATCGCGTCTCTGATAAGACGCGTTTCATATAAAAGTAATTTTTTAATGTTATCCACTTGTCCTTATTAACCATTTGTTTATTTTGTTTTTCAGTGAAAAGAATTAATATCCATTTTAACTTATTTTTGGAGCTTCATCAATACAAAAATCATTATTGATTTAGTAAAAAAATTTAAGCATATTTTTATTTATCATAATAAAAGTTTGATTCATAGAGGAAAAACACTCCAAAATTACTTTTAAATCATTCGAACAACTTTGATTAAAAAACACTTCAACAAGAATATATTGAAAATTGGGAAGGTGAAATAATGCAAATTTTGGAAGTTTCTAAATAAGAGTAAGAAAGATATTTTATTTGGGGGACAAAAATTATGGAAAGACACAAAATAATACGATAAGTATTAATGACATCAGTATGAGGTGTCAACGGTCCAATATAAGCACCTATATGTGTGTCAATTCCATGTATATCGATTGTCTTCCTCGACCTAACTCACCAAATCCCTTTGCCTTCTTGTTTTTTCCGTCGATCAAAAACAGAGCTCCCAAAACCAGAGAGAGAGAGAGAGAGAATGGCCACCATCTCCAAGCTCGCAAACCCTAGCGTTGCTGCTTCTGGCAACCCCAAATCGTCGTCTTCCTCTTCTTCTTCTTCCCTTTTGCCCAGATCCTTCATCGGCTTCCGCGGTAAAAGCGATTTTAACGTCAAGCTTTTGTCGTCTCAATTACGCCTGCGATATGATCAACAATCGCGAGCCTCTCTGATGTGAGTATCTCTCTGCCTATATCCATGTGGATGTGTATATCTTTCGTCTGCCGTGTCGGGTTTCTTTCAGAAATGATTTTGTATTTGCTTGTTAGGTTATCTGTCTGATTCTGAGCTTGATTATTGATATCTGAGATGAATTTGTTCATACTAATTTTGTTTGATTGGATTCTATTCCCTTACAGTGTCAAGTGTTCAGCTTCTGGTGGAAATGGAAGTACCACAAAGAGAACTACACTTCATGATCTATACGAGAAAGAAGGGCAAAGTCCATGGTATGACAATTTGTGCCGTCCCGTGACAGATCTTCTCCCGCTCATCGACAGTGGCGTTAGAGGTGTAACCAGCAACCCTGCGGTAATTATCATTTCTTTCTTCTTATTAGTCTGATTTCGGCTTCATTTGTCTCACTCTTTTAACTATGTAAACCCACAGATCTTCCAGAAAGCCATATCTTCTTCAAACGCTTACAACGACCAGTTCAGGTACTCCTCAAGACTTCACTTTGAGCATTATGCTAATTCCCATCTGATTGTATCAATGTGTCCAATGACTGATAGTTGTTCAGAAACACTAGCTATAGTTGCAAAGGAGGCTGCTTCATTGTGTTTTCTCTGATGGAATTTGCTCTTAGGGAACTTGTACAATCAGGAAAAGACATTGAAAGCGCGTATTGGGAGCTCGTAGTGAAGGATATTCAGGACGCTTGCAAGCTTTTCGAGCCCATTTATGATGAGACTGATGGTGGCGATGGCTATGTCTCTGTAGAAGTTTCTCCCAGACTTGCTGATGACACCCAAGGAACTGTCGAAGCTGCAAAATGGCTTCACAAAGTTGTCAATCGTCCAAATGTTTACATTAAAATTCCTGCTACTGCTGCTTGCATACCTTCCATCAGGGATGTGATTGCATCTGGCATAAGTGTCAATGTCACAGTAAGCCTCTTAATCTGACGAAGCTGTTAGTATTATGTTTCTCGGTAGATCTTATATAGTTGTTGTTGTTATGTGCTTTTGCAGCTTATATTCTCCATTGTTGTTGTTATGTGCTTTTGCAGCTTATATTCTCCATTGTTGTTGTTATGTGCTTTTCCAGCTTATATTCTCCATTGCTAGATATGAGGCTGTGATTGATGCGTATTTGGATGGCCTCGAGGCCTCTGGACTAGACGACCTCTCAAGGGTTACAAGTGTCGCTTCCTTCTTTGTCAGCCGTGTTGACACTCTCATTGACAAGATGCTTGAGAAAATCGGTACCCCTGAGGCCCTGGATCTCCGTGGGAAGGTGAACTTTAGTTTATGGTTGATAATAAATGTAAGTAAACATCGTGAATTATCGAGCTTACAATTCATGATATTCCATTGTTTCAGGCAGCTGTAGCTCAAGCTGCGTTGGCATACCAACTGTACGAGAGGAAATTCTCGGGTCCAAGATGGGAGGCTCTGGTGAAGAAAGGTGCGAAGAAACAAAGGCTTCTTTGGGCTTCCACAAGTGTGAAAAATCCTGCTTATCCCGATACTCTGTACGTCGCTCCTCTCATTGGACCTGACACGGTGAGTGTATACTTTTTCTTACCGAAATCTCATCTTCTGCGTAAAAATGTTGGTCCTGAATAAACCCTGATCGAATCTGCTTCAAAAACAGGTTTCAACGATGCCTGACCAAGCCCTTGAAGCATTCATCGATCACGGGGCAGTCGGTAGGACCATCGACGCAAATGTATCAGAAGCAGAAGGGATCTACAGCGCGTTAGAGAAGATAGGGATAAACTGGAACAAGGTGGGTGATCAGTTGGAAGAGGAAGGGGTGGACTCGTTCAAGAAGAGTTTCGACAGCCTTTTGGGTACACTGCAGGACAAGGCCAACTCTCTCAAAGTGGTCAACCACTGAACTTTGGTCTTTTCTTTCCCATTGCCTCGTACGTCGTTTCTTTGGTGGTAATAAAAGAAGCCGGGTTTTACAAAACCATTATGTTTGTAAAGTTATGGGCTTTTGTCGGATTCTTAAGAGTTAAGTGTCCTCTCTTTCTTCTTTGAGTTTCATTTGGCTTCAATCGAATTTCTTAAGTTTTTTTTCTTGGTTTCTCGCTGTTATGGCTAAATTTGCAAGTAGTATTGCATAACCTATAAACATAACAAGTTGGTTTATTATTATTCATACTCATTCGTCCGATTTTTACAAATTTCATATTATGCAATTTATATAATTACCATTCTAAATACAACAAAATTGGTTTAAAATCAAATAAAAATCACCTAAAAAATTGTATCAACATCGGATAAAAACTAGGTTAGAACCAAAATTGGATTAAAAATAATCAAAATTTAGTGATTCGGGTGAGTTTTTTAATGGTTTCGATTCAAAATAATTAATTTAACGAAAATTTTGATTGAAGGGTTTTAGGCAAAATTTTGATAGATGAAAAAAAAAATAAAGTTAAAACTAAATATCGAATGGAGAAACGAATGAAAACAAAAATCCAAAAATAAACGGATTAAAGATAAATTTTCGAAAAATAGACGAAAAATAGACTTTCTGTCACATTATATTTTTTCTAAACTATCATTACTAATCCTCTTTCCTTGAACTTTAAAAATTCATCCTATTTTCTCATCCGTTAAATATTTATTAATTTTTCTGTTAATTTTTTTCAAAATAGCCTATTCTCGCCCAAACTATATGACTTCTAGCCTATTTCCCAGAACTATATAAATTCTAGCCCATTCCCCCGAACTATATAACCTTTAGCCTGTTACTATTAAAGAAAATATATTACGTCATATAGTTCGGGGGAGGGAGGGGGGAATAGGTTAGAGGTTATATAGTTTGGGGGAAATAGACTATAATTCATATTGTTTGGGGAAAAATATAGTTGAGAGGGGAGAATAAGCTAGAATTCATATAGTTTGTGGGAAATACACTAAAAATCATATAGTTTGGGGGAAATAAGTTGTTTTAAAAAAATTTAACAAATAAATTAACTGATATTTAACGTAAAGAGAAATATGATGAATTTTTAAAATTAAGGGAGAATAGAATTAGTAATGATAGTTCATGAGAATATGATGAGAGAAAAAGTTTAAGGGGAATATGATTAAAATGAGATAGTCTAGGGGAAATATTTCTTTGATGTTCAAATTGTATTAGATAGTTTTTTTTATAAAATTATATATTTTATATAATAAATTATAGAATATAGGAAAAAATCTAAAAATTATATATTGTGTTATTTAAAATATCAAAATTATGAATAAATTATTTTTAAAATTATAATTACTTTCATAATATTGATTTCCATGGTACATGAACTGTGATAAAAGAACTATAATTACTTCACATAATTATTTTTAAAATTAATTCAAAATAATTTATTATTAACGAAATATAATAATTACTTTATAAACGTACATGATACTTTATTGTTTGTCGATATAATACATATTTATACATTAATTTAAAAGCAATCTTGATACTTTTTATTTATTATTTCAAAATAATGATATTATATATATAAAAATAAAAAAGAAGTAAGAAATTATATATCATATTGTTTTTTGAACAAATTATGTATGTTCAGATTTTTTCTTAAATAACATATAAATTTTATTATTTCGAGATTAATATAGACGGATCAAATTGCAAATATATATGGTGAAATTTTAATATAATTATAATTTTTATATTTGTATCGAGATATGGTGTAGTAGAAATGTAGAAATGTGAGAATCCGTTAGACGAGTAGGGAATTAGGAGTCGAAGTCTCTACAAGTATCTGAGAGGCAGTTATCTTCCTTGCTTCCTCCTTCGGCTGATATACAAATTACATAACTCTCACTTCAATGGCGTCGATTTCTGCTCTCAACTCTCTCCCTCCTTCTCCGTCGCTCCCCGGAGCTTCTTCCTCCTCCGTACTCCGCTGTCTCCTTCTTTTTCTTCTTCTTCTTCTTCTATCATTCTAAAGGAATTTCTCACTCTCTTATTTCTATTTCTCAGAGATGGCGGAAGACGGTTGCTGCTCGATTCGCTGAGCAATCGGATGCATTCTCCCCTCTTCATTCCTGTGGTTCGTCGCTGTTTTGAATGGGAAGCCTGATTATCCTGGTTTGGATTTTAATTTGTGTTCCAAATTTATTTTTTGTTTTAAGTAGGTGGGAATTGTGAACCTGTTTTCTCTGGAGAGTTGGATCGAAGAAAACTGTTGGTTTCATCTGTTGGTGTATTGGTCGGAGCCTGGGCAAATGCTGCTCAAGATGGATCAGCTGCAGCTGCTGAATTCGCTGACAGTAAGATTTTGTTTCTATTGGAGACCAAAGTATATTTGTTACAAGTATGTGAGAAACAAGATTTTGTTGCGATTGCGATCATGTAGTGCTTTTTATAGTTGTGTTCCTGCCACGTTACGTTATTAGAAACAATAGAAACCTTAGCTTTGACCATTCGTCAACCAGTTAATGAACTTATATGTGTCACTAAGAGATTGAATTTGGCAGGAACATAGGTCTAACTATGAGTTTCATTCTTGAAGAAGCAATGCAATTTGTAATTGGAATTCTCCTTGGTTTCACGTACATCCATCGTTTATTCTGTTCCTATCTTGCTGAGTGAACTTGGTTTTATGAGGGATGTGGCCTTTTGAAGATAGACTTATCTGTGTATGGCATCTTCCGAATAGCACTGTTTGGTGTTGTATTTGAAGGGGATTATAAAGATGATGTTATAATCGGAGTTATGTGAATACAAAAGTTCGGTGAAAGACTTTCTTCTTATGACAAACATAATTTTGTTCTCTTCTTACTTGTGTTAAAATTTTTCACATACCTCTGTATGCAGTGCCAGCACTTAGAGGAAAAGATTATGGCAAAACAAAAATGAAGTACCCGGATTATACGGAAACGTTATCAGGGCTTCAGTATAAGGTCGTCCTTCATTAGCACCAACCCACCTTCTATTGGACTTACCAGTTAGAATCTTGTGATATGTTCATCTCTGACTTTGAAGGTTGAAAAGAGTGCAGGATTTGCGAGTAGGAATGGGGCCTAAACCAAAGAATGGAGAAACAGTTGTGGTAAGGAAATTTTGGTGTAGCTATTGTTATCTCTGCGTACATAGTTACTCTTTGACATGTGAGGGTCAAGATGAGTAGTAGTTTTGATTTAAAGATTGCAAGGATTATAGAAACCCGAGTTTGTTTGTGATGCTTCAATGACCTAATAAGGACTGTTTATTTTGTGCCTTGGAGCTACTGATGCAAACATTGGACTCGGAATATTAGGTTGATTGGGATGGTTACACAATAGGTTACTATGGCCGCATATTTGAAGCTCGCAATAAAACAAAAGGGGGTTCTTTTGAGGTATGAACATGTAGTTTTCTCTCGGTTTCAATTAGTGACTGGAAATCTTCGCCCTTAAATTGTAATTCTTTCTTCTAACTCTGCAGGGAGATGATAAGGACTTCTTTAAATTTACCTTAGGAGCTCATGAGGTGAGTATGCCCTTCTATGCTTCTCAATCCCAAGCGTTTCTGCTTTCTTGCACATGTATTAATCAGGAGGACAAACATAGTAACGATTTTCGGAGGCTTTATCATAATCTCCTATGCATCACAGCTTGAAAATGAAATGTGGTTGTTCTGTGCAGTGGGAGAGTTTGAATTTCTTTTGGCTAATTGATTTCAACGATTCAGGTAATACCCGCATTTGAGGAAGCTGTCTCCGGGATGGCTCTAGGGGGTATCAGAAGGTTCATCATCTTTCTCTTCTTCTAGAGTATATAAAAATTATTGTTCAGATAATCTCATCCGAGCTTATATCCATTTGCATCAAGCACTAAATTTCTCGGGTTCCTTGTCTTTCATAACTGTATTTCCTTAACCGGTGACTGCATTAAAAACAGAATCAGGGCTTCTAGGATTGGAGTCATAATACCATGCCCCAGCCGATCTAACACTTCGCATTGTGCTGCAGGATCATTGTACCTCCAGAACTAGGATACCCGGAAAACAACTTCAACAAGAGCGGCCCAAAGCCGACAACTTTTTCTGTGAGTCGATACCCTTAGAGGCATTTACACGTAAGACCTGTTGTTGTTATCTGTAACATCTCTAAAAGGTTCATACGGTGGCTTTCCGCAGGGACAAAGGGCCTTAGATTTTGTGCTGAAGAATCAAGGGCTCATCGACAAGACTCTTCTCTTTGATGTGGAACTTCTCAAAATCTTACCCAAATGATCAATCAGAAACCCAAGTACATATATACATATAAATATATATACTTTACCAGCACGGTGCGACCATGTGTTGCACAAAATGATAGAACCAACAGTTTTCGTGGAATAAAAAAGTATATTGCAATAGTTTATATCCACCTGTAATCTTAGGCTATGGAGATTTTTCATAACACACACAGCTACTGCTACATAGGACAATTGTTTCAAGCGGAAGCAGTGAGTCAGAAGTGGGAACCATCCAACAAATTAAAGCCCGAAGGCTTGATTCTTTAGTCGGAGAGCAAATCACAAAAACATTGACATAGGACAAGAGAGGCAAAACGAAAGAGGCGAAGCTGAACAAAGTTCCAAAGTTGCCTTACATTTTGATCCTACCGTTTAAACCAGTTGGCGACGCTTGTATGGAAGATGTTCTCTTATGATTATATTGAGATGTACAGGACTATATATACACACTTTACACTAGGGTTATGCTAATAATGAAATTACATTTGTGAACATGATTTCCTTATCTACTCTTATATTGCCTTATAGCCCCCTCAAGATGAAGCATCGGACGTGACTCCAATCTTGGAACATAAATCACGCAGTCGAAACCGGGATAACGGCTTCGTCAGAGCGTCGGCCAACTGATCCGAGGAGTGAACGTGACAAACTCGAAGTAGACCAGCTTCAATGTGTTGTCGAACAAAGTGGTAGGACAACGCAATGTGCTTCATGTGAGAATGAAAGACGAGATTGGCACACAAGTACGTGGCTCCAACGTTGTCGCAATAGATAACCGGCTGAGTTTTTAATGATTGGCCAAGTTCAGTGAGAAGAGAACATACCCAAGTGAGTTCGGCCGTGGTGGTTGCTACCGAGCGATATTCAGCTTCCGTGGAGGACAAGGCACTCATACGTTGTTTCTTAGACGACCATGATATAGGATGACGACCCAAGTAAACAATGTAGGCACCGGTGGATGAGAAATCATCCTTGTTTCCAGCCCAGTCGGAATCAGAGAAAGCATGCAAGGTGATGTCGTTGGAGGCTGCAAGAAAAATTCCCAAGTGGGTAGTGCCCGCGAGGTAGCGGAGAACACGTTTTGCCGCCACCCAATGATCCGTTCGGGGAGAGTGCATAAATTGTGACAATTTGTTGACGGCGAAGGCAATGTCCGGACGGGTGAACGATAAATATTGTAGGCTTCCAACAACCATGCGATACTCAGTGGGGTTATCAAGTGGTGTCCCTGATGTGAATGAGAGAGCCGCCGTGGTTGCCAAGGGAGTTCCAACGGGTTTGGCCTCATTCATATTGGTTTTATGAAGAATGTCCATGATATATTTCCTTTGAGTGAGAAGAATGCCGGCCGGTGTTCTTGTGACTTCAACCCCAAGAAAATAGGATAAGTCACATAGGTCTTTCAAGGAGAACCGCCGAGAAAGTGAAGTGATGACATCTTGAATTCGAGGGGACCAATTTCCTGTGATTATAATGTCATCCACGTAGACGAGCACAAATATGCATGCGTCGTTGTTGCGAAGGATGAATAGAGAGGCATCTGCAAGTGAGTTAACAAAGCCATACTCAAGTAAATAGTGTTTGAGTTCAGAGTACCAAGCGCGTGGAGCCTGTTTGAGGCCATAGATAGCCTTCCGAAGTTTGCATACGTGCGTGGGATGTTCCTTGTCGATGAATCTCGGGGGCTGCGACATGAAGGCTTCTTCCTTGAGGTGACCTTGGAGAAATGCATTGACATCTAGTTGACGAAGAGGCCAACCGGAGCTTGCAACAAGACTTAGAATGACTCGAATTGTGGTAGGTTTAACAACCGGGCTGAATGTGTCGAGAAAGTCTACACCGGATCGTTGATGAAAACCCTTGGCCACGAGCCTAGCCTTGGACCTGTCAATATCACCATTAGGTAGCTGTTTAGTACGAAAAATCCATCGACACCCTACAATGTTGGATGCCTCTTCGGCCGGGACAAGTGTCCATGTCTCATTGCGGAGCAAGGCATCAAATTCTTCACTCATCGCGCGCCTCCATCTCTCGGGTTTTCATTGGGTAGGTTGTTGTTTTGGTGCTGACATTTGGTTACGGTTCATTAGATGAGACAAGTGAGGAGTCCAACAATGCCGGAGCTTCATGTTGTGTAGCAGATGTTGGTGCAGAGGGCAAAGGATCTGAGCTGGGGGCTTCGTCCGATGGTGTTCGAGGGAGCCGCCGGTCATGCACAATAGCAGAGGAAACAGAGGAGACAGGAGGGAATGAAGGTGCTAAAGAGTCGGTTTGGGTCGATCGTCTTGTTTTGTTGGAGAATGGGAATTGGCTTTCACAAAACACTACATGACGAGAGACATAAAGACGTGATGAGTGAGGTATAATTGGGTGTGGAACCGAAGAGAAGTTCAAACGGAGAGACATTTGAAGTGATCGGAGAAGGCATTCTGTTAATAAGATAAGTTGCGGTGGTGAAGGCATAAGGCCAAAATTCAATGGGAATGGATGCGTGAGACATCATGGAAAGTGCAGTTTCAACAATATGGCGATGGCGCCGCTCCAAAATACCATTGTGTTCGGGGGTATGTGGAGGTGTGGTGAGATGAGAAATTCCTTGTGAGGCAAGAAAGGATCGAAGAGCTAAAAACTCGCCACCATTGTCCGTGTAAAGAGTAACAATTTTTTGTTGAAACTTGTTTTCAACAATGTTTTTAAAAGTGATAAAAATATTTAAAACTTCTGATTTCTTGCGAAGGGGTAAAGCCATATATATCTTGTATAATGATCCACAAAAATCACATAATATTTGAAACCATTGTGTGAATAATGTGGTGATGTCCACACATCCGAAAATAAAAGTTCAAGTGGCCGTGAAGATGATAGAGATGTTGTGGAAAAAGGTAACTTGTGACTTTTATTCATGAAACAAGAAATGCAAGATAAAGACTCTTTAAAGTTTGAAGACAACGGAAGTGAAAACTTAGAAATGACACTTTTTAATACGGGGACTGCGGGATGACCTAGACGACGATGCCACTCGGATAAAGTGGTATGTACACAAGGAAAAGCTTGAATGGAGGTTGAAGAAGACGAGGGTGCGACCGGCAGCTCGTAGACTCCGTTTCTAACATTTCCCGTCATTATTGGCGCCCCCGTGCTTAGATCCTTCACCTGAAACATGTCATGATAGAATTCAACGGAAACATGATTAGTCCAACAAAGTTGGTTGATGGAAATAAGGTTTTTGGTAATGGAAGGCACACAAAGGACGTTATGTAAAGTGAGGGTGTGTGGAGGACAAGGAAGAGAGATAGAACCCGTATGAGTGATGAGAAGAATCTGTGAATGGTAATCTGAATTGATTGATTACTAAAAAGCCATAAACGGCTATATATGCAAGAGATTAATGATATGACCTAATGAGAGAATAGTAAATTACAAATATACCCTTAATACAATAATATCCTAATATCCTTATACGCCCCCGCAAGATGAATCACCGGAGGTGATTCCAATCTTGGAACACAGCTCGTGAAATTGTAACCGCGGAAGAGGTTTGGTAAGGAGATCAGCGAGTTGGTCCTTGGAGTGCACGTGAGAAACGCTGAGTTGAAATTGTGGGCAACGTTTGGCGCTATGACCAAATGTACCACATGCTTGGCACTTGCCTTGATAACCTCTCGATTGTGTTTGGTTGTTGCGGTTCCAAGTTGATCCGCCGCGGCCACGGTTGGAAGATGCCCCGCGAACGTTGGTTGCAAGTGCCGTGATCGGATGCGATGAGATCAAGGGAGCCGAGGCTAAGAGTTTGGCTTCATGATTGAAGAGGCGCTCATGAAGCTCGTCGAAGGAGATCAGCGAAGCTCGTGCATTCACAGCATCAACCACAGATTTGTACTCGTCGGGCAAGCCGTCGAGAATGACTTCTAGGAGATCTTCAGGGTCGAGTGCCTTACCTAAAAGAGCAAGTTCATCAGCTTTGGAGTTGATAGATCGCATATATTCATCGATGGTGAGTGTTCATTTAACGGATCGCTTGAGTTGCTCCCGAATCTGTCGAATGTGGCCTCTCGATGCTTTCCCGTATGTATTAGCTAGCAGCTGCCAGGCGTCACGAACGGATGCGGCACGGGCAATAAGCGGCTGAAGTGGAACAGAAAGAGAGCCGAGGAGGGCTGAGTAGAGGAGCCTGTCTTGTTTCTTGTATGGCGCAAAGGCCGGGTTGGGATGCGAGATCCCGTCGACAACGATTGTAGGAGAGGGCACCAAAGAGTTGTCTTGAATGAAACATTCAAGACTGTGGCCTTCGAGAAGATCGGTGACTTGCACTTGCCATGTCAGATAATTTGTGGGTGTTAACTTGGTGATATTGGCCATGTTTACAGTGAGCAACACCCGTTGTGGATCCGAGGGAGTGAAAACAAGAGTTGGTTCGGATGATTGGGAGTGTGTGTCATCATGAGGAGGCAAGGTGCTGGAACTCATGGTGTTTGGCGAAGAAGAGAATGAACGGCGGCTAGGGTTTTGAAAGAAAAAAAAAAGACGTGTGTCTTTAGGCTCTTGATACCATATGGAAGATGTTCTCTTATGATTATAATTGAGATGTATAGGATTATATATACACACTTTACACTAGGGTTATGCTAATAATGAAATTATATTTGTGTATATGATCTCCTTATCTACTCTTATATTGCCTTATAGCTTGTAGCGAACCATCACTTTACCTTTCACGCCAACGACCATAGCATTCCAGTCGATCTCAGGGAAAGGTGAAATCAACTCGAGTTCAAAGTTCCTCAACAAATGACTCCATATAGCTTTGATCTGCAGGTATGCGAATGGCTCCCCGAGACACCCATGTCTGCCTCCCCCAAAGGAGATGTAAGAGAACGCCCCTGCGACTTTGTCCTCTTCTCTTCCTGGAGCAAATCTATCAGGATCATAGGTGTCAGGGTCTTTGAAGATATGGGGAAGGCGATTAGCGAATGCTGGTGAGGTTGCCACGATATGACCCTTGGGGATGTCGTATTGTTTCCCATCTCGGGTTGTCACGCTGAAATCGCTGTGCGAGGCTCTCATGAGCATGATCAATGGAGGGTGAAGTCTCAAAGCCTCCTTTATACAACGGTAAAGAACGTCCATTTCAGACAGAATATCATGATCAATCTTGTCCCCGTATTTTTCTATCAGTTTCTTCTGCTCATCCAAAGCGGCTGAGAAATACTGCTTGTATTGCATGAGATAGGCACCGGTCCAAGTGGAAGTGATGGAGCTCGTGTGTTGTCCAGCAAACAGAGCAGCAATGAGCAAGCCTGTGACCTCAGATTCGGTTGTACTTCGACCATCTTTATATTTTGAGTCGATGAAACATTGCAACATGTCAGTCTCAGAATTTTCAGAGCATTTTCTTGATGAGAGATCTTGGCGAAGATATCTGCAAGCCTTAAACGGGCCTTGTCGCGACATCTGTGAGCCGGGATGGGAAGATGTGGGAAGAGAACACTGACGGGGAGCATTCCGTTGTCGAGATCGTGGAACAAGGCCGAGACATCATCGAAAAGCTGGTCACGTACTTCTCGACCGAGTAAACATCTACTAGCAGTTAAGATGATATAAGACGCTCCAGCTCCCCCTTTATGTCCACTTCCCCGCTTTCGCCCCAATTCGAGAAGAAATCCTGACAACATTCAGAATCCCATAAGGTAAACAGGATGACAAAACAAGATCCACAACAAAGACTTCATGTTGGAATTTAAGCTAACCTCGACTTCCATAATCATCTGATCAACATAACCCTTCAACTTGTTCACTCTGAGAGCCTCAGTGAAGAACCGGAACTGCTCTTGGCGAACAGAGTAGTCCACATCAAACACAACTCCTGGTCCGAAAGTGGGTACATTGAACTGATACACTTCCTGTTGGCTCAGATCAATCTCAGGGGCTTTGAAAAAGTGAGCCGACACTTCAGGACCAATGAGAAAGGTGATGTTCTTGTGAACAAGCCTCACCGTGAACACACTCCCAAGCTTTGGGTATTCCTCTCGGAGCATTATGATCGGGCCTTTCAAGAAACGATGTAGGCTTCCAATTAAAGGCGGCCATGCCCGAACGGTAGGAGGCATACGCTTCTTCAAGCCAGATAACAGAAAGGACGTGATGAGCTTGGCCACAACAATTGTGGCCACTAAAAGGAATCCCGTGTTCAAGAACTTGTTGTTGTCCATGTCTATTGCCATTCGTGTTTCTTTTTTTACTGATTCTAACTGTAAAACCAATAACACAAAGCCATTAAGGAACTGATGAGATTCACACGGTTCAACACTCGAGATTCTTTGTTCTTGCGGATAAAAACTGATTGGCAGCTAATCGTGCAAACAGAGCAACAAGTAAATCAACATTTTATGAGAATTAACACTCATTCTACTATTCAATCACTTTCTGATTTCCCCCCAACAACAAACTGTAAGTAAAAAATAGAACGTGACTATAGCTGTGTCGTGGTAAATGCCACTGCTTTGAAAGCGAAATTTCGGTACGACCGTGGTGCAATCAAGACCGATTGTTTCTCCAAGGTTCACACAGCAGCTCCCTCGAACGCGTGCACTCGCGAAAGAGGAAGATGGAATAACTTTAAAACTCGTATGAAAAAACTAGACTGTGCTTGGGGTTGCACGGTTGGAGAATATTGAAAGAAGTGAAAGAAAACGTTAGTTTTTTGTTGATCTCTTTGGCTTGGCCGAAGTGGCCTTTTATAGGCTTCTTTGGAGTGCCCACAACTGCCATTACCGAGATGGCAGCCACCAAAAATGGTCAGCTGGGTCGGCTCCATGAGAATAGGGGTGTTTGAACAAGTCTTATTCAGAAAATAAAACAAAAAATAGTCATTTTTCTCCAACAATCCCCCACAAAATGACTATCACAATTTTAAAACATACGAGTAAATAATGTAGGAATTGAATTACTTAAGCATCAATATCTTACGATTGAATTGATACGTAGTGATGTGAGGCAACAATTTAAACTAGTGAAAGTGAATTGCTTCTTGAACTTTCAAAAGCTTAAACTGAGACCCCCACAACACGTATCAATTCCTTGGTATTTGCTATTCCGCGATACGGTTACAACGCTTTTAAAGGCCATGCGTTTTTCCTTTTACCTTGGTTCTATGAGTGCTCTAGAAAGAAACTCAGCTTTCTTTCATAGAAGGCGGCCCACCTTCACACTCATTTACAAAAAATAACTTCATCAAGTCCGATATAATTACAGACCACTCAACCATAGAGCTATGAAGTTATTAAGTCCATAAGACTTCCATATCATCATCCATCAAGTCTTTCACAAGCTCGCTCAACATCTAGAGCCATGGAATAAGTCTTATTGACTTACATCTCAAATATCCATCAAGTCCTTCATAGGACCACTCAACCACTAGAGTTATGGAATAAGTCTTTCTGACTTATATCTCAGCATCCATCAAGTCCTTCATAGGACCACTCAACAACTAGAGTTATGGATAAACAACACAATATAGGAATGGACTATCTTAATTCAACCCAGAGGTTTAAGTCTCATTTCTTTAGAAGATTCTTGAATAATTCTTCTCGATAATCCTTTTGTTAAAGGATCTGCCAAGTTTCTTTCGGATCTCACAAACTCTAAAGAGATCACTCCATCCTTTAAGAGATGCTTAACTGCTCCATGTCTTATGCGAATGTGTCTTCTTTTACCGTTATACACATAACTCTTTGCAACTCCAATGGCAGCTTGTGGGTCACAATGCAAGGAGACAGGAACAGTAGACCCCCACAATGGAATATCTCCTAATAGGTTTTTCA
>CM071860.1:66920170-66939354 GCA_036759665.1 Gynandropsis gynandra | reverse complement strand
TTTTTTAAGATTCATGCTTAGATCATAAGGAGTTCTTACAAACAGTTCATCAAAACAATCGAACTTCTTAAGAATTTTCTCAACATAATGTGATTGACACATAGAAAATCCATTTTCCATTTTATGAATTTTAACACCAAGAATAACATCAGCTTCTCCTAAGTCTTTCATATCAAAATGAGATGATAAAAACTTCTTGGTTTCAATGATGACTTCTATGTTTGAACCAAAAATCAACATGTCATCAACATATAGGCATATGATCACACAATCAGACCCAAACAACTTAGTGTAAACACATGAATCTGACATATTCACTACATAGCCATGGTTTACCAAAGTACGATCAAAATTTTCATACCATTGTTTAGGTGCCTGCTTGAGACCGTAGAGGGATTTTCGGAGCTTACACACTTTGTTTTCCTATCCGGCTATGATGAATCCCTCTGGTTGTTCCATGTAATTTCTTCTTCAAGGTCTCCATTTAGAAATGTCGTTTTCACATCCATCTGATGTATTATAAGCCCTCGAATAGCTGAAAGTGCAATCAAAGATCTAATGGCAGAGAGTTTAGTTACAGGAGAATAAGTATCAAAATAATCAATGCCTTTATTTTGAATATATCCTACTACCACTAGTCTAGCCTTAAATTTTCAATTGACCCGTCTGGTCTAGTTTTCCTCTTGAAGATCCATTTACACTTAATGGGTTTACTTCCCTTAGGCAAATCAACCAAATCCCATGTGTGATTCATTATTATTGAATCTAACTCACTCTTAATTGCTTCTTTCCAAAAACTAGAGTCTATAGACTTTAGAGCTTCTTCGTAGGTTCTAGGATCTTCATCAATAAAAAACGTAGATACAAATTGTTCATCAATTTTGTCTGAGTTATCAACTATAAATGCAGTGACAAAATTAGAACCAAAAGTTTTCTCAACCTTTTTTCTTTTACTCTTTCTAGGTTCGTTATCATGCACTATCGTAGATGATTTTTTATCCAAACCACTAATCGAAGAAGACGATGTATCATCCTTTTTAAGAGGAAAAATATGTTCAAAAAATTCAGCATTTCTAGATTCACATATAGAGTTATCATTCAAACACATGAACCTATATGTGCTACTATTTTGAGCATACCCAATGAATGCACAATCAAAAGTCTTAGGTCCTATATTCATTTTCCTAAATTCAGGAAATGCACGATATATCATCCTTTTTAAGAGGAAAAGTATGTTAAAAAAATTCAGCATTTCTAGATTCACATATAGAGTTATCATTCAAACACATGAACCTATATGTGCTACTATTTTGAGCATACCCAATGAATGCACAATCAAAAGTCTTAGGTCCTATATTCATTTTCCTAAATTCAGAAAATGCAACTTTAGCAAGACAACCCCATACTCTTAAATAATTTAGATTTGGTTTAAAACCTTTCCACAATTCGTAGGGAGTTTTATCTAGCTTTTTGTGAGGGACCTAGTTAAGAATATAACATGCGGACAATGTTGCTTCCCCCACATATTATCAGGCATACCAGAACTCAATAACATAACATTCATCATTTCTTTTAGTGTTCTATTTTTTCGTTCGGCTATTCCATTTTGTTGAGGTGTATACGGTGTCGTAGTTTCATGAATGATACCATTCTCACTACAAAATTCTTCAAGAAATTTCGTGCAATATTCACCACCTCTATCCGTCCTAAGTCTTTTAATCTTTTAATCTTTTTATCTAATTGGTTTTCTACTTCAGCTTTATATTTTAAAAACATTTGAGCAGCCTCATCTTTAGATCATCTTTAGACCCTAATAGATAAATTTTCGTATATCTTAGAAAAGTCTCAATAAACGAAATGTAATACTTTTTACCACCTTTGTTCAATGTGTTTCTAAAATCAGCTAAGTCAGAATGAACCAGCTCAAGTAATTTCATGCTTCTAGCAGTGACATGTTTAAAAGGTTTCTTAGAATATTTTGCTTCAACACATATAACACATTTTAAACATTCATTTTCGTTTGATGCGTTTATGAGTTGCATATTTTTCAGCCTTTTAATAGAACCATAATTCACATGTCCTAGTCTACCATGCCACAAATTAACGGATTCAACGATATAAGCAGAACCAGAATTACTTTCATTAGCTAAAGCAGAAATAGTATTCAGGACAAACAATCCCTCAGACAAATAACCTTTTCCCACAAAGTCCCTATTCCTAGCTAATATCACCTTATCACCCTCAAAAACAAGTTTCAAACCAACTCTATTAAGTAAACTACCAGAGATTAGGTTCCTACGCAGGATGGAACATACAACACATCATGCAATGCTAAAGTTTTTCCAGACGTAAGTTTGAGGAGAATTTTTCTTTTACCAAGAACTCTAGCGGTGACAGAATTACCCATGAAGACGTGTTCACCATCCGCAACTTCTTGGGACTCTTGGAAAAGTTCTTTGTTTGAACAGAAGTGTCTGGTCGCTCCAGTGTCTAGCAACCAGTCCACTTTGTTTTCCAGCAAATTTGCCTCAACCACCACCACCACGATGATCTCATCTTTTTCAGCAACATTAACCTGCGTGGCAGAGTATGGGTTAGGTTTGTTGTCAAGTTTTTTGTCCTTTTTGATCCAACATTGATATGATTTGTGGCCTGGTTTTCCACATTCATAACAATGCAGAATTTTGTCATTTGCACTCTTTCTGCCAAGCCCTTTGAAGTGCTTCTCATTCGGTCCCTTTTTGAATGTCTTTCCTTTAGGCTTAAACATGTTTTTCTGTCCAACAGAAGATTCAATTAAGTTAGCTTTAACTGAATGTGAAGAGACATTATTAAGCTTATCTTTCTGGCAATTAGCCTCCTCAGTCTTCATATGACTTATCAGCTCCTGGAGTGGCAGATCCTTCTTCTTGTGTTTGAGACGACATCGGTACTCGGACCACGAGGGAGGAAACTTCTCAAGCAACACGTTCGCTTGGAGGAGTTCGCACATTTTCATCCCTTCACTGAGTACGTCTGCAACAAGGTTTTCATACTCATGGATTTGGTCCATGATCGGTTTGTCGTCGACCATTGGAATTGAATCCATTTTTCTACAACGTACTTCTTCCTTCCAGCATCATCAGAACCATATCTTGTGAAATGTTGTTTAGGCGAGTGTGGGAAGCACGTGAGACTTCATTCATACAACATTCGTATAAAACTGTTCTATAACACGACAATGTAGCTTCCAACTCACTCGAAGCATTGTGCGATGGATGCGACCGTAAAATGTACTGAATGGTAGGACTCAAAATATGTATCATATGTTTTAAATTTGTTAGATTTATATTGTTTAGATATTATTATAATATTGTCAAATACGACATAGTTTCGAATATTTATATTAATTTCATATATTTTATTATTTTTATATTGATAGTATTTTTTTATTTCTTTCTATTTTAACCAATTCGTGCATGCATATACAAACAAAATGCTACTATTTCGTATATTTTTATAATTTAAGGGTTAAACTCCTATTCTCATCCAAAGTTTAGCTACTTTGTCTATTCCCCCTCATGTACCAAACTCATCCTATTCCCCCATTATGTATCACCCCTAATCATATTTCTCCAAGTTTTGTAATTCAGCCTATTTCTCCACACTGTTTAAATTTCTGTTATATAACCAGAATTTTGATAAAAAAAAATCATCAATTTTGACTCGATTTCATACCCAATTTTTACCCGACCCGACCCGACTCAAAACTAAAATTCAATTTAATCCGGTTTACCCAATTATTAACCCGATCCGGTTTAATAAAATTTTAATCGGTTTATTGAATTTTGATCCAACCCAATTTATTATAATTTTGACCTGGTTTACTGAAATTTTGATCTGGTTATTATTGAAATTGACCCGGTTTTGTCCCGTTTTTGTTGAAATTGACCCGGTTTTGTTGAAATTGACCCGGTTTTGCTAAAATTTTTTAACTTATCCGATTTTAATATAAATTTCACCCAAGATTAATTCCATTATAAAAAAATCATTGTAAAATGTAAGAACAAAGGCATACTAATCTATTCAACAAAATATCTTCAAATTAAAGTAAATACGTTAGTTTCTTGTTGAATACGTTAATATTTACTTTAATTTGAAGATATTTTGTTGAATAGATTAGTATGCCTTTGTTCTTACATTTTACAATGAGTTTTTTTATAATGGAATTAATTTTGGATGAAATTTACATTAAAATCGGATAAGTTAAAAAATTTCAGCAAAACCGGGACAAAACCGAATCAGTTTCAAACAAAGATCGATAGCCTTCTGGTCCTAAGTGGTGATGATAATATTCATCAAAACCGGATTAATTTCAGCAAACCGGAAAAAATTTCAGCAAAACCAGGACAAAACTGGGTCAATTTCAACAAAACCGGATCAATTTCAGCAAACCGAATAAAAATTCCAGCAAAATCGGGACAAAACCAAGTCAAATTCAACAAAATCGGGTCAATTTCAAAAAAACCGGGTCAAAATTTCAGTAAACCAGGTCAAAATTATAATAAATTGGGTTGGGTCAAAATTCAGTAAACCGTCAAAATTTTATTAAACTGGGCCGGGTTAATAATTGGGTAAACCGGATTAAATTGAATGTTAATTTGAGTCGGGTCAAAATTGGGTATGAAATCGGATCAAAATTGATGGTTTTTTAGGGTTTGGGTCAAAATTCTGGTTATGTAACAAAAATTTAAGCAGTGTGGAGAAATAGGCTAAATTACAAAATTTGAGAGGGGAATAGACAAAGTAATTAAACTTTGCCAAAGAAGATGTCCGTACAAAGATACGATATGAGGCCTAGGATTTAGCCCCGTTCCGAGGCTAGACTTCTGTTATCGGTTCAGCTCAAAGCCTAAACCTTGACTTTGATATTATAGACCCACAATTTGGTGCGGATTTTGGCCCGGCCTGAGGTTCGGTCTCAGGCTCGGTACTAGAGGCTCACAAAGTAAGCTAATTTGAATCTTCACATTATAGTTCGTTCTAATCAATGTTCTAATAATTTTTGTCTACATTCAAATCATCGAACGATCAATTAAGAATAAATTAATCAATTTAATTTTTTATATTTTTCCAAAACAAATTTATTTTAAAATTTATTTTTTAAATAAATTGATTAATTTATTCAAAAAATATATTATTTTAAAAGATATTTTTAAAATATTTTATTTTAAAATCGTTAAATTTAAATTTAAATGTTTTGTTTTAAAATCGTTAAATTTAAATATTATTCAAAAAATATAATTATTTTTCTTTAAACGACGTACAAAAATTATTTGATTATATAACAAAAAAATTTAAAATACAAATTATTTTATTTATTTGTAATTATGTTTAATAAGAATTATTATGCTTTATATAAAATGCTTAAATTATAATTTTAAAATCATTTGATTTTATTTCAAATATTCTTTAAATTAATATTAGATCCTTTTATAATAAATAAATAATGTAATTATTAATTAGTTTAACTTCCACTAACAATAACTTCCCACTATCATGTTTATAAATAATTTTAAATTTTAAAATTATTTTATTATTATAAATGATTTAAGAATGTAAATTTAAAATTGAATAAAGTGTAAAACCTAACAGTAAAAATTATTTATAAGAATTTTCAAAATTATTATTAATATTCATATATAAAAATTAATTTTTTAATTTATTTATGATTTCAAAAGTTTTGAAAAGAATTAGAAAATATAAAAACTAAAATAATTTTTAAATAAATTTATCATATTTAAAACGAAATTTATTTTAAAATACAATAACAATTTGATCAAATTATGAACCTAGTAATGTTAAAAACAATATAATTTTTTTTGTAGTTGTAAATATATAAAAATTATTTACAATTTCAAATTTATAATTTGATCAGATAACATTATATTATTTTATTATGATTACATTTTATGAATATGAATTATTGGTAACTTTTAAATTTTAGTTTATATATTATAACTTAAAAATATAAAATTATTGTATAATTTTTTTAAATGTTATCTAATTTTATTTAATAAAAGCTAATATTAATAAAAGTAACATTTAATTTTAGAAAAAAATTTACAAATTTTAAATTGCATATTTATAGAAGTTGTAATTATTTATATGTTAAATTATTTATTATAAATATAATAAAATTTATTCTCATTTATTTAGATTTTTTTTATAATTTTTGAATTCTAATTTATTTAAATTTATTAAAAATTAAACTTGAGAAATTAAAATTAAAATTTTTAAATATAATATATGTATAATTATTATAATTTTTAGTTAATTATTATTCCGAATTAGTATAATTATTTACTATTATTAAACTTAAAAAACAATATATATATATATATATAAATTATTTCTATATTATTGTGATTTTATAAAAATAATAACAATTTAATTTATTTATTTCTATGGTGTTATGTAATATTCACTAATTATACAAAATATTAAATTAAATTGCTTTTTTTAAAAATATATAATAGATGAAAATTCATTCGGCTGAATTTTTATATATTTGTATGCTATATTTTTATTCAAATAAATTTTAAAAACATTATATTGTAAAAATATTGAATTTTAATTAATATGTTAATATTATATTGTAAAAGTTGATATTGTAAAAATAAATAATTTATATGTTAAAATTAACAAATAAGTTATTTAATTTTAATTAATTAAATCTGATATTAACCTCATTTTATTTTAATATATATATTAATTATTTCTATTTATTTTAGATTATATATTTTATAAAAATGATTTTTTTAATTATTATAATGTTAAAATAGAGTGAAAATATTTCGAAAAATAATTTTCATGTTTATAACTATTAATAATTTTGTTTTGTTTAATATTAGACATTTTATAAAAAATTACTTTAATTATTAAAGTTAAATTATAACTTCCACTTAAATTTAGAGTGGAAAGATTTCAAAAAACAACTCCATGTTTATAGTTATTAATAAGAATCTTATAACTGTTATTTTATTAATATATTCTTGTTTTTAGTTTATTATAATTCAATTCAATGCATATTAATCTACTTATTCTTTTATTATTTTTATTTTAATTTTTTTGTAATATTAAATTATAAGATTATTAAAAAAATTAATTGTTTCTAAATAATTCATATTTTTGTTATATTTGTTCAAAATTGTTTTTTATATCTTAATTTTTAAAATATTAGTATATGATGTAAAATAAATATTAGTATACGTTTGTAAAATAAATCACTTTCAAAAATTAATTTCCAATAAATGATAGAATAAATTATGTAAAAGAAATCATTGATTATATAATAAATAATCCACATGCTAATTTTACAAATTTAAAATTATAATTATATAACTAATTTTGACGTAAAATTAACAAAAAATTATTTAATTTTAATTAATTAAAATTAAGTTTTATACTTAGAAATTATATATTTACTATAATAAATTACAATGTATTTTACTCCTACGTAAATTTTCCATGTTTACTTAACAATCATAGATATTTTAACAGATTATTATTTTTTGTATATGATATATGTTTCTAAAGAACAATAAAATTTCTTATATATATATATATATATGAGGTATTATCACATATATATATATATATGTTTTATTTTAATTTTTGTAGCTTATAAATTCTATTATTTGTTGTTATTACTATTAATATCACTAATAATAACAAATTAATGTTTTTTTTCATTTTTCCAAGTACAAAAATTTATTGTAAATCTTCAAATTTTGTTATTTCTGTTATCCATTAATTATATATAATTTATTTTTATTTCTTCATTAAAGTTTGTTTTATATGTCTTCAAGTATTAATTTTTATTTTTATTTAAATTTTATATTAGATTATAGTGAATATATTATCTATGAAATTGTTATATTTTAATTATTTAAATTGAATTATTATTTATTTAAATATTATTTTAATTTAATCAATTGAGAAAAAAACACATGATAATATATCAGAGTAAACATTTCAAAGTTTTTGTTCATTAAATCACTCTCACTCTTGACAAATTCATTGAACAATATTTTAAAACTTACCACTATATACTTTCATAAATATTTTTTTTATAAAAACAAATAAGTATAACTTCAAAAATTATTAAAATTATTTAATTACTTAAACTAATTAGTTTTCAATCTTTATTTCAATATAACGTTGAATATACTCATTATTTATTTTCATCTAACGATGAATATGTTTAAATGTTAATATATAATTAATACATAAAAATTATAAATCTTATATTATATTCAAACTATTTATTAATTACAATTTTTATAATTTTAAAATTCGTTTAACGTTGAATATATTTATTTTTATTTTTATCTAACGTTGAATATATTTAAGTGTTCATATATAATTACTATAAATTAAATAATTAATCAATACAAATATACACCTTTCATCACTTAAAAATTATACATCTTATACTATATTCAAACTATTTATTATTTTCAATTTTAATAATTTTAAAATTCGTGCTATGCACGGGTAATATGTAGTATAAATATAAAACTAAAACCGATATAATCCAAAAGAATCAATTTGTTGTTCTAGTGCCCCCAAACTTTAAAAAGATTGTAAAAAGATTTGATTTGTTTTTTTTACTAATATTATACACTCGTTTAATAATGGTTTCTTGAAAGAAAAAAACGATGATTTTTAAAATGAATGGTATTTGATAATTTCTCACGAGTTTTAATTTTTAGAAGTAACCGATGATAATGATATTGTCAATGATAATGATATTATTAATTGCAAGATGATTGTTGTGATTTGTCGATAGAGATTGTGAATCAGGCGGATATTTGATTTATCCGCCTGAAAATTAGATATACAAATATTATGAATCTTATGATTATGTTTATGATATATCTTTTATGTATAAATTTAAAATTATGTTTAGTGTATTTTAAATTTTTTGAAAAAAAATCTATACTCCAAAACTAACCTCCTAAATCTGATGGAAAAAAATCGGAGAAAAGCCATATGTGTCTTTATGTTTTGTTAATGCAAAACACATACAAAGGAGGGAAAGACAAATTTGAGAGGAGGAAAACAAAGTTGATAGCTATTTCCTTCCATTTTCGAGTGATTTCTTTCCATTTTCGAGCGATTTCTTTCCATTTTTGAGCGATTTCTTTCCATTCTCGAGCGATTTCCTTCCATTTTGAGCGTTTTGCAGCAATTTCGAGCGATTTCCAACAATATTTTAGCCATTTTAGTGATTTTCCAGCAATTTCCAGCGTTTTTTAGTGATTTCCGGTGATTTTTAACGATTTCCGGTGATTTCTGGCGATTTCCGGCGATTTTGGGTCGTACTGGGTCACAGGGTCGAATTGGGCCACAGGGTCGAACTGGGTCGCAGGGTCATAGGGTCACAAGGTCGAATTGGGTTGCAGGATCACAGTGTCGAAGCGGGTCACAGGGTCGAATTGGGTCGTAGGGTCGCAGAGTCACAGGGTCGCAGGGTCGGACTGGGTCGCAGGGTCGAACTGGATCGCAGGGTCGCAGAGTCGCAGGGTCGAACTGGGTCGCAGGGTCACAGGGTCGCAGGGTCGTTGGGTCGCAGGCTCGAACTGGATCCTAGAGATATTTTGAAAATATCAACATTTATAAGGATATTTTTGAAGTTAATTTTTTTTTCGAAAAGGGTATTTTTGAAATGTTTTAGCCCTACGAAAATATTTTTAAAGGTAGCCCATAAATATTACAATACTCTTAATAAAATCACACATTTGCTCTGCATTTTTCGATTGCCAGTAGCCTAAAAACTTTATATATATATTATATCTTATCATATATCCGATAAAAACGTAATATAACTCTTATGATTAGACGTGAATTAAATTCAAAAACTAAATGGGTTATAAATGGTTAAATGCTAATTTCATATCATCTACAAAACTTTAAAAAGAATTCCAAAACTTCTATTTTCAAACATCATCCCATTATTAATCAATCTTTTCCTTTTTTCATATTGTATCTAAAACTATATAGAATACTTTTTGACGTTTTCCAAGTTTCAACTGAAACTTTTACAACTTTATCCTTTTTTTCTTTCCCAACCACCATTTTTTTAATCCAAATGTATATGAACTAAAATCCATAAGAATACAAATGGTTCAACATTACATGTAGATAAATTTGTTTTATTTCAAAATTTTATGAATTATTTCACTTTTTTGTTTTTTCAATATTAACTTATAATCCTATTTCTATCTATTTTTTTAATTTCGACTCTAATAAAAACCGTCAAATTCATGTTTCATAGTAATTAATATAAATATTCAATTTCTTATTTCTCAAACCAATTTTAGTGAAGACATCATTTGTTATATCCTACGAAAAACTATGATTTGTGTGACATCCTCTAATGATGATGACTTATATGATTCTCTTTTGATTTCTACACATGCTTGAATTCTAGCGATGACGACGATAACTGAGTCCATGCATGTTTTATTTTGCAAATGGAAGTAAGGTGTGAAAGTAATTGGTTCAAATTGCACTAGCCTCTTTGTTGGGTCTTGAATTGTTACGTCATAAAATTTCAAAATAGGTTAAAAGAAAGGTGATGATGACAAGGTCTTAGACCCACCACAAGTTTACGAGAACCAATACAAAGGGTAAGAGAAAAGTAGTTTCAGAATGTATTCGTTTACATGGACATGGAAAGATGGAAAACAGTCCCACAAAGATGTTAAAGAGCACCGAGACAAGACTATAATACCATTTACAAGGAAAGAATGCCAAACAGGGAGTCGTTCGACTCAAAAGAACACTCTAGACCAATAAATGCATGACATCGTTGGTCACTTGGCCCGAACGATAGAATGCTCTACCCTAGAAAACCTATAGGGATACAAGGAGCATTCGAAAGATTGGATCTCGAGTCGATCTTCAAACCGCTCAATCAAGCATTATATGATCAAAAGGTATTAAGGCATGGTTATTGTGTTATAATTTATTATTTCATTTTAATTTTTATTTATTTATTTATTTATTTTGTTTGATTCTTTTGATTTTGTTTTGTTTTTGTCATTTCGGGAAAAAAAGTTAAACAAAAAATAGAGAAAAACAAAAAAAAGGAATAAAAAAGGAAAAACAATAAAAAAGAAAAGGAAAAGGGAATAATGACAATAAGAAGAAATGAAAAATGAAGTAAAAAAAGGAAGAAAAGGAAAATAAACAATAGGAAGAAAAGACCAAGAAAAAAACGAAAACAAAATACAAAAAAAAAAAGAATAGAGAAAGACAAAAAGAGTCTAAAGACAGAAATAGATGTGTCTTGGATTTAGAATAGAAATATTAGACGCGGGGACGTCGGTATACACTTGTACGTCAAGATTTAGTATAATTTCAAGTTTTTTCTTGAGTTCTAAAATCAACCAAACAGAAGAATTCGAGAAAAAGGCAGGAGAGCGAGTGAAATCGAGCGAAACACCTTCTGAGATATCGTGAGTCTCATTCATCTCTCTTTCGTTCATCTTTTCTGCTTTTGCTATTTTTTTTATATTCTTTAGTTGATCTTCAATGTCTAATTCATGATATCATCACGATGAATTGTCGAACAGTGGAGGAGCACCGATGTTGCATATACAAATGCAATTCATGATGATTGACTGCCATGGGATGTTGTATGATACATTTTCTTATTATCCATTGACGTCTTGATCGGGTGGAAGAAAAAACTCGTGTAGTTTATCAAGCACAATCGAGAAGAAGCATAATAAAAAATTGGTATCAAGTTAAGAATCGAGAAGACGATAATATCACGCTAGAGAACCCAACTTTCACGGTCAAAGTAATGTGTCATCCTATTTAAAGTGGGAGAGGAAAATTGAGATGATTTTCAATTGATCATCAATATTCTGATCTGAATAAAGTGAAACTGACTTCAACAAAACTAAGCGTGTATATGTTTGCATGGTGGGATCAGACGACTTACTCACATCGATGGTAAGGAGAGAAACTAATAGTAACTTGAGATGAAATGCATTCAGTGATAATACATCACTTTGTACCTACTTATTATTGTAGAGATGATAGTCAACATCTATAACAATTGGTGCCAGAAAGTCGAAGCATAGATGACTCTTATAAAGAGACGCGAGCAGACAATCTTCCAACTGAGAGATGTGGTATGAGTGCATATGTGCATAGAAAGTCTTCTAAAACGGCACAAATCATAATTTTTGATGCAAAGAGATGGATATTTTATAGTCAAAAAATGCTTCAACCCTAACACCTACAAAAGCGGTTTACCGGGTGAGTACTTTGTCCATTCGATTTTAAATGTAACTGACTTGACTAATTTTGATGAAATTTAAGGACTGAATTTGAGGAAAAATCCTTTTAAATATATAGAGAATGATGAGGATGAGGTCTTGGATCCACCACAAGTCACACGTAGACCAACAACGAAGGCAAAGACAAAGAAGCTTCAGAACACGTTCGCTCACATGGACATGGAAGGCGATCGAGTAGGAAAAAAATCTGAGCAGAGAGTTGCTCGAACCAAGCGAACTCTCTAGAACAATGCACAAATGAGATCGTTAGATGCTCGGCCTGAGTGACGAAGTGCTTAACCTGAGCAAACCTACAAGGATAAAAGGAGAATTCGAAGGACAAGATCGCTCCGCCCGAGCATCAAACCGCTCGACCAAGCATTAGAGGACTCGACTGCTCAGAGGAGCTGCTCGAACAAAAATAATTTAGTTTTGCGTATTTTAGGGTTTAGACTTATGTGATATTTGACCGAGTGGTTATACCGTTCGATCGAGTATTTTTTACCGTGTTTTATTTAGTTGATTTATTTTATTTACTTTTTCATTATTTTTTGTCCTCATAAATAAATAACTCATTGTATTAATTCTTGAGATTTAGCTTCCATAAAATTGAACAGATTTTTTAGTGTTCATCGACTTAACAACACTCGATCACAAGTGTTGTGATGTCATTCGTTGAGCCTGAGTTTTTTTTAGTCGGGTTATAGTCAGGGTTTGGAGCGTTTATCCTTAATAAAGACAAGTTTTAAGTTTTGATATTGGATTGTTATAGGGTTTTAGTCTGATTAAGTCCATATAACAAGATGTGTCTGTCTAGGTTCATATAAAAAAAATATGAATTTCAATGGAAGGAGATAGGCAACGACAAACAATGAGGTTGGGAGGCGATGGTGAATGTATGTGCCAAAAACATAATATTAAATAGTTATAGAGTTACTTTGTAAATATCTAAAAGTTTGATATTATAAAAAGGGAAACATAAAATTAGTTTCTAGCAACGATTATTATTCCCTGAAACAAAACCCTAGCCCCCCAAAACAGAGATGAAGAATGGAGAAAGCAAAGCCATATCTCGGTGTGGATACCCTAGAGGCTTCATACGTTCAAAGTCCACATCATACACTCATCCATATTTCCCGAAACATGTTGTTCATTTAACCGTTCTTCGTGTTTTTGTAAAATCTCGCACAATCACTTCTTGAAACATGACTAGATATATATTTGGATTGTTAAAAAAACGCTCCATTACCCCGTTAGCATCTCAATAGTGGAATCAGAGCTTTTGGTCATATGTATTTAGGATTTTTTTATCAATTTTATACGAAAAAATTGATCAAAATCCATCGAAAATCGCAATTAGGGTCCAATCCCAAGAGTTTGACTCAATCCAGTGGTAGTCTGGCTTGATCGAGCCAAAGCTCAAACATCATTATGGATCGTCCCAAAAGGTGATCGCTCGATCGAGCCGTGAGACGAATCAATTGAGTCGATAGAGATGTTGGAGGGCTTTGTAAAATATGGCTTTGAAGTTCGATATCATGATAGTTTTATCAGACAACGGCATGGTTCGACCATCAGACTGAATGATATTTATGTCTAATCCCAAATAATTGAGTTCTAATGATAAATTGTTTATCATTTAGCTTTTCTTTATAAGCAGACATATAAATCGGTTCTTGTTTACATGGAATGGCTCGACAACCAGGAGGGCATGCAGTTCAAGAATTAGATTAGTGTGTCTATAACATGGAATGTTTAGTGAGAGGAAACACTTAGTTCTTGTATACGTCTCGACTACCCGGGAGACATGTACTTAATTGTTTTCCGACCATAAGGGGAATGATGAACTCAACTATATCAATAGAAATGACCTGACAACCAGGTGACTATGTGATGTAGAGCTGCATGTTTAGATTATAAATTTTGTGGTGATAGAATTTGTAATCAAACTACTTTATATGTTTGAAAAAAGTCTTGACAACCAAGGGGCCCAGACATATAGTTGTAGGATGATGCTAATATGAAATTGGATTTCTGATATTATTGTAACATTGATTAACATACATATCATATAGATAATAGTCCATGTCTTTATGATATTCTGATGTTTATTCCATGTTGTTTATGTTCTCCTGTTTAATTGTTTACAAATTTCTCAAATATATCTTCTTTGTCCTTACGTACCTTCCTCGAGATCTATAAGCTTGTTGGGGATAATTTCGAGGATTGGTAACACAACTTGCGACTAGTTTTGACTCATGAGAAGCTTATTGATGTGATTGAAAAGCCGGCTCTTGCAGTCCCTGCCCCTGCGAATCCATACACCATCAATGCTTTTATGGAACATGATGATAATTGCACTACTGTAAAGTGCTTCATCTTGGCATCAATGAGTGTTGAACTTCAAAGGAAACATGAGGATATAAAGCCTCCACAAATCATCGAATGTCTTAAGAAGATGTATGGATCGCAAAATTGTACGGTAAGGTATCAGTTGTCGAAGACTTTGTCCAAGTCTAGTTTGACTGTAAACTACCTGGTGTCGCCACATATTCTAAAGATGATAAGTCTTATGGAACAATCCGAGAAGCTAGAATGCACGTTTGGAAAGGAGTTGCAACATGATCCGATCCTATGTCACTCCTAGATTTTTTTCAACGTTCATTGTTAACTTCTATAATACCCCCGCCCTGGAACTATCTCGGGACTAGGAGTGTCCACCATCACCCCAAGAGGTGGCCATATATATAACATCGCTCATACACATTTATAAAATAAAATAAATGATTTATTCCGAAATAAAAGTGAACTGGACCATATAGCAAATAAAATACGTAAAAATCATAGTCACGATAAATAAATAAAATAAATATGAAATGGAAAATAAAGTTTATCGAGAGCTCTCGCACGTCTATCCCATCAGTCTGCTATGAGTTTTGATATTCTTGCTCAACCTCATTGCTCTTTTTTCTCGACATATCTTGTCCATCCACGACAGCCCACAAATAAGGTGAGTACAAAATACGCACTCAGTGAGACCAATACGTGTACATACTCTGTGTCACGTATCCTCCCACTTTTAACTAAATAACATGAAATAATGATCTATCATCACATTAAAGATATACAAACAACTCTATCCAATCCGACTGATTATCCAAAGTCTAAGACTAGTAGTACTACACTGGATCGTAACACACAAAATCCACACGATACTAGCTCCGACATACAATCGAGAAGTCCAAAGGATCCTAGCACACTGAAGATCTCGCAAGGTCACAACGTACCCCAGCCATCAATACAATACAACGCTCGAACGCTCGAAAGGCTACCATAACCCTAACATGGTACGATGCCAGCCTGATCCAAGTGTTGCAATACTAACGTCATTGATCCGATACTCCTCACATGAAAAATCTCACCGAAACGCTCACAGACACATTCTTCCGAAGGTTTGAGTGTGAAATCACACGATCGAAGAAACTAACAAGATGTTCACTCGGCTTTAACACCGAACCCAAAATATCATCGTTCTTCGACCCCAATACTTGGTCAAATTTCAATTTTCTAGATCATCTCTAATTACTTATACAACTCATATATTTTTCATCCATTTTCCTACGACAATTCTAGGGTTTAATCCAATCTTCATTTATAACATCTCATTTTTTCCATTATGATCCTATAAATTCTATTTGTGATTATGCCTCGTTTTAAATATAGAACCTCTTCCTTAAATCAATAAAAAATCCGAAATTAGCATGGAGAAAATCATCACCTTAGCTTCTGTGATGACTTGATGATTCTTGATAATATCGCTAACAACAACACCAATCATTTTTTCCCTATTATAGATCCATTCGATTAATCAATTTTTATAATATAAATCTTTGAATTAAGAAATAATCACAATAAATTGCTAGAGATTTACCACAATCACGATTAGAATTCACCCATGAAGAAGACAAGGCGAAAAATTGATGGTTCTTTTTTCAATTTATTTTTTTCTTTTCTTCTTCCTCGGCCAAACGTATGTCTGCTTTCTTTCTCTTACTTTCTTTCTCTCTTTTTATTAACCTAATCCATTTTGTATGAATATATATATAAATAAATCAATAAATATACTAATCATTGGGCCTTATTAGGCCTCACAACTTCAACATGAACAAGATGGATGTCATTTGCATGAGATGCATAACATGATGATAAGTTATGAGAAACACACATCCATAGAGGTGAAGGGATCTAATTCTGTGTTGTTGGTTGGCCAATCCTCTTATGAGAAGCGAAAGGGAAAGAAAAGACCTAGAACCAAGCAAAGTGCATCTAAGGCTGGTTTGACCAAGGCCAAAGGCAGTGCTAGCAAGGCAAACCAATCAGATGCTGAGTGCTTCTTCTGCAAGAAGAAGTTTCATTAAAAGAGGAACTGCAAGGAATACCTTGCATCTCTTGGTAATAAGAAACGAGGTAATACTTCCATGAACAATGTTTTCATGATCTCTTTAACTACTATTGCTTCATATAAATGGATTTTGGATACCGGTAACAGCTTTAACATCTAAAATATATTGCAGAGGATGAGGATCAATAGAAGTTTCAAGAGAAGAGAATTCAATATGAAGGTTGGAAATGACACAAGTGTTGTTGCTCTAACCGTATGATCGATTTCTCTTTGTATACGAGCAAGACCTTATTGTTAGAAGACTGTTTTTATGTTCTGTAATTTGTTTCGAACATAATTTCTATTTCTATGTTAGACAGACGTGGTTTTAAGATATTTTTAGTGATAACATTTGCTTCATTTATAATGGCAATGATTTATGTGCGAATGGTCATCTTTAACAGGGTATATATGTCTTACCTCACGTGAATTTTCAATCTATTAACATGCATGTTTCTGATCATAAGAGAAAGTTAGATGATTATCTAAACCAGACTTTCTTTTGGAATCGTAGACTTGACCATATCGGTGAGAAGAGAATCAACAGGTTATATAAAGATGACCTTTTGGTCCCTTATGATTATAAATCATATGCAACTTGTGAATCTTGTTTGGCGGGTAAAATGACCAAATCTCCGTTTACTGAAATCGAAGAGATAACTACAGAAAATTCTAGGACGCATACATACTGATGTATGTGGACCTATGAAAGTTCAAGGTAAAGATGGATATTCGCATTTCATCACTTTCACTGACGATATATTAAAATATGGGATTGTGTATCTTATGAAACACAAATATGAATCTTTTGAAATGTTCAAGAGATTCCGCGGTGAAGTGGAGAAACAAACCTGAAAGAGTATCAAGGTGTTGAGATCTGATAAGGGTGGAGAAAATCTAAATCATGATTTTCTCGATTATCTAAGACAATTTGGGATTTTTTCATAGTGGACTTCTTCCGGGACACCTCAATATAATGTTGTATCCGAAAGGAAAAATTGGATTTTATTAGATATGATATGATCCATGATGGGGTTTGTAGATCTTTAAATAAACTTATGGGGTTTATGCTTTAGAAGCGACAACCAATCTTTTAAACAAAATTCCCACTATGGTTTAGAATACATATAATTCATTTGTAAAAATATAAATTAATTAAACTTCTTTTACTTTTTTTTAAATTCAAACTAAAAAATCAAAGTTTAAAATAACATATAAAATTTTTTTAATTATATATTAACTTCATTATAATAATTTAATAATACGCTTTGAAGCACTACTCTATTAATTTCAAATATAAAGTAGGTACAAATATTTATGATGTATTGATGAATTTTATTTTGTTACGATTTTAAATTTAAAATATTTCTTTGAATCAACTAATTTAATTTTTTGTGAATTTTTTATAAATGAATCTAAAAAATTCAATAAATAAAATTATTTAGTTAATTTTGTGAAATTTAACCAAATTTTGATCAAGTAATTTTGTTAAATTTAAAAAAAATTTAAAAATAAATTAATAAAAATGAGATTACATTTAAAAATTAAAAATTAATTGGATAAATACGATTACTAAACAAATGATAACTATTAGGGTAAAACTCCTATTTCCACCCAAACTTTGCGTACTTTGCTTATTCCCCCCTCATGTATCACACTCATCCTATTCCCCCCTCATCTATCACCCCTAATCTTATTTCCTCCTCAAGTTTTTTAATTAAGCATATTCCCCCACGCTGTTTAAAATTCTGGTAAATATCCAGAATTTTGACCCAAACCCTAAAAACCCATCAATTTTGACCCGATTTCATACCCAATTTTGACCCGACCCGACCCGACCAAAATTAAAATTAAATTAAATCCGGTTTACCCAATTATTTATCCAGTCCGGTTTAATATAATTTTGACCGGTTTACTGAATTTTGACCCAACCCAATTTATTATAATTTTGACCCGGTTTACTGAATTTTGACCCGGTTTTGTTGAAATTGTCCGGTTTTGATGAAATTGACCCGGTTTCTCCCGGTTTTGCTGGAATTTTTATCCGGTTTGCTGAAATTAATCCGGTTTTGACCCGGTTTTGTTGAAATTGTCCGGTTTTGATGAAATTGACCCGGTTTCTCCCGGTTTTGCTGGAATTTTTATCCGGTTTGCTGAAATTGATCCGGTTTTGACCCGATTTTGTTGAAATCGACTCGGTTTTGTTGAAATTGACCCGATTTTTTCCCGATTTTGATGGAATTTTTATCCGGTTTGCTGAAATTGATCCGGTTTTGACCCGATTTTGTTGAAATCGACTCGGTTTTGTTGAAATTGACCCGATTTTTTCTCGGTTTTGATGGAATTTTTATCCAGTTTGCTGAAATTGATACGGTTTTGATCCGGTTTTGTTGAAATTGACTCGG